>SCLH01000004.1:194797-209677 GCA_004367855.1 Oikopleura vanhoeffeni
GGACCTAAAAGGTTTGACCCAATGTTTATATTTTTGCAATCATAGTAAATACGTCTCCCGTTTTTCAATCGATAACTAGAATAATTAAGACTACTGATCAATCTCAATTGACCGAAGTTATCTGGACTCCAGTTATTCGATTATGGTATGTTATCCACCTTTTGTCGAAATTCGTCTTGGAAATTGTTTTCATTTATCTGTTTTACTTACTCCAGCAACAACAATCTAAAAAGGTAATTTTGAATTTATTTATTTCTGAAAATTGTTTTACAACCAAATTATTCAACCAATACAAATACAATGTAGCGACATTTGAAACTACATCTTCGATTTTTAATACCATTTTCATGAGACTGGCACCTCCGGAGGCCAAAACAGATGCTTTAGCGTGATACAAAAAATCTGAGGCGGCGAATATGATTGATTTCGAGCAAAAATTTCAAAAAAAATTTTGAAATTTCTTTTTATTTATCAAACTCAAAAATTGTAACTCCCTGGTAATAAAACAGTGACGATTGAGAGAAAAATTAATTGTCAAAAAATAGATGAAAAAAACCAAAAATTAAAAGTGTAAGCTTTCAGCAAAAATTAGAAGTTTAGTTTTAGTTTTTAAACATTAAAGTCATTTCCGACACTAGAAAGTTAAAATTTGAACACAACCTTATCGATACTATATTATTTATTAATAAATAGTAATTTACGGAGTTTCGGATATTTTATTTTATATTCATGTCAATTGTACAGAATAAAAAACTGAGTCTTCGAAACATGGGAAATCTAGAGAAATTATTCAAATTTGGGGAAATTGTTAACTTTAAAAATTGAGTTTACGAACTTGGGACATCAAGAGAAAACATTTGAATTTGGGGAAAGTTTTTAATTTAAGCTAAATATTCGTTTTTTAAAAGTTCAGTCAATGTCAAAGAATAACAAAGCACTTGAAATAATTTTGACAGTTCAGATCAATTTATTTATATGTTAATTATTCAGAGCGGATGGGCTGCATGGCACGTACCAGAAAAATACATTTGTACTCACGGTGGTGAAGAAGACAACGCTGCCTGCTCTCAAAATGGTGAAATTCCTTGCTGGGTTTCTCGACCATGGGAGAAAATGATCATGATGTGGTACATGCTTATCGTTTTTATTGCTTCTGCCATTCTTGTTTTCGTTGAGATCATCTGGGTTATCACCAAAATCAGTGTAAAATCCAACAAGAGAAAAAAAGAAAGACAGGTTAACAAACAAAATTTACTCTTAGCACCACCAAAAAATAATATTGTGACTCCAGAACCGAATAACGCTGCTGTTTAAGGCTTTTTTGACTGTGCATAAATGAATCTGCGATAACGCAAAACAGCAACTAGGTGCATTTAGAAAATTTTAGTATTTTAATTTTAACTATTGGGAAAGTCGGCTATACTCAAGGCCTTTTTGTTCCGAAATTAAATGAGGCCTGACTGAAATTGGATAATTTTTTTTATGTTTTATATGAATTTTTTAATTGAAATAGACTCAAATTATTTCCAAATTTTTTTTTATAAAAAATGTATTTTTAAAAACATTTGAAAGATTAGATACTTTTCCTACCGCATGATTTTCATATCGCATTTACGAAAATTTCATTATGCTACCACCTGAGTTTTCTGCTTAACCGCTTTATTTTTTCGTCAAAAATAACTATCACCAACATAATTTTAGATATTGATTAATTACGGTCAGGTATTTTTTGGTGAGAGATGCGATGAACTAGAAAACTTAGGCTGTACAATGCGAATTGTTTTAATAAATGTATATCAAAGTAATTAAAAGACAAACTTATTTTTTTTATGATGAAGTAAAATTTTTGAAATATGTTTTCATAAAAATGCGAAGAAATTTTAAAATTTTTCTCTTAAATTAAAAAGATTTAATTTTTTCTTCAAAATGTTAATGTTTTTAATTTAACATAAAAAATAAATATTCATTAGCACCTTCAGCCTTATTTTATCATTTGCTTGTAGCCCACACGGTATCAAAAGCTTCTGCCCAATAAAGACATGTTTTTGAAGTATATAATCGGCTAAGGAATTTCCGCCATACATTGCAGTTAGTCATTTGGCTGACCGCTTTTTCGCTTAATTTTTTCCTCATAAAATTCCATTTCTTTCCCACTTTTCCGAAAACTGCCAGTTTTCTGAATCTGTTAATTTACTTTAATAAATATATAAATTGAAAAAAACTCGTTATTTGAATTTACCGAATTATGGAATGTATGAAACATTGGTATATCTTATATATTGCAATACATCGGTAAATACAGACAAACAGCCCGATTCAAATAATGCAAAATGCGTGAAGATGTTTGGCCGAGGTAAACTCACTTTGTTAAAGTATATAAATTGCAGCCAATCAGCCGATTGTATTATTGACACAAAATTGCGCAATACATGTTATTGGCTTCCCGTTTTTATACGGAGTGGAGAATCCCCACTGAAGATCCAAATACTATCATGTTTAAAGCAAGGATTTGTCTTCAAAGTTTCGTTTTATTCGCATATGCAGTTATTGTAGTCATCAGATTATAATGGGATTCGAGGGATTTTCAGAAAATTGTCAAAATCCGAACATTATTCGGAACTAAATTTTTGATTTTGCCAGCAATGTTAAAACGCTGTGAAATACAAATAATACAGTAATAAATTTTAAGACCGTATATATCATTGTGTCGTCAGAAATTTCTTTATTAATTTTAACCGTTAGAATCTAACGACATAAACGTGCTTGTGCGATAAAACCATGAAAAAAGACCTGAAAATAATCGCCAATGTGGAATCTGTGGATTTTCGCTATTCTTCCTACCGTTGTCAATCACAGCTGTTACCAAAAATTAACAACAATCATCAGTTATCCATCAGAAAATAATCGGAAAAAATGTATATGAAATTTGACATTCACTATTGTAATAATAATTGTTTGTTCATACCATAGTTACAAGAAAATAAATAATTCTCAAACTAGCTTGTTCATGAAAATAATCACACGGTATGTACGGTATATCCCTTTATCACACTTTTGTAAATATCCCGGCCTAACTACTTAAAAAAACAATACGTTTGCTAATCAGGGCCGGGATATTTACAAAAGTGTGATAAAGGGATATCTAACAACAGGAATCCTATTACAGGATCCCTGAGCCTCTACTTTCGCGTTCGCGATTGAATTTATTTTGAAACTATTTTTGGACTACGTCGTGATATTCGATGCTTTCATTGGTCAAACACGGATCAAACGCAAAAGTAGAGGTCTAGGGATACCAATCTTTGATATACAGTAAATAATATACTGTATATTTGTCAACAGATTTCGAAATATTGGAAGGATATATGATATTGGAATAAACTATAAGAAAGGCTTATTTTTACAAATATTTCGAAATATGTTGATTCACACTTTGATTCACACTTTTGTGAATATCTCAGCCCTGATTAGAAAACGTATTGTGTTTTTAAGTAGTAGGGCCGAGATATTCACAAAAGTGTGAATAGGGGATATGCTAGAATTTAGAGAAAAATCAACCACAAATTGTGAGGAGAAATTTCACTGGGAAATTCAAATTTTCAATTAAGAAAAATCCTCTTCAGTCACTAATTGATTACACTTATATCCCTTTATTTCCCTCTCCCAAAGATTTGGACCCTCAAAAACACGGGGGGTGAGAAAACGACGCGTCATTAGAAAACCAGTGTCCGTTTGGGTGATTTATGAGACCGGGGGCAAGAATACGGGGCCCAAAACCAGTCATCCGATTTAGTTCTTAGATAGCTCAAACTGAGCACAATTATCGAATTTATATAAACATTGTTTATAAATTGTTTTTAATAAGACCAATGTTTTTATTTTATTTTCTGAGAATTCTGAAATTGTTTAATTATTAGTTTTTGTTAAAAAATAGAAACAAAGGTTTAAGAAAAAATAGAAACAGAGGTCTGCGAAAAAATAGAAACGATGGTCTGATTCGGACCAATTTTTATTTTGTATTATTCACTTGATATTTTTGCACAGTTTGAGCTATCTAAGAACATAATCGGCTAAGTCGTTTTTGAAAACCGCGTTGTTTTCTCACTCCCCCCCTGTTTTTGAGGGACCAAATCTTTGGGATAATAAAGGGATATTCGGTTTTGAATTTTATAAAACCTACGAATATCATCTCAGACACATTGTGTCTAGCACAATTTATTTGATGCATTTTGGCAATCTGATATCTAGTACATTGTGTTTTCTATTCTGCTCGTAATAACAATCAGCTCTCAGACCCTGAAGTTCATATCAGCATCCTAGGAGTAAAGTAGTGATCAAGCCAATTCCTTATTGTGTAAACAAAGTTCATCGCAATATGGCCTAAGTAAATTATATTTTCTTCTTGATTATTTCAAGAGCGTTATTTTACACATATTCTGAGTTTCGAGCTCTTTCAAATTACAATTTTAGTTTTATATCAAATTTTTGAGGTGTTTATGATAACAATTTGTGTCAGAGAAATGGGATTTGAATTCATGACGATAATATTGCGGAATAATTGCGGCGCAAAATATAATTAACTGTTCAGATTGATCACGTAAAAGGGTGTTTCTTTCATGAACCAACTGATTTGAACATTTTTTAAGTCAATGTTGGAAGATTTAGAATTTCAGGCTGTACCCTGAATAAAAACTTGAAACTTCATTGTTTTTGGATGATTCAAAGTGGCTTGAGCCTTTCGAAAAGTTCTGTGCCTTCAAAGGTCAATTAAAAAATTTGACTTCAGAGAAAATTAAAATTTTTATCTATGATGAGGTTTTGCAAAAATAACTACCGATATATTTTGGATAAAGAATTTAAAAAAATAAGCTAAATCCCATCGGACGTATGATACGTATGATACGTCACGTATCATACCGAAACTGTCTGAATTAAGGGCCCTCAGTTGACAGCCATTCAGCAGACAAAATGGTCCCTTTTCAACTTCTCAATAGTATTTTTATGGACTGAAAAATGTTTTTGTCAGCTGTCAAAGTTATGTTTACACAAATTCGCTAGAAAAATTACTCGTGTCATTGTAGATACAAAAATTATCGCTATAAATCGCAAGTTTTATATATTGCGATTTTTTATGTTATTACTGATTACTTTCACCCTGAAGTCCATAAAACATTACGCCATTGTCAAATGATCGAAATTGTGTCACTGAAATTACCCCAACGCTATGTGTGGCATAATATGTGATGAATTTTGTAAAAAATTTAAAGTGGATAACTTAATTTTACGTTCACTGGAGGATTTGAATAAATACAAAAGTACGACGTCATCTATTTCAGCAGTTTTTTCGTACTTTCAAACAATCCGAAATACAAAAATGAGTCAGTTAATACAAAAAGTCCTTATTTACTTAGTCATATCTCTTTTTCTGATCAGTGATTGTCAGAATAAAAAACACATACAATATCATATGATTAATATGCCAAATATCATAGATGTACATGACATATTTTTTAAAGTATGAAAAAGCTTTATGAAAATAATTTTTCTTTAAATAAATCATTTCATGAAAATAAACTAACCATGGATTCTATTTTAAAAAATTAGAAATATAAATAAACTTAGTTAATACAGATAACCGATATTATTATGTATTTCCGATATTCAAAAATGAACACATTAACGGGCTTGCGCGCTAATAACATTTGAAAAATACTTTGGATTTTTCTGAAAAAATTTAATCTTTTTGAGAATAAACAAGATTTGTTCGTCGACGTCGAGTAAACGCTGAATTCTTCTATTAAAGAATTATCCAGAATTTACTATTTCTGCGTTATCGAGCGAAAATTTCGGATAAACAACTGTAGTTTTACTACAATTTGTAACTCATGTTTTAATTATACATTGTTAACGAATTTATAGTGCTTACCATAGTTTAAAGCCATTTATCACCAATCTAAAACAGGCTTAAATAATTGGATTGGTTCTGATAAAACATATTCGACCAGAGATTCTCCGAGAAAAATAAATAGAAATGGCATTATTGTTAAATAAAATTTTGATGTTTAAGACCAAAAAACCGAATCAGATTCATAAAATTAAGAATGTCAGGAAAAATTATTGAATTTAAACAAAATGGGCACCTTTATTCTACGAACAGAACATTTTATTGACATTTTTTGTAAAATAAAAAGTCAAATTGTATGTTCCAAACCGTATAAATAATAGTTTCCACCGTTCTTATGACTGAATAACTCAAAATAAAATACAAATTTATCAACAATATTTATACAGTGGAAGGCCGAAATCATTCCACAGTTACTTTTCTTCACAACAAAAAATTGTAGTTTTAAAATTCAATATTATTTTTCTTCTTTTTGGGCATCAAGAGGTAAATATTCTGTCAGAAATCCACATCGTCAGATCTGTTGAACAAGTGATTTTGCAGTTAATCAATTTTAAAAAACTTTTTTGATCAGTTATATTTATTGTTATTATATTTATTGTGTAGGTTTTTTTCAATCGGAAATTGTTTCTCAAATTTCGTTCGAGATTTTAAATTTAAATTGTGATACTAATACTTATTATTTTTGAATTAAATATCACTGATTAATTCTCATTTTGAGTTAATTTATTTTCAACTAATACTTCATATTGAGAATTTATATGTTTTAATAAACTCGTTAAATCATGATGACATTTGTTGCACTTTGCAATAGTACCTACGGTTATCGTCTGCGTCTTTTTTTCATTACAAAAAAAATTTCTTTATAAGCCAATCAGAAGTTCATTTCAGTTTTATTTCTTTCAAAACAGTCAAGTAACGAATATTTTGTTAAGATAATAAATTCCGTGCAACATGAATTTGCTACAAGAATGTGTGACAAAACTTCTGAGATACCAAACACCAATATCACATGCATGGTAAATATTCAATCTCTGTTGAAAATGTCTGCACTTTATCACATAATACTGATAAAGTTAAATAACACTCAGCCTAGAAATGAAGCAGATATGAATAATGTGAAGTCCGAAAAATTATTGGCTGGCTGTTTAAATTTCAGCCAATGTCATTTTTTCTCTTTTAACTGAAACTTTTATCGGACAACTTTAACTCATGCCAAAATTCAAGTTTGAATTAGCCCCAAGTTTCCCAAGCTGTTTTTATCATTCAAATCGCCTGAATTTTTTGCCGTAAGTTCTCAATCTCTTTCAAGTAAATAAATTTCACTTGATATCAGTAATTTACTATTAGTAATATCTTATCACTGTTAAACAAATACTTTATCCTGTTCAAACTTCTTTAAATTAAAGACAATTTTGTATTGTACAATACAAAATCGTTTTTGATTCCAAGGGGTTGGAACAAGATATGAGTCAAATGAAAGATTGTCAAAAAACACAGTTATTTGATTTATCCGATCCGCGCTGATTTTTTCGACTACACCTGGAATACACGTTATATTAGACGTATATTTAACACGGTATATTTTTGGCTTGATTTACTAAAAAAGGCCTCTCTACCGGGATTGAAGATATATAGTGAGACATATGATATGTCACATATCCCAATAACAAATTTTGCTTAATCTAGGATGTGCGGGCAGAAAAGCGGCCTCGTGAGTGGCTAGGAGGGGCTTAGGAGTTTTAAGATTGGCTCCCTCAAAGAGAGAGATTTTTTTCCCATCGGCGAGAGACCCCCAAGGAAATTTCAGCGTTTTTGAGAACACGGCAAGTTTCTTTCGGAGACCAAACTACAACGTATTTTTCTGGTACTTGCCATGCATCCAATCCCTCCTAAAGAAGTTAAATCAATGCCTACTTAAAATAGTTTTTACAACCATTTTCCGAAGTTTATTCGTGTTCAGGTAGAAAGAAGCAACCAGAAGAATAAATTCAGGTCGAAAAATGAAGAACAAAAAAAATAATTTGGCAAAAAAAACGGCTCTCCAGATTGTTTTTGCGAAATTCATTGCCGCCGTTTCCTCATGTGTAGTGATCATTAAATCTGAACAACTACAAATCAGGGTGGTGTTCTCATGTTTTCACCTGTTTGGCGAGGTCAGGTTTAATGAATGTAAATTGAACACCTTCAAAAAAACTCTCTGATTAGATCGGTTCATGAATAAGGAGGTTGACCAACGCAAAGGTGCCTCCGTGAAAACTGGGTGATTATATATCCCTTAATCACTTTTGTGGTTAGAATGCGTAGGCCGAAACGTTAAAATCACACGTTAAAAGGAGTAGTGGCCTACGCATTTCTCACCAAAAAGTGATAAAGGATATATAGCGGGGTTCGATATATCGCAATTTTTTTAAATCGCCGGTAAAATTCAAGATATTTAGCTTAAAACTTCCGGTGCCAAATCGCCGATTCGTCATATTCGCGTTAAATCTGGATTTTCAACTTCTCATTTGATTGCTTCGATAAAGTATTTCTTGATCTTACGCATTTTTGTAGTATTCTGATTCACACGAATCTATGTTAAACCTTCAATTAAATTTCCAAAAATTTCGGCATATGACGTCATTTTGAACGCCTACGCGGTTTTACTTTAATTTTTTTTATTTCTGTTTCCAATACACCGAATGGGCCAATATCGCTGAATTTGCAAATATCCGCCGAAATTTTTAGGCAAAAACAGTTTCAGGCGATATTTCGGCGATGCAACGCCTCAAGTATAAGCAGAAATTTTTTGTCTCTCTATTTAAAAATTAATATTACAAAGAAGATTTTAAAATTGATATTTTTCATAAATTTCTTGATAAAAATTGCACATACCTTTTAGATTGCTGTTGTTGAAGAATGTTAGAAGAGATAAATGGAAATTATTTCCAGGACCAATTTCACAAACAAAGGTGAATAACGTACCATAAATCGATAAGAGGAGTCCAGATAACTTGGTCAATTGAGTTAGTCAGTGGTCTTATTATTTAACTTGTCAATTATCAAACGAGATGGTAGAATATTTTTCGAGAAAACCAAGCACTTCTGCTCAGTTAACATCCTCACTGAAAACAATAAATCAATTATTATTATTAATTATTATAAATTATTATTTAATTATTATTAATTATTATTAATTATTATTAATTATTATTAATTAATTATAATTATTATTAATTAATTATTAATTATTATTATTATTATTAATATTATTAATTATAAATTATTATTATATTAATTATTATTAATTATTATTAATTATTATAATTATTATTAATTATTTATTATTTATTAATTATTATTAATTATTAATTATTATTATTAATTATTTATTAATTATTATTAATTTAATTAATCTAATTATTTTAATTATATTAATTATTATTAATTATTATTAATTATATTAATTATTATTAATTATTATTAATTATTATTAATTTATTATTATATAATATATTATTATTATTAATTATAATTATTATTATATATTATTAATTATTATTAATTATTATTAATATTATTAATTATTAATTAATTATTATTATATTATTATTATTATTATATTATTAATTATGATTAATTATTATTAATTATTATTAATTAATTATTAATTATTATTAATTATTATTAATTATTATTAAATTATTATTAATTATTATTAATTATTATTATTATTATTAATTATTATTAATTTATTATTAAATTATTATTAATTATTAATTTATATATATTATTAATTATTATTAATTATTATTAATTATTATTATTAATTAATATATTATTATTAGTAATATTTTTAAATTATTATTAATTATTATTAATTATTATTAATTATTATTTATTATTATTATTATATATTAATTATTACAATTATTATTAATTATTTTTAACTTATTAACTATTATTATTATCATTTATTATTATTAGAGTCGATTGTTAAGCAGATCAAAGTTTTAATAACATGGTCAGATTTAATAATAAAGGGCGCTTCAATCAAACTCGATAAATTTATTTGTTCAATTTTTGCAGAAGTTTAACACCCATTTTTTCAAATATAGTTAATGACTCTGCCAACACTGATATTACATTTTAATGGTAAAATTATTTTTTATGTTTCTGATCACAATGATTTTAGATCTCGATAATTATTGAGTGAGTTTATTATTTTTTTTTTACATGTATGGAATATAGTTTAATTCGATTATTTTTTTCATTACAATATTTTTGAAGTTTAATACATCTGCTGGTCGAAAAATATTTCAGAATTTACCGTCTTTTTCTTGACAATCGACTTTAGTTTTCTTTCTCTCCTAATTTTTGATAATCTTTACTGTTGTAGTATATTTTTTGCTTTTCTTCACATTTTCATTTTCTAGTTTAGCTTTGAATTCAGTTTCCATCCTAAAATGGAGCTGCATGATATTTTTACAAATAATCAAGGAATCTAGAAAAAACATTTCCGTAAAAATGTTCTTTTTTCTTAGAGTCAAAGTGGGTGATTTGGGACGAGCTTATTTGAAAAATGATATAAATTTGAATTTTATCTTTGAAAAAACTTCCGCCATTTTATTCATCCGAATAAAAATAGACCTTACTTATTGTCAAGCTTAAACATTTTGATCGAAAAATAAGCAAAATTAACCAGTATATTTTTTCGGCCAAGAAGACCAAAACCACTTGGGAAAATGAAAACTAACAAACTTTCGTGAATAAGATTGTAGAGCATTTTTTTTGATGAATCAACCTTAGAAGTTTCTACAAAATCAAGTGCTCGTGAATTAAGTGCTGAGGATAAAAACTGGATTAGGGTTTAGATGAATACCATTTGTAGTACAGAACTTTGTCTGGTAAAATTTCAATTTTTATTGTACTTATGCAATCAGTCATGACCTTAATGCTATACTTAATTCTAGTTTTTTCAATTACACTACTAAATTATAGTATAAAATATATATAGAAAATATAGTATTAAAAAATATAGTATAGTCTTTAAATCTATCGATAAAGCTATAAATTATGACTTGTTTAAAATACAGTTTTAACGTTGAATATGAACCTTCAAGAATACAATCAAATAGTCAAAACTTACTGCTCAATTTTCTGGATTTGGGCTTCTTGGTTGGCAGTGATAAACATGAAAAATCAAGGAAGGCAAAGAACAAAGAGCACCTAAATATAACATTTGAGCTCATTATGTGAAACAATCATCATGTAACGACATTGATAATATGTCGATAGAACGTTGAAATAGGATCAAACGCGAGCGTGTTTCTGATTAATATTCATTTCAATATTGAAAATGATCCTACTGCGCTTTTACCCACGCGTCATAACCATGAGCCAGTGTCCAATCATAATACTCGATTGTCAACTTAATTCAAGAATCCCGCGATTTCTCATTGGTCCTTTTTTTTTCGATAATTGAACTTGTCACTTACTCAAGAGTTATGAACGCGTGGTGTAAAAGGCGCAGTAGGGATCAATTTCGATTATAACAATTATGGGCTCTCGGAGATTTTGTGCTTTCATGGTGTTATAAAAAAAGGTAGAATTGCTAAAAAATATGCCGAAGGCGTCCGTTATAGATATCCCCTATTCACACTTTTGTTAATATCCGGCCCTCATTAGGAAACGTAGTGTGTTTTTGAAGTAGTAGGGCCGGGATATTAACAAAAGTGTGAATAGGGATATATAATATATTATTTATTCCTACCAGAGTTCTAGTTTTAATCCTGGTGCTACAAATTATCCATAGAAAATACCCAGGGTCGGCAGTGCGTCTCGGCACCCAAGCACCATTATGTGCTCGAAAACCCGACTTTTTTTCCGAGCAAGGCTTGAACCGAACTGTTACACATCCGATTTTCGGGCAAAAATTGCGAACCGATCATAAAAACCTGCTGGGGTGCCGACCTCTGGTAAATACAGTTTTTTTTGCATACCTTATTAGAGATGAAATTTGAGAAATCATTTACTGTAGTAAATGATAGTAGAAACATTGATTGTTAAAACTATGAATAGTCCTGAAACTCCAAAACCTCGGATGTTGCAGAGGAGAAAATCTGTTAAAACACATTTGTTGACAACCAGGTTGATTGTATCACATTTGAAAACGCCCTAGATAATATGTTGGTGTCAAATGAGTTTTTTTCAGAAAAATTTGCATTGAAGAAAAACTAGAATCAAAAAAATTATAAAAAATTTTCTTAGAATTATCATCAAAATTTTTCGAAAAATAATGTTTTTTTTTTAATTCAAAGTCAAAAATAATGTTAATGGCTATTTTCATTTTTCGTAATTTATCCAGTTTCCGATAAAGTCGAGTAAGGTGACACCCAATTACAGTTCCGTCAAATTTGTATTTTTGATTGTAGTCATTCACGCATTTTTCAAATAATAGCGGGTTAACCCTTGACAACCAAACCTCATTTCAGGCAAAAAATTAAAACCTTTTTGACAGGGGAGAAATAACACTCTTAACTCCCGTAGTGTCTTTTTGCGCCATCGATGGCGCAATGGCCTTTAATCGGCAATTTAGGACCCTGATCATGTATGAATGAAAATTTACAAAGTGATGGATTGACTATTTGAATAATTGACGTTGTGCATTTTTTTTCGAAAATTTTACTGTATTACAGTACTTATTAAAAATTCTAAGACTTTTTTCCCATACACCATAGCCCCCAAGTGATCACGTGACCGTATATCAAGGAATAAGGTTTGCCAAAATAGTATGTTTTTTTTTCAAAATTTACTTAAATCAAATTTTGAAAGAAGTGAAGTGGTTTTTTAAAAGTTTTAAGACTTTTTCTTATATACACCCAAAGACCAAAAACGATCACGTGACCTTCAAATTAGGAAATAAGGTTTTGGTGAAACGTAAACAATAGTGATCAATTTTTTGGGCCGATAAACACATAATTTAAGAGTTTTGAACATAATAATATTTTCCAAACACGTCACGTGATCTCATTTTTGAGAAATAATGGATTCTATCTATGAACATATTTTCAAACCTTATTTTGAATTATTTCGTCACGTGATTTTTATTCGGACTTTGGATGTAATGAGAAAAATGTCTTAAGAACGTTTGAAGTTGACCCTGGAATTTTTTTGACGTAATTTGAGTACTTTTTTCAAATTAGTGTAAATATGATTTTCTTTCAAAATTACTCAAATCACGTGGAAGACCCCTTAAAAGAATCGTCCAGGAATTTCTAAGACTTTTATTGCATATTAAATTGGCCTCCGGCTTATAAGATGCAATTTCTAGAAGTCCAAACTTCCGGAAAACTGATACATAATATGCGTAGGCAAAAAAAGAAGAAAGATTGATAATTATTTTCATGCGCGAGATAATCCATAGTTTTAAAGAATATTATTTTACATAGAATGGTGATGAAAACATTCCATTTTTTTGCAGATGCAATACCAAAATTGTCACCTACAAAGGAGTTTTACTTTGAAGAGCGAAAACCTTAAAATTAGCCAGTTTTCGCAGCTCTAAAAACTAGTCATAAATTCAAAAAATCCGCTTCGTTCAATAACAACCAAAAGTGTTTCCTTGGTTGATGGCAAGTTCGATTGAGATCGTATGCTAGCACTAGGAGGAGTAGTATTTGAAAATTTGGTTAGGTGTTCTAGAACTTGGCCGCATGGTGTCAGCAGGTCAGTCAAAATATTCTGAAACGGATAGATCTACCATATGGTTATTCTCAAAAGTTTCAAGCAGTTTTGATTCTGGTTAATCCCCTTAAAGTGAGGTACAAAAATATTAAATTCGTAATCTACGAATACGGCAACAGATGCTTGATTTTAAAAGATATCCTGCCGAGTGGTCATGCTCACAGCAATTAATGAAAATCACCAGATCTTGACAAGAAATTCAGAACTAAAAACATCATTTTCGTTGCTTATTTATGTATTTTTTTATCTGTTTGGTTCTTCTAAAATTTTGGGCCTCTGCATATATCCTGTATGGAAGTAATTTGTTAAACTTCGAGACAGGTTAAATTTTCTGTGGTGTTTTAGTTTATTGTTGGTATTCAGTGTAGAGTGCTTCCCACGTGATCATCTGTATGCCATCGTCTCCGCGCCACTTCACTCGCCACTCTACAAATAAACTTTACACACCCAAGAAACGATTTACCTGTCTGCGAATTTGACAACATTACTTCCGTACAGGATATATAGAAATTTAAAATAAAATAAATTTATCATAAAATTCATGTTTCCGTTATCACAGTATTAGAGCTCAAAGTTGTGCCTCAAATGAGGGATTGGTGCGCCACCGAATTATTCTTCGATCGTCCAGGGTTAACAGATTTTATTCGGTACCGTCATCAAACAAATGTAAAAACAAAATCACGCAGCTTCGACAAAAGGCACAAGCTCGAGAAGATATTCCTAACGAAATTTGAAACATGGAATAAAACAATAATTTATTGATTTTCTGAGCGCTAGATTATTGCTTAACAAGTTAAGTCTGTCAAGACGCCTTCTTTGTTCAATTTCTCGAAAATGTTCATTTTACCTGTTCTCCAGCGTAAATTCACCCACCAATAGTTTGCACGATAAAAGCTTTTAAAACGAAATTAACGGTCCACCTAAAATCGCTATTAATACGTCTACAAAATTCATACTACTGTAATAAAGCGTACGGAATATTCATTTCTGTATAACGGGCTCTAAATAAACCAAAATTCCGTCTGAAACTTTAAATTTTAATAAAATAACCTCAAAAATTTCACAGACGGTCTGTGATATATCCCGTATTCACACTTTGTTAATATCCCGGCCCTACTACTGTAAAAACACACAACGTTTCCTAATGAGGGCCGGATATTAAACAAGTGTGAATAGGGGATATCGAACAAATTCTACTGCATTGAGTAAAGTTACTTTATCCGTTGTAAACTTTTGCTTAATTCTAGGAT
>SCLH01000004.1:215664-229011 GCA_004367855.1 Oikopleura vanhoeffeni
ATTAATAATAATTAATAATAATTAATAATAATTAATAATAATTAATAATAATTAATAATAATTAATAATAATTAATAATAATTAATAATAATTAATAATAATTAATGATTTATTTGTTTTCAGTGAGGATGTTAACTTGAGCAGAAAGTGCTTGGTTTTCTCGAAAAATATACCATCTCGTTATGAAAATTGACAAGTTAAATAATTAAGACCACTGATCATACTCAATTGACCGAAGTTATCTGGACTCCTCTTATACGATTATGGTACGTTATTCACCTTTTGTTGAAATTGGTCCTGGAAATAATTTTCATTTATCTCTTCTACATTCTTCAACAACAGCAATCTAAAAAGGTATGTGCAATTTTTATCAAGAAATTTATGAAAAATATCAATTTTGAAAATCTTCTTTGTAATATTAATTTTAAATAGAGAGACAAGAAATTTCTGCGTATACTTGAGGCGTTGCTTCGCCGAAATATCGCCGAAACTTTTTGCCTAAAAATTTCGGCGATATTTGCAAATTCAGCGATATTGGCCCATTCGGTGATATGGAAACAGAAATAAAAAAAAATTTAAAGTAAAACCGCGTAGGCGTTCAAAATGACGTCATATGCCGAAATTTTTTGGAAATTTAATGAAGAGTTTAACAATAGATTCGTGTGAATCAGATCACTAAAATGCGTAGAATCAAATACTTTATCGAAGGCAATCAAATGAAAGTTGAAAAATCCAGATTTAACGCGATATTGACGAATTCGGCGATATTGGCACCGGAAGTATTTAAGCTAAATATCTTGAATTTTTTACGGCGATTTAAAAAAATTCGGCGATATATCGAACCCACGCTATATATCCCTTTATCACTTTTTGGTGAGAATGCGTAGCCACTACTCCTTTTAACGTGTGATTTTAACGTTTCGGCTACGCATTCTAACCAAAAAGTGATTAAGGGATATATAAATCACCCACGTTTTCACGAGGCACTTTGGTTGGTCAACCTCCTCATATCATGACCGATCTAATCAGAGAGTTTTTTGAAGGTGTTCATATTACACTTCATAAACCTGACCTCCACAAACAGGTGAAACATGAGAAAACCACCCTGATTTGTAGTTGTCAGATTAATGAATCAATCACATGAGAAAACGGGCCATGAATTTCGCAAAACAATCTGAGAGCCCGTTTTTTTGCCAAATTATTTTTTTGTCTCATTTTTTCGACCTGAATTATTCTTCTGTTCTCTTTCATTACCTGAAGACGAATAAACTTCGGAAAATGTTGTAAAAAACTATTTTTAATAGCATAATTTAACTTTTTAGAGCGGATGGGATGCATGGCAAGTACCAGAAAAATACGTTTGTAGTTATGGTCTCGAAGAAAACTCTGCGTGTTCTCAAAACGCTGAAATTCCTTGCTGGGTCTCTCGACCATGGGAAAAAACGATTATGATGTGGTACATGCTCATCGTATTTACGGCTTCTATCATTTTAGTTTTTGTTGAGATAATCTGGGTAGTCACCAAAATCAGTGTCAAATCCAACAAGAGAAGGAAAGAAAGAAAAGGTGACCAGAAAAGTTTAATGTCACGTCCAGCATCAAGAAATAATCTTGTGACCCCACAACCGAGAAGCGATGCTGTTTGAATATTTTGTGACTATACATTTATGAATTTTGGGTGAAATTAAATAACAAATAAGTGTGTTTAATGAATCCGATTATTTGAATTTAAACTCATGTACAAGTTGGCTACATTTTTGACTCTACGCAATTTCTCAATTTTAAGCTTAAATACTTCCAGTGCCAATATCGCCGAACGTGCCAATACCGCCGAAAATGCCCAAAATCACCAAAATTATCTTGAGATTTATATTACAAATTTCTCTTAGGGCGTCATGAATGAATTTATTTTCAAAATTGAATTTTCCAAATTTACTGTTTTCAACTTTTATTTGATAGCGTTTGATAAAGTTCTTAATTCTTCAATTTTTGGTGATACACTACATTCAAACCTAATGTAAAATCCCTTCTGAATTAAAATTTTTCTCGACATATGACGTCATTTCAAACTCTTACGCGTTGTTTTCATGTTTTGAGCAAAAATTTAATTTCTGTTCCTATTTCGCCAAAAGTGCCATATCGACGATATGATATTGTCGATATTTTCTGGCAAAAACCTTCCGCGGTATGGAGCTTCCCTGTTCTTGGTTTAGGCTTGCATTACTAATTTTTGATAAAATAATTCCTAAATGTTTTAGAATAAAATACCCATTGATAAGATTAAGCGAGTTTTGTAAAGCACGTGTTAAATGACATAGAAGTGTGGCACTCACGCTGAAAGCCACTTCCTTAATTAATATTGTGAATTAATTTGTAATATTCAACTTTTCTGGGCACATAAAAAAATTGAATTTAATTGCTTTTAAGTTCAAAAGTTATACTAAACAATACAATTAAATCATGGTTTTGCCGTATGAAATTGATAAAAATTCAACTGATTCATACTATGAATCAGTCGAATTGTCAAGATCTACTCCTTTCCATGTTTCAGTCAACTGCAAGTTTTCTGAGTAGGTAACTTACTATCAAATAAATGTTTGAATTAGAAGAGACTTTTGAATTTTTCGTGGCATAAATCAATGGAAATTATCACGAATTAAGAATTTGTCCACTGAAAAGTGGGTATATGCTGATCTTTATAACTTTAATTATAACGTTTTTCGAAGTCAAGTTATGTAATCCGGATAATTTTAATGAACATTGACAAGATTCGTCATTCTGAAGTTTACACGATGCAACGGAAATACAAAAACAACGAATAAAAACGTAATTATTTCATACCTTAAAATTCAAAACTAAAATTAAACTTGATTGTATAATAAAATTTTTATTTGGAAATAAGTAGTAAAAATGGAAAGTTTTACATTTCTTGCGGAAGGTGAGAGAAATTACAAAAAACAGATAATTTTCCATTATTTTAAGATGTGATGAAAGTATCAAAACTGCCAGTTGCCTTGATTGGAGCAGATTATTTACTTAGGTTATCGGGATTTTCAAGTAAATGGCAGAATTATTTTGATCAGGAAAATTAAATAAAACCAATGACTATGGCTTATTTAAGTCATTCGCTGCAAGTTTTGAATGTTATGTTCAAAACCAAAACTTGGCTATTATCACCATCAACATCTTAAGTTAATTGTTTCCGTGTACTATTGTGGATGAGTGGTGAATTCGCGCGCCAGTTCTACGAGTAAAATACACACTGATTTCATGAAATTTTATTGATCAAATCATTTTACAATGTTTATTGTTTGGTGCTCAAATAATTTATTTTATATTTCTGGTTCGTGAATTACTGCGTTTTTGTTGAGTCAAAATTTTAGAACACAGAGATTTTCTAACGATTTTTCAACTAAAATACTTTTCCTGTTAACAAATTTGAATGTTATTTTTCATTTTTAGCCATAAAAATATTTGATGGTCCAATTAAAAATATCTCTTTTTACACGTAGTCTACGTGACGTAGGTTTGGGTTAAAACTATTTTTTAGACTAAAATCACATATTCTCAGCTACGCCAGTTTGAAAATTGGAATTACTAAATTTCACCCGTGTGAGCACAAAGCCTTTATAAAGGCTTTTACATATTTAAAATCATCTAAAAAATGCAAAAAAACGGATAATCGTTGGCATTGAAAATGAGTCAAATAATACGTTATTGCGATTAAACGAAATAAAATTTCTGCGTCTTGTTAACGGAGTGGGTGTCGCAGATTTGTAGCTTTGAAGGGAGGTTGACGACCGGATTTAGTAAAGGGTAGTCTTTTAAGGGTAGTCTTCACAAACGGCATAAACTTTAAATTCGCATTAGTAGGGTGACCTCACTTGAGAGGCATTTAAAATGCTCCAAATTGATACGGGTGAGAATAAAGTGTTCTAAGAACCCAATTTTTCGAAATTTTCGCATTTTTTTGATTTTTTTTCTATGTATTCTTAAAAGAGGAAGTTAAAAAATAACTTTTGCTCGAATTTGACCACTAAAACTTCAAAATATCAATTTTGCGTAGGCCAACTTTCTCATCAGTGTTTTACTGGCTTTCTTTTGAGCCTACTTTGGAAAAATCGAAGTACTTTTTTTCGGATTTTTTTGGAAATTGACCAAAAAAATCATTGCAAAAAAACGTCGGTTATTTGACGTTTTAAAATTGGTTAGTCATCCGATCAACAAAAAGCTCGTGCTAAAAGTTTCGCCTGCTATCGTTACGACTTCTGTTAAAATTTGAGCTGATTTCGATAGTGCCTGGGAGGAGATGGATAGTCGGAGTTTCAATTTTTTTTTGCATCGGGAAGTTGAAAGGATATATTGTTGCATTCGACATTTTAAATTCTAGAAATTTTCATTTTTGTTCTAGAAAATATAGTGAGAAAAGCAAGGTTTAGCATATCATGTGATACAAGCTCACAGTTGTCCTCGCAAATTTAATTTCTCTTGAAATCGATGCGCAAGAATGTGGACTACGTCTGAGTTTTCTCCGATTAGAGTATCATATTATATGATTCATATATATAGTCCTCCCGAGCAAAAAATGAGGTACCCGATAGCAAGGTCGTTGAGTTCTGATAAGATAGGTACTAACATAGTTTTTGGCGCTGAAAATTTTGGCTCAGAAATTTGTTTGCTGCCATCACTCGGTGGCGCTGTTTCGGGCGGTCAAAAATCGAAAATTTACACTTAAAAAAAACAAATTTGTTGCGGAGCACTTAAGAACCTTTGAATAGCGAATTTTATGAGCGACTTCTAGATTGGTGGTGGAGTACCAAAAGCCACGCACAAAACTTAAAAAATGATGTAAATTGACAGAGAAATAGTTTCTTAGGGTTTCTTGGGGACGCTTATTAAATGTTCATGTTTGTTCGTAGGTGCGATTGCATCTGATTTCTGTTTGTTGTGAAATGACCGCAAAGGTTGGTTCTGTAAGTAACGAATGTTTTTGGAATATCAGTGCTGATATAACATCACCTTTGCTATTTTGGCGAGAAATGACTTTGGAAAAGGCTCACATTTGCGACACCCACTCCCTTAAAATAAGGTTATAGTGGTTTTTAATTTAACATATTCAAGGTGATCATGCGCAAAATTGGAAACCATCTCAGAACTTCTGAACATACACGATTGTAGAACCCACCTTGGTCTCAAAAATAAGCAGGAAAAAAAATATTTTTTCGCTCTCACACTCCTTGGATCATGTTTGTAGCACGGCACACTTTCCATTTTTCAAAACCTATTTCGTTCCTGGTTTTTAATTAAAAGCTTTTATATTCACCACACTGTGGTGACCACAGGCATAGGAACTTGCTAAACTCAAAGATTCTTGGTTTGGATTTTTCTCTTATTCGTCACACATTTTCTAAAATGCCTGAAAACCGAAGATTTTGACCATTTTCGTCCTTGTAAAACTATATTCTCCCTGGTTTTTATTTTTTTTGCATTTTTTATTTTTGTTAACGTAAGATACTGAAACAAACTGTAGGTTTGGAATATTTGATCACAATGCGTAAGAGTCTAAAATTTGGCACGTCAGTAGACCGAAAGTGATTTTTTTTGTCGGATGATATCAAAAATTTGCTTAAATTAAAGTCGTACTTTCATTGACTCAAAAACTGTCACTTTTATTGCAAAGTTTTATCAAAAGTCAAAAGTTAATCGACTTTGTAGATAAAATACCCAGGACAATGCCAAAATTTCAAAATTTTTATTTTCTTGGGGTTTATTTGTTTTTTTAAATAAATTACAATCGATTTGATGCATTTTTATCACATAATATCTGCAGAAAATGTATGAACCACCCTACCCTTAGGGGTGGCATCGATCTAGCAGATTGGTACATTGTTTAAAGAGATATATCAAAGAAAAAAATGTGAAAATTAATTTTTTTTAATATTTTTCTTCATCAAAAGTGTACATTCTTGCGAACGTTTATATTTTCAATTTTTTAACATAACTAATTAGCTGGGAAAATATAAAAAACCACTTTTCACTGTCCATCCATTTCCAACTAAACCCGCATACAGAATTTTCTTCGAAGATGATATTAATAAACTTCTGACATTGTTGGGTGTTATGCGCTAAAAAGTCTTGTTTTTATTTTGCGCATTAAAAATTTCCTTGATATGACAGTTTTTCCAGGAAAAATGGCCAAAAGTAAAGAAAAACAACTTTTTTCGAGATAAAAATTGACCTTCAATTGCGTTTTTATATTAAAAAAATCTCCTGACTTTCACAAAAATGACGCCTATAACACCCGACATTATATTGAGAATTTTTTACAATCAGAAAATTTACAAAAAGAGTGCCAAATGACACTTACCTGTTGTACAGCCGAGTGTTGTAAATTTGATCAATAGTTTAGAAATGATAATCGCGCGATCATCTCATTAGTTGACATACGGAAATTTGATAGATACCCAAACATTTAATTTGTGATTCTGCCTGATTTTTTATGGAGAGTTCAAAAAATCACTAATAGACATTTTGGACATTTAGTCAATAAAAAATGACAAATAAACATATTATGATTTTTCAAACAGCAGTCAGAAAATATGTAGACATGCATGAAAAAGGTTAAAGTAGCTATTCTTTTTTTTTTATTCAAAGGTTTTCAAAAAAACAATCAGAAAAAATTTTGGACAAAAAGTGAGTAACATTTTTATAATGTTTTGATTTTTTGAAAATTTTACGAATTCTAAAATTAAAGTTCGACTCAAATCTTTCCTAAAATAGACAAAAATGATTTTTATAAGTAGATGCACATTTATGCAGGTTCAGCTGGCGATGATACGCACAAAAAAGTGAAACAACTAATTAATTTCGTAAGTTTAATTGACTCCAGTCTTCCGAGTCGATGCCACCCCTTAAGTGCTCTTTGGCACTTGTCTGAGTACAGTCTTGTTGAGAATATGTCTCAGAATGGCAGGACTTAGGTCGCAGATAATGAAGGGACTTCTTTTGATTAAATAAAAAAATTTGATTTTTCATTGAAGATTTGTACCAATTATGACCATTCGTTGTTTGCCGCAGATTGTCAACTACAGGACAGCGGGAAAAGTGATTGCATACTTTAGAAAATATATACGAACGAGTGAACTAGCCATTTTAGATGAATGCTAAGAAGAATTTATGAGTGTGGTGCATTAGAATTATTCATTAGGTAACTGACACGATGAAAACCTTTATTGAGGAGGTCAGTGCTTAAGAGGCAGATTCATTTTTTTATAAATTCTCTGATAGTATTTTTTTCTTTTTGCAGTTGTCAAATTAAGGGGGTGAGCGTCGTATCTGTACTTTCATCCGCCTGATAATAATCTAGGCAGTTGTGTAAAATCTTAGGGATACTCGTTTATATGTCTAGCCTTCGTCCTAACGATTATATCTCAAACCTTAACATTGTACATCACACAACGGTGTGAGTCTATTCCTAGAAACTAACAGTTTTTTAAATCTATTTCTTTTTAGACCCACCATACAAAGCGTCTGAAAATTTACACAGATACGGGGAAGAGTGGGGTCCACTAAATTGTGCCCATTTTTGAATTTCGCTCTGTGAATTTTTCTAAATCACTTTTGAACGCCGATTTTTACAAATTTTTCGTCTTCAAAGTGATACTTTCCAGAACGGATGTTCAGAATAAGACCGTTTCTTACGATCCAGGTAGATAAATTATAGGATCGTGCAATATGTGTTGGCTCGGAAGTTTTGAATTTTCACCCTAGAATTCTAAAAATATGATCTATAAGTAAACGGAAAATGAAAAAGTTCGAAAAACAAAGTTCGTCTCGGATACATTGAAGCTGGTCACGATCAAGTGCTTGTCGAAATGTTAACCTCGTCAATCGATATTCAAGGTTTTACATTTTTGCTCATAAAAATAATGAAATTTCTAAGAATTCGATTAGAGACATTTTAGATATTTAATTATCATGCATCGTTTAGGCGGGTATATTTACCAATAAAATATTCATATTGCAAGGTAGAATACTGGTTTATGCGGGTTAAAGCTAAAAATATTTGAATTTTGATAAATTCTAGAGTTTTTTTCTAGATTGTTTTCGAAAAAATCATTGCCACCAGATGAATTCTTGGTCAACTTTAGTCAAACGCGATCATTAATGTTCATAAATAATTCTATAAAGGGCTCAAAAAATTACGACGCCCACCCCCTTAAATTCAATTTTAATAGAAGGTAAAACATTTGAGCTTACTTTGTTTGATCTGTTTTTAAGTTTGTAACCGCAGGTAACGGAAGCTGCTAGCATCGAAATTTATTGAATACGTTTTCTTAGGATCAATACGTGAAAATCGAAATTTCTCTTCTTAACCCTTGTGCGCATATAAAAAAAGTTCCGCCAGGGCACCAGAGCCACAATTTTTGCTCTACTTTGAACGTTATTTACAAAAAGCTTAATGGAGTTGGAATTTCAATTTTATCTGCATAAGAAAGTTGAAAGGTGATATTTTTGCATCCGAAATTTTAAATTCTAGAATTTAAATTTTGAAATTTAGTAAATATAGTGAGAAAGACAAGGTATACCATATCACGTGAAACACGGTCACGATAATCTCAACAAGTTACATTTTTAATGGAAACGATGCACAAGTATCTGGACTACGTCATAGTTTTGTCCGCATTGATTTACATCTCATTAATAAAAAGTAATTAATAAATAAAACAAAAATTTTGATGGAAAATCATGATTTTTGTTTTTCATGTTTATTTCTTCCCTATAAAAGCAGATTATTACACTTTTTTCTTATATTTTCAAGGAAATTTGGTAATAAAGAACAACTGTGGACAATTCTTGATGATTTAAATTCTGTTTTATAATAATTTAATTTTTCCATCGGATACTTGAAGTTGAAAATTTAGAAATTTTACACCCGAAAAAAAAATCTGTCCCTAGATACCAATAAATGTTTATTTGAACGGTTATGCATTCACAAAACACTCTAAAAAACTGGCTAATTTAACATTTGTATTTTATGTCTGGTACCGAAATAATTTTTCCGGAAGTGAAACATCGACGAAAAATCTTAATAAATCAACTCCTCATAATACTGGAACCAAACATTCGAAGAAAAATTAATTAATTTTTTGGAAACCGAATCAAAATTCTTTATAATGTGTTTGAATGAAAAGATTCTACGATCCCGTTTTTTGCCTTTCTTGGATTATTTTAGGTATGCTTGAGCCACTATTGTGGCTCTGTGCTCACAAGGGTTAAGCACATCAGAAGAAAAAATTGATTTCAAAAAAGTTGAACAATACGGGTAAATACCTGCTCTTTGGTAGGCTCACTCCTATATTCTGAGGTCATTGTTCTTTGGTAGTCAAGATAACGAAGCACAGAAGTGCTCAAACGACGACCCACTATCATAATACTGTTAACACCGTGAACTTTTTTATGAATAAAAATCAAACCTTATTCGTTAAAAAGTAGTGGTAAAACACGATTATATCTGGAAATCTCTCGTCGAAGAGTCATCGTGCATACTATGCATCATATAATAATATTAAATTTTAGACTATGCACCTATTTTTATAAGTTCCACATTCTTTGCAGCAAATCGTCGATATTTTCTGCCGAAGTTTCAAGAGTTTTTTGGAGCAAAATACTTCTCAGGCAATGAAAGCGTTTTATTGATTTTAATATATGCCTTGGTGATTCTGCCGTTTGAAATGTATAAACAGGAATTGGTTTTCGATCAAACTTCATTTTTCGTGCAATTTACTGTCGGCTTTATTATTGAGGGTTTTGCAGATTTGGCCAACAAAAACAAAAATATGTAAGTGAACAAGCCGTAAAATTTCATGAAACAGCAAAGAAGAATAATTTTACAAATTGGATATCAAATGTTAAGTTTTCTGAAGTTAAAATTTATACTCGAAATCAAAAATAGTTCTTATTTCACAAGAAAACAAATATTTTGAAAAGGGTAAATTGTATTTTCAGAAATGAAAAAATTACTGTAATTGCGAATATTTTCACTTTCCGCAACAGTAGAAGTAAACCACCACCTTGAGGAGGTTGTGAATTAAGAATGTAAGCCGAAGAAAAAAAGTTTTATTTTCTGGAATGTAAAAAAATGATCTTATTGAAAGCAGTCTGCGCAGAGCTGATTTGACCAAAGACATGCTTAACAAACCTTCTTCGTATTTTTTTAACCTTCGAAAAATTTAAATCTGATTCGTATCAAATTAATTAACTAATAAAAACTGAAAATTTAAAGAATGCGCTCTCAATGGGGTGGGTGCATTTTGACAGATTTGCACTTCTTCATTTTTTTCCTCTTGATCGGAAACTTTTTGCCAGTTCAAAATTTTCGAATAAAAACTTTTCCTGTAAGATGCCACTTTTAAGCTTACTTCGTTTTATCTGATTATTTTCAGATCGATTATTTATACTTAATAAATCTTCTTTTGAAAAAACACTCTAAAAACGCGTGTTTGCTATCGAAGGTACCTAAATTAAAGTAAAATTAATTTTATAGCTTTTATTGATTAGGAGCCGTGAAAAACGGTCTCGACCACTGTTTGTAATTTATTCGATTTGATTTTATACGATTTCTACGTCGAAATGAAAAATTTTGTAAAAAAGACAAAAAGAAAATTTTTAGCACATCGAAAGAAATATTTTCTTTCATGAGTTTAAGAAAATAAATTTCAAATGGCCGATGGGTTGGCTTACCAATTTGGCAAGTTTTGGTGGAACAATTTTGTTTTTAATTCTGGATATAAGAGAGATTCGATGAATTTCTGGCGAACCCTTGTTTCGTTGCACAAATTATGATTCAGAGTATGAACAACAGCGAAAAAACAAAACGAGGACGTATTTGAAAAAAATAAAGGTGGCATTTTCAATATTTCAAGCCGGTGATCCCAAAGAAATAAGTTTGAAAATTTTTGAACAAGAAATGAGGAAAATTGTAAAATTATTTTTGACCAAAAATCACAAAACCATGTCATATGATTTTTCAAATAGCATTTAAAAAATATGTGGTCACCTACGCAAAAAGTCAAAGTGACTTTTTTGAAGAGTGTTTTTCGTTGATTTGTAACACATAATGAAAAACAAATTTGAACAAAAATAAGGCATCTTTCATAATGTTCAGAACTTCTTTCACAAATTTCTCATAATTTGTCAAATTTGAAAAGTTCCATTCGAACTCAAAATTTTCTAAAAAGCAATAATTCGAAAATTCTGTAGTTACAAAAGTTGCCTGGATTATAGAATATTACTTTTGTAAGGAGCGATTAGGTCTAGCGTCTTATTCGCGCCATATCACCTTTATCACTTTTTGGTTAAGATGCGTAGCCACTACTCTTTTTAACGTGTGATTTTAATGTTGTGGCTACGCATTTTAACCAAGAAGTGATAAAGGAATATGCAAAAAATGCGACTAGAAATTTCGGGCAACGTAGTGTAGTTGGTTAACACGCTAGAATCATGACGTCGTTGATGATAGAGCCCTGGGTTCGAGCCCCGGCTTGTCTTCCCACCATTTCCAGGAATTATGATTCCTTACACTTTGACAGTATATTAAGGAGAATATATAAACCCGGTAAAGAGTTTTCCATTGAGGGCTCATATCTGTATCTGTCATAATGCAATGACCCCCTTTAACAGGAAAAAATGTACCTGAATCGAGCCATTTTTATTTGCAGTTTAAAGCGAAATTTTTTGATCTTGAATAGTTTTTGTCTTATTAATTAAATCTCGTTATGAACCCTGTCATTCCAGCTGAACAGATTAAAAATTTACTTATGAACACCAAAACTCTACACTCACATTTCCCACAAATTACCTTAAGGGGGTAGCAGCGATGTGGAAGACTGGCGCCAGTGGCGTCAACATAATTTACGAAAATAATAAGTTGGTTTTTTTTTGTGCTTATTATCGTTAGCTAAACCAAAATAAATGTGTATCAGCTCATTTAAATCATTTTTATCTTTTTAAGGAACGAATTATTTAAAAAACGAATTAAGGAATCTATTAAGTAACGATTTGAGTTCAAGCTTTTATTTTATAATTCGTAAAATTCTCGAAAAAATTCAAAGCATTATGAAAGTTTTAAGCATTTTCCGTCCAAAATTTTTTCTGATTTATTTTTTGAAATCTGGGAATAAAAAAAAAATAGTCATTTTAACTTTTTTTTATGCCTGTTTACATATTTTCTGACTGTTGTTTGAAAAATCATGAAATTTTTATTTGTCAATTTGTTGTCGACTTTTTAGAAATATTATGAAAATTATCCGCAAATCAAGTCCAAAAATTTTTATTGTTGGTTTTTTGAAATCTCCTTAAAAAATAGAGTCGAATCACATGTGAAATTTTTTAGTATCGATTTGATTTCCGTATTTCAATCGATGGAAAGGTCAAGCGAATATTGTTTCTGAACTACTGATAAAATTTACAACACTTGCTTGTGACACCGGTTTGTGCCATTTGGCACGCAATTTATATAAATTTTATTATTTTCAAAAAATCTTTATAAAATTTCGAGTGTAATAGGCTATTTACTTCTGAAAGTCAGAACATTTTTTCATATTTAAACTCAATTGAAGGTCATGTTTTTTCCTAAAAAGCTGTTTTGCTCTATTTTTCATGGAAAAAAAACTTTCATATTAAGGAAATTTTTTCATGTGGATAATGATTCTCCCACTAATAAATGCATTACACCCAAAAATGTCTGAAGTTTATTAATATCGCCTTTTAAATAATCCCACATCGGCTCAAATTGGAAATGGAGTTGTAATGAAAAGTGTTTTTTGATATTTTTACAGATACTTAAATATGTTCAGAAATTATAAATATAAACGTTTGCAAGAATGAACACTTTTATTGAAGATAAAAAAAATCCACATTTTTTTCTTTCATAAATCACTCCAAAAAATGTACCAATCTGCCACATCGCTGCTACACCTTTAAAGTAAACCATTCACTTGATCAGATGTGTATTTTAGAAGTACAAAATACCACTATTATTTATACTGTATGATATTGCAGTTTCTTTTTTCGATGGCAGTCAAAGAATCATCGGATCGAAGAACATTGTTGAATCCTGCACACACATTAGCAAGTCTGAGACACTCGAAAATATATCCAGCATAAATTATTTCCACTGTACAAACATAAAAAATTTACAAGCAAATAAATTTGTTTGATCCAATAAATTAATATTTTGTCGTTTCAAACTGCATAAAAGTTTTTTATCAAATTCGAATTATAACCACTGGTTTGATCAAAAAAACAACAAAAATGTGTGTCTTGATGAATTTACGCTTGGTTAAG
>SCLH01000004.1:229807-255616 GCA_004367855.1 Oikopleura vanhoeffeni
ACTTTTAGTTTTTTCGCGTTTTTGTCCGCCAAAACCGAAATTCAAATAAGACGCTTTTGCATTATGTGTGAGGCTTCTCTGGATCCTGGCACAAAAAGATAATGAAAAATGATGAAAATTGAAGGAGAAAATACGTATTGAGTGTTTTTAGGAGGCTTTTTAAAAGCGTAGGTGTCGGCGTAGGTGGGATTGTATCAGTTTACTGTTAAATTAGAAATCACCGTGAAGAGTTGTTCTTCAAGATGCGAAAGTTTTTGGGATATCAGCTCTGCTAGGTTATCCAAAAATAGCTTCGTTAAAGGTCAAAATCAGCGACACCCACACCCTTAAGAGTCTTAAGGGCCTCGGTGCATTTTGACAGATACGGATATGGGCTCTTGATAAAAAACTGTTCACTGGGTTTATATATTCTTCTCAATATACCATCAGGGTAATGTTTTATAATCCAAGCAACTTTTGTAACCACAAAATTTTCGAATTCTTGCTTTTCAAAAAATTTTGAGTTCGAATTAAACTTTTCAAATTCGACAAATCATGAGAAATTTCCAAAAAAATGAGAACAATATACAAGAATGCCTTATTTTTCTTCAAATGCGTTTTTTAATATTTGTTATAATTCAACGAAAGACACTCTTCAAAATGGCCACTTTAACTATTCGTGTAGGTCACCACATATTTTATATATTCTAATTGGAAAATCATATGACATGGTTTTGTGATTTTTGGTCAAAAATACTTGGGAATATTTTTAAAATGTTCCTCATTTCTTCAAAAAATTTTAAACTTATTTTTCTGGAATCATAAGCTGAAAATATGAAGAATGGCTACTTTAACTTATTTCAAATATGTCCTCGTTTTGTTCATTCGCTCTTGTTTATACTCGGAATCATAATGTTAATAACGAACTAACAGTTCGTTTGGCAGAAGTCCGTCGAAACCCTCTTTTATCCATAATTTTTTGTTTATAATTGCATTTATTAATGACTCGGTGATTTTCAATATCAAGTAAAGATATAGGACCTGTTGTTTTTACAAAATGATTTTGTAATTATCAATGGAATCAAAGGATTTTCTGAAAGAAAAGTTGGATTCATTGGTTCAACAGGTCCTAATTTAAACTTTTCACGGTATTAAAATGAGCTCAATTGGGTGATTGAAATTCGATTAACTAATTCACCAATTGAGCTCTATACCGATCCTTAGGTTTTTGTGCTGATAGAGAGATAAATAGGACTAAATATAGTGATTAATGAGTGCTGTTTACATATACTCTCGGTTTGCGGAACAAAAAACTTTTCCTGATTTTAGAAATAACAGTATAAAAGTGTACAAGATGGGTCAAGGTTACATAATTTGTAGTAAGTATGGAAGGGTTTCTTTTTCTTTTCGTAGTCTTCCTTCATAAGGATATCCATGTAAGTCGATTGTGGCCAGACAGATCCATAAAGTTTTTTTAAAGTTTCATTTAATCAGAAAAAAATAATTTATATTTTTTTATATATGTTAAAAATAGATTTCAACTTAATAATGTAACGTAATTAGAAGGTATATGCAAAATGTGTTTTTTTGGCGCATGAAATGATCATTTAAATATAAAAACGGTTTCGTATAATTTAGAAGTGAAACCTGCAAAGACAAATCTGATGTGGATTATGTAAGATTAAATTTAGGACCTTGACTCCTTTTCAACCTCAAGTGGTCAAAGAAGGTGTTATTAGATTCAGATCCCAACGTGCTTGCAATTTCTTTATTCAAAAATTAATTTCTGTAAACGAAAAAAGTGTATTAAAATTTGCCAATATTTATAAAACATAATCTCTAAATCTCTTATATGAGTATTGTACCAAAGAATATATAAATAAATCTACCCAATGAGGGTTAAGAGAGTGTCAACGACCACTGTTAATTTGAATTTAAAATGCATATTTATCATCGCAAGTTATGAATGGTTCAAAAAACCTTAATCACCGATTATATGGAGTATAAAGGTTAAATCCAGACAACGATTTAACTGCAAAGACCGTGAAGATATAGACTGAAGAGTTTTGACATAATTTTTATTATAAAGCAATATTTGACGCTTAATTATTTTTACGCAGTTTTTAGCAGTTCACAGAAAGTTTTTAGCATCAAACGTATACAGTATGCAGAAATAATTTAAGTTATTTTCCGTTATTTGTTTTCCTGACAATAGAATATTCTGGACAAAGGATCCCTAGCCTAAATTAATATACCACCATGTGGTCATCATCAGAAAAGAGTGCAAACGTTTTTGCTAACATTTTTCTATAAGGGAACTATAATTTTCCAGGCCTAATTTAAGGATCATAAAATTTATAGAAAATTATTGTCAGTCTAAAAATTTTAATTAAATTAATGCTTCTCTATGTAGCTCTTAGAGTGACATTCAGAGTGTCAACATGACCTAAAAACCCCTAATCTAAATCGTCCTATGCACTCAAAGAGATTCCAAAATCTCTCTTGGCAGTATTTAAAGAAAGTGGGAATGTATTTTTGATCAATTCCAAATTTGCGATAGACTTGAAAACTGGATCAGCGTTCAGGCTGTCGAATATTTCTTGTCTCACAACTTCGTCTACAAATATGACTTTGGAAATGCACGTTGGCAAAATTCGGCATACTGGGTAGAATCTGGGTTTTTTCAAAAATACCTGTTTAGGGTAGGGGGAGTTATATCTTCTGTCAGAAACAGTTTTGATACAGGCTGCAGTGAGTTCGGTAATGTTGCAGGCAATGCCAAAACGTCTGACAGTATCCTTTTGAAGGTGGCGCATTCCTTCAATCATTTCGATTTGATTGGCAAATTTCCCAAAATTTTGTAATTTTAGTGGGAATCTTACTGCAATGTCAGGGATCAGAACGCTCAATCTGGTCCGTGCCGCAAATTCAAACAATGAGTAGATCAGTGTCGAAACCATGTGCCAGTTAGTGATAAAAATCCACACTATTTCTTTGATCTAAAAGGACTAATTATATACTGTGAAAATAGTGGATCATAAATCAAAAAAATGGGTTTATGAGTTTTCTGAACAACTTAAAAATGTGCCAAAATTTCAGAATAATTTCAAAATTTAATATTTAAAAAATTGAGATTATTTGTAGATTAGACTGGTACCACTAATTAAGTTTCAAATTTAATAAAGGGTGTCATTTCTCAATTCCACATAAACATTAACTAAAGGCCGTTATATAAATGTTAAGATCATAAGTACACACAATATTAGAGCCACTCTATTTTAAAAAAGAGAAGAAAAGCATACTGTACCTCCAGTTTGATCAAATTATCAGGGTTGAAACCGATAAGGTCAGCAATATATGTTCGAAGGTCCTTGACTAGAAATTCGACGCAGGTTTCACCTTTTTGTACTTTCCAATCTCGGAATGGATCAAAGTAGTTCAATGAAATAAAGCACACCTTAAAAACATTTTATTTCACCGAGACTTGCCAAATTGGTAAGCCAACTTGTTCACCATTTTAAATTTATTTTATTTAACTCACAAAATTTTTTTCGATGTGCTAAAATTTCGGTTTTTATCGTCTTTTTTCAAAAATTTAAATTTTCGATTTTGACTTAAAAATTGTACAAATTTAACAAAATAAATTTTCAATGGAAGACCGGACCGTTTCAAGGGCTCCATATTAATAAAAATTTTTACTGCATCTGAGACAAAGTAAGCTGAAAGTAGCAACTTGTGTTCGAAGTAGTTTTTATCCGAAAATTTTGAAGTCGCAAAAAGTTTCCTATCAAGTTAAAAAAATGAAAAAAGGGCAAATCTGACAAAATGCACCGAAGCCCTTAACCCACATACTCAGTGCTGGCCATATCTGGCCAAAGTGACTTGCGATCTCTATTTTTAATAAGATAACTTTTTCCGAAAACATTTTTATTTAAAATGATCGGTGTTTTGGAAATTCTCTATCTTTTGGCTCATTTATCTTTTCTATATCTTTTGTAGTTCTTGAGATAAAACCATGTTGTCGACCCGGAATCGGGGCCCTAAAAAATTCAAATGAGATTTGAACTTGAAAAAATAAAAAAAAAGGATTTTATGAACTTTGCCACCGTGATTTNTTTTTTGTCGCACAAACTTGATAAAAATACTTATGACGTTGTTATTAGAAGCCAAAAATATCGCGAAAGGTCTGTTACGGTGGCAAATTATCGGGCGGTAATTTTTAAATTTATATGACAAACTGATTTCCTTACCGTTTTTTATCAATTGAAAGTTTTAGTCAAATATTTTATATTTACGATATTGTCTCAAAAAAAAATTATCGAAAAAACCGAAAAAATATAACTTTTTTTTCTATCAAATAATTGTTGAAGCTATTGAATAAATAGTTTATATTTTCGCTTACGTTAACTTGGATACAAATATGATTTTTTAAAGTCAGGTTGCCAGATTTGGCCACCGCTGAGTACGTCACTGTTCATAACTTTTGAGTATGTGGGTTAAGGGGGTGGCATAAGTCCAGCAGATTGGTACATTTTTTCAGAGCAATATATGAAATGAAAAAAAATGTAGAAATTTATTTTTTTACTTTTATCTTCACTAAAAGTGTTCATTCTTACAAACGTTACATTTTTATTTCGTAAAAATAACTTACTATAGTTGAAAATACAAAAAAACACTTTGCACTGTGCATCATTCTCCAACTTAACCCGACTATAGAATTTTTTTTAAAGACGATATTAATAAACTTCCGATATTGTCGGGTGTACTCCGCTAATAAGTTACCTAATTACTGTGCACAGTCGAAAATTTCTTAAATATCAAAGGTTTTTTTCCATGAAAAAGGGTAAAAATTGGCAAAAATAGAGAAAAACAGCTTTTTTTGGACAAAAATTGACCTTAAATTGCGTTTTGATATTAAAAAATGTCCTGACTATTAAACAAANAGATCGGGTTATCTATTCTGCTCCATATACCATCAAGGTAATGTTTTATATCCAAGCACGTTTGTAACCCAAAATTTTCGAAATTCTTGATTTCAAAATTTTGAGTTCGAATTAAAACTTTTCGAAATTCCGACAAATCATGAGAAATTTTCCAAAAAAAAATGAGAACAATATACAAGAATGCCTTATTTTTCTTCAAAATCGTTTTTTAAATATTTGTTTATAATTCAAACGAAAATACACTCTTCAAACATGGCCACTTTAACTATCGTGTAGGTGACACATATTTTATATATTCAAAATTGGAAAACATATGACATGGTTTTGGATTTTTGGCAAAAATACTTGGGAATAATTTAAATATGTTCCCTCATTTCTTCAAAAATTTTTAAACTTATTTTTCTGGAACATAAGCGAAAATATGAAGAATGGCTCACTTTAACTTATTTCAAATAAGTCCTCGTTTTGTTCATTCGCTCTTGTTTATAACTCGGAATCATAATGTTAGTAACGACTACCAGTTCGTTTGGCAGAAGTCCGTCGAACCCTCTTTTTAATCCATAATTTTGATTATAATTGCATTATTAATGACTCGGTGATTTCAATATCAAGTAAAGATAATAGGACCTGTTTGTTTTTACAAAATGATTTGTAATTATCAATGGAATCAAAAGGATTTTCTGAAAGAAAAGTTGGATTCATTTGATTCAACAGGTCATAATTTAAACTTTTTCACGGTATTAAAAAGAGCTCAATTGGTGATTGAAATTCATTAACTAATTGACCAATTGAGCTCTATACCGATCCTAGGTTTTTGTGTGATAGAGAGAGGTTTAAATAGGACTAAAAATAGTGGATTAATGAGTGCTGTTTACATATACTCTCGTTTGCGGAACAAACAACTTTTCCTAATTTAACATAACAGTATAAAGTGTACAAGATGGGTCAATGGTTACATAATTTGTAGTAGTAATGGAAGGGTTTTTTTTTCTTTTCTTTGCTAGTCTTCGTTCATAAGGATATCCATGTAAGTCCGATTGTGGCCAACAATCCATAAAGTTTTTTTAAAGTTTCATTTAATCAGAACAAAAATAATTTTATTTTTTTATATATGTTAAAAATACAGATTTCAACTTAATAATTGACGTTATTAGAAGGTTAATTGCAAAATGGTTTTGGCGTATGAAATGATCATTTAAAATATAAAACGGTTTCGTATAATTAGAAAGTGACCTGCAAAGACAAATCTGATGTTGATTTATGTAAGATTAAATTTAGGACCCTCGACTCCTTTCAACCTCAAGTGGTCAAAGAAGGTGTTATTAGATTCAGATCCCAACGTGCTTGCAATTTCTTATTCAAAAATTAATTTCTGTAAACGAAAAAAGTGTATTAAATTTTGCCAATATTTATAAAACTACTCTAAATCTCTTATATGAGTATTGGTACCAAAGAATATAATAAATAAATCTACCCAATGAGGGTTAAGAGAGTGTCAACGACCACTGTTAATTGAATTTAAAATGCAATATTTATCATCGAAGTTATGAATGGTTCAAAAAATCTAATCACCGATTATATGGAGTATAAAGGTTAAATCCAGACAACGATTTAACTGCAAAGACGTGAAGATATAGACTGAAGAGTTTTGACATAATTTTTATTATAAAGCATATTTTGACGCTTTAATTATTTTTACGCAGTTTTTAGCAGTTCACAGAAAGTTTTTAGCATCAAACGTATACAGTATGCAGAAATAATTTAAGTTATTTTCCGTTATTTGTTTTCCTGACAATAGAATATTCTGGACAAAGGATCCTAACCTAAATTAATATCCACCATGTGGTAATCATCCAGAAAAGAGTGCAAACTTTTTTGCTAAATTTTTTTATAGGGAACTATAATTTTCCAGGCCTAATTTAAGGATCATAAAATTTATAGAAATTATGTCAGTCTAAAAAATTTTAATTAAATTAATGCTTCTCTATGTAGCTCTTAGAGTGACATTCAGAAGTGTCAACATGACCTAAAAACCCCTAATCTAAATCGTCCTATGCCTCAAAGAGATTCCAAATCTCTCTTGGCAGTATTTAAAGAAAGTGGAATGTATTTTTGATCAATTCCAAATTTGCGATAGACTGAAAACTGGATCCAGCGTTCAGGCTGTCGAATATTTCGTCTCACAACTTCGTCTACAAATATGACTTTGGAAATGCACGTTGGCAAAATTCGGCATACTGGGTAGAATCTGGGTTTTTTCAAAAAATACCTGTTTAGGGTAGGGGAGTTTATATTCCTGTCAGAAACAGTTTTGATACAGGCTGCAGTGAGTTCGGTAATGTTTGCAGCAATGCCAAAACGTCTGACAGTATCCTTTGAAGTGCGCATTCTTCTCAATCATTTCATTTGATCGGCAAATTTCCCAAAATTTTGTAATTTTAGTGGGAATCTTACTGCAATGTCAGGGATCAGAACGCTCAATCTGGTCCGTGCCGCAAATTCAAACAATGAGAAGATCAGTGTCGAAACCATGTGCCAGTTAGTGATAAAAATCACACTATTTCTTTGATCTAAAAGGAGACTATTAATATACTGTGAAAATGGATCATAAATAAAAAATGGGTTTATAGTTTTCTGAACAACTTAAATGTGCCAAATTTCAGAATAATTTCAAATTTAATATTAAAATTGAATTGTTAAAAATTTTTTTAGATTTTTTTCAAAATCTTGTGCAATAACAGGAACTTAAAGATAATTTGATTAACTTTTGTAGTTGCGACCCTAATTAAGTTTCAAATTTAATAGAGGGTGTATTTCTAATTCCACATAACAATTAACTAGGCCGTTATATAAAATGTTAAGATCATAAGTACACACAATATTTAGAGCCACCTATTTTAAAAAAAGAGAAGAAAAGCATACTGTACCTCCAGTTTGATCAAATTAATCAGGGTTGAAACCGATAAGGTCACATATATGTTCGAAGGTCCTTGACTAGAAATTCGACGCAGGTTTCACCTTTTTGTACTTTCCAATCTCGGAATGGATCAAAGTAGTTCAATGAAATAAAGCAACACCTTAAAAAACATTTATTTCAACCGAGACTTGCCAAATGGTAGCCAACTGTTCACGATTTTAAAATTTATTTTATTTAACTCACAAAATTTTTTCGATGTGCTAAAATTTCGGTTTTTATCGTCTTTTTCAAAAATTTAAATTTTCGATTTTACTAAAAAAATTGTAAAATTTAGACAAAAATAAATTTTCAATGGAAGACGGACCGTTTCCAAGGGCTCCTATTAATAAAATTGTACTGCATCTGAACAAAGTAAGCTGAAAGTAGCAACTTGTGTTCGAAGTAGTTTTTATCCGAAAACTTGAAGTCGCAAAAAGTTTCCTATCAAGTTAAAAATGAAAAAAGGGCAAAATCTGACAAAATGCACCGAAGCCCTTAACCCACATACTACAGTGCTGGCCATATCTGGCCAAAGTGACTTTCGATCTCTATTTTTTAATAAGTTTTTCCAAACATTTTTATTTAAAGATCGGTGTTTTGGAAATTCTCTATCTTTTGGCTCATTTATCTTTTCTATATCTTTTGTAGTTCTTGAGATAAACCATGTTGTCGACCCGGAATCGGGGCCCTAAAAATTCCAAAGAATTTTGAACTTGAAAAAATAAAAAAAAAAGGATTTAATGAACTTTGCCCCCGTGATTTAGGATTATTTTATGTGTCAAAAATGAAAATAAAATATTCAAAAATCAAATTTTTCTTTTTTTTTGATTAACACACATCCAATTTTTTGATTTCTGAAAAAGGTAATTTCTTGAAAAATATATATGATTATAAGTTATTTTTGTGCAAAACAACACTCATGTGTCCCTTAACCAATATTTTGAAAATTGATACTGTTTACTTTTTGACACCTGGTAAAATCGGACACAAATGATGCGGCGCGAGGTTCTCTTCAATAAATTTTTTGTGATTTTTTTGTCGCAACAAACTTGATAAAATATACTTATGACGTGTTATTAGAAGCCAAAAATATCGCGAAAGGTCTGTTACGGTGGCAAATTATCGGCGGTAATTTTATTTATATGACAAACTGATTTCCTTACCGTTTTTTAAAATTGAAAGTTTGAGTCAAATATTTTATATTTACGATATTGTCTCAAAAGAAAAAATTATCGAAAAACAATATTGAAATAATTTAAGTATTGATATTATATTTTCGCTTACGGTTAACTTGGATACAAATATGATTTTTAAAGTCAGGTTGCCAGATTTGGCCACCGCTGAGTACGTCAACTGTTCATAACTTTTGAGTATGTGGTTAAAGGGGGTGGCATAAGTCAAGCAGATTGGTAATTTTTTCAGAGCAATATATGAAATAAAAAAAAAATGTGGAAATTTATTTTTTACTTTTATCTTCACTAAAAGTGTCATTCTTACAAACGTTTACATTTTTATTTCGTAAAAATAACTTACTATAGTTGAAAATACAAAAAAACACTTTGCACTGTGCATCATATTCTCCAACTTAACCCGACTATAGAATTTTTTTTAAAGACGATATTATAAACTCGATATTGTCGGTGTACTCCGCTTTAAGTTACCTAATATACTGTGCACAGTCGAAAAATTTCTAAAATATCAAAGGTTTTTTTCCATGAAAAAGGGTAAAAATTGGCAAAAAATAGAGAAAAACAGCTTTTTTTGGACAAAAATTGACCTTAAAATTGCGTTTTGATATTAAAAAATGTCCTGACTATTAAACAAAGGGCGCCTATTACAACCCATTTTATTGAAATTTTTCACAAATAGAATTTTAAAGATTCAGTGCCGAATGCACTTATCCAATGCACAGTCATTGTTAAAAATTTAAGTTGACATACGGCGATTAATAGATACCAGAAACATTTAATATGTGATTCTGCATGATTTTTTATGGAGAGGTCAAAAACCACGAATAAAATTTTGGACTTGATTTGGGGAAAATTTTCATAAGTTTTGTGAAAAAGTCGATAAAATGAAAAAATAAAAATTTTATGATTTTTCAAACAGCGGTCAGAAAATATGTAGGATCCATGAAAAAAGTTAAAATGGCTATTTTTTGGTTTTACCCATAAATTTCAGTTATTAAAACACAAAAAAAATTTTGACGAAAAATGCGGAAAATTTTCATAAAGCTTCGATTTTTTTTTCAAATTATTACTATTTAAAAGATGGAAACCCAAACTCAAATCTTTCCTTAAATGGATAAAAATAATTTTATAAAGCTGAAACATATTTAACTCGGTTCAGCTAACTATAATAAGCATGAAAAAATATACTGACTTACTATTTTCCTTAGTTATATTGACTCCAGGATTCCGGGTTTATGCCATCCCCTTAAGCTATATTATAAATTAAGGACTTGAAAGATGTAGTTACTTTTACAATTCAATTAAAGCTCTATGGCCCATAGACTATGGGTGATAAAATATACAAAAATACATAACAATCATTAAACTTTGATGAAAAAAACCTAAGAGATCGTAAAGTTGGAATATTACGGGGCGTTGATTTTTGAGATTTTTCGCCGAAGTTTTACACCAAATACAAATGTAAGATGAGCCAGTTTTTTAGAAAGTGTTTTGTGCATGCAAAACACTTAACATTAAAGTTCATTCGTATCTTGGGACAGATATTTTTTTTGGAAGTGATTTTTCAGAATTATCGATTTAAGTATTCCATGAAAAATTTTATTTACTATAAAAATTAATGTAATCAATCAGAAATTGTTCACACTGTTACTTGATTACTATATCAACTCAAAAATAATTATAAAAAGTGTATCTGCTTTTATTTGAGAAAATAGCAATTTTTCATAGAAATTCGAGATTTTTTCATCATTTTATTAAACTTTTTAAAAAATAACTTTCGATTGATGATAAAGAGATATAATCGGATTTAAGTGTAACGTAAGGCAGATACTTCTGCGTTAGTATTCATAAAAATAAAATTTTTGAAGACTACGATGGGCACGTATCGCGTGATATGCTACAGTAATTCAATAAATGCAATTAAATACAAAATAAATTTGGATTCGAACACGCGCTATAGTCTATAGCTTATATAGCTAATAAGCATTTTTAAGATGGACTTAGGTTGGATAGAGGATATAAAACGATGCTGATTAAATTTCAATAGTACAATCTTTGTTCCCCAACCTGTACAAATACTTACAGAAAAAGTTGTACCGGTCAGGGGACGCGTATCAGGTTGGGAACGTTATTCACTTTTGCTTTAAAAGCTACACTGTAGAAACCAATGTATTCTTCAGTTCAAAAGTATTCAATAAAAATGATGCAAAATGAGTAAAAGTTTTGTGTATAAAGAATCTATCACTTTGCTTTTGAATCTAGGATTATTAAATTGAAATTTCAAGTTGTTTTTTTGAAATTTCCAAAACCATAAGAATTCAAGGCAATTAACGATAACATGTAAAAAATATGTTTTAAGTTTTTCTCCTATATTGTTCTTTTCTTGGGCTTTGATTTTCAGGAGTACGACTTGAAAAAACAAACCCCGATTTCAGTCATCGAAGTCAATGGTGTACCAGTAAAAAGCGAGGACTGTACGTATCTAATTAGTTACGGTTACTCAAAAGTACTTCTCATTTTTTTCTTATTTTCAAATTGAAAACCCGTCCGTGTTGATGAGAATAAGACTGGGTACTTGTCTCACGTAATTAGATTCGACTATTTTACTACTGATCATAAAATAGGAGCTGTAAAATTTCAAAAGATACTCATTATTATTAATTTTCTCAAAGAAGTTTTATAAGAGAATTTACGTAAAAATGGACGGTTCATATATAAGACCAGGAACAGAATACAGGGTTAAAACATATACAGGATTGGATGAGTAAGTTATTCTTTAATTAAATAATTGATCTGAAGAAATTAAAATTTAGTGATAACAAGTTTACAAGTCAAGTTGCTGAGGAAGAGCTAGGAACTGTGCAAGAAAGAATTGCACGGCTGAAAGCACGGGATCAAGCAAATACTTCTGGTAATTCTTAAATTATATTGTATGTATTTTGTATATATCATAAAATTAATAAAGTTCGTATCTTAATTTTGTCATTTTACTAAAAAAAAGTTAACAGTAGATTTGCCAGTTAAGTTATTTTTCGATCACAAATAAAAATTATTTCCGCCTTGATACGAAAAATTAGTCTCAGAAATCTATACTTTATTGACTTGTTTCAACTTGAGGGCTTGAAATCAAAAGTTTGGTCTAGAAAAAATTCACGTTAATTCAAATGTCAGAGATCTGAAACTTTCACACATATATTTTCAATAGCAAGAATAAAAAGACTTTCATTAAACAATGAGTTTTGTGATTCCTAGTGTTTATAATTCATCGTCTTTAACGCCCACTCCCTTAATTCAGCTGAATAATGTGAATAACTTTAATTAATGCTTTTCAAAAAACTCAATTGATTTTTGAAGACTGGAACATGTCCTTAACTCGGAGACGATCTCTCACAAGGTCGCAAGAAATGCTTGACCAAGTTGATAAATTGGTTGAAAAATTTGATAACTCTGCTGTTCAAAACCAGTCAAGACCAACATATGTGGCTGAGACCGAACCATCAGATCCAGAATCGTCTGACTCATCGTCATCATCCTCCGACGAAGTTAAAAGCAGAGACGATCAGAAAGGAATAAAATTATCTTTATTTTTGATTTGTAGGAATAATTTATTTTTCAAAAATTTTTAGATTAAGCATCTTTAATAAAGCCTTTTGTTCAAATTTTAATAATGATTAGTTGATTCAAACGATTTCATATAAGAAATTTGGAAAGTCAAAAATTAGAGCTTATTTTATCATTGTATTTTGTCTGGTCATTTTAAGGTTTTTTGAAAAAAATCAGTTCAAATTCAAAATATACGGTCACTCTCCCAAGTTGGAATTTTTTGGGTCACTATCTGATGTACCAGTCAGAAAAAATCGATCGGTTAAGTTTAACCACTGGTACCGGAAGTGACATTTTCGATCATTTTTGCGCTGATAGGATGCGCCATAAGCTGATTTCTGAAACCGATATTATAAACCAAAGATCAATTTTGACCATAAACCGATCTATCATATTGGCCGAAAATTATATCCTTGAAAACATTCGTCAAATAAATCTTTTTTCGGCTTCAGCGCCGTCTATTGGGGAAATTAACCTATGGTTTATAATAGGGTTTTCACAAAAATGCTTTTGGCGCATATTTAGACAATATTAATGTTCGAAAAAGTCACTTCCAGTACCAGTGATTCCACTTCTCCGGTCGACATTTACTAACTGGTATATCGAATAGTGATCAAAAAATTCTACCTCGGGAGAGAAACAGTAACTTTTGGATCATTTTACTATAGCTTCTTTTCAGTTTAAACTCTGTGCGATTTCAAATTCAAATTATTCAAAATATAAATCAATCAGACTTTGAATTCTTCTAAAAATCAAGTTGACTACCGTTGATTACAAGTTAGAAGCTCAATTTATGAAGAGCCTTTAATTATTTTCTTTATGTCGAAACCGTTATTGTAAATTATATTTTCAGTCGTCCAATTTTATTCATGAACCGCATTACTCATGTCAGTAATTAAAATCCAACAGTCATTAAATTTTATGATCGATTAAGTGATAAGTTGTCACTTTTTTCTACACTTAAGGGGGTACTCAACGGTTTCTGACATTTTAGATTGGGGCTCAGAACAAAACGAAACAAGTTATAGAAATTCTGAAAATCNAAATAAGAGTTTTTTAGCACCACAGCACCAAGTGGGAGGAGAGTTCTAGAACACTGATTTTGACTTCAATGTCTTTTATCTCGGAAACGGCTTAATGGAAATTGATTACACTTTGTAAGAATAACAATGACTACTAGGTTGACAGTTACCGGAAATATTTAGCGAAAATTTCGATCGGAATTGTTCTAGAATAATGAAAAACTGTTATATCATGATATTTCAGAATTTGTAGCTCAGTTTTCTCAAAAACGACTCAGTACATTTTTTTTTAAAATTTGGTATTATTAGGAGAAACATGTCTTCTCAATTTCTAGTGCAAAACTTTATTTTAAATATCGCTCCTATTTATAGAAAATTGCAGATTAATTCAGCCGGAAGTCAATTTCATGATTTCTAGAAAAAAAAAAATTCATCGTATTGAGCTGTAATTACCATCAAATCAAAGCGCAAGTCTACTGAACAAAAAATCTGCTTACGTCAGGTTGAAATTTGATCCCTTATATTCTAGAATCAAGAAAATATAAAAATCCAAAACTGAAACAAAATTTTCTCGAAACGACTCGGTCGATTTTTTTTTAATTTGATATAATTTTGTAGAACAATGTCTTCTCAATTTCTAGTGTAAAACTTTTTCTTAATCATTGCTCCTATTGATAGAAAATTGCATTTTTGGTTCAGCCGGAAGTCAATTTTTTGGAGTTTCTAGAAATTTTATTTTCATCCGATTGTACCGAAAGTACCCTCAAATTGAAAGCTACTGCAAAACTGAAGAAAAAAGGTGCTACTCACTTTTGCTTATTTTTAGAATTTTTCATTAAAATTGAGGTTTATGTATTTTTTCTCAAAAAAACTCTTAGAAAAAATCTGAAAAAACTCGAAAATTTTGAGAAAAATCTCGAAATTTTTTTTCTGTATTATTTGAGTTTATAAACTGATGTTTGTAGCATTTTTAGGAAAGTGAAATTTCAAATTATGAAGTGACATAATAAGGCGTGATGCAATTTAAAGTATCACTTCAAAAATGACTATCTATATATTGGAAAATAAATTATTTCAACTAACGATGCCTAAATGTGTTTGCCGCAGCACACTTTTGAATCCGCGCCTGTGATTGGCTTGCCTTAGTTAAGTGATGAGTGTGAAGGCGCGCAAAAGTGGAGAGTCTCGACATTTACGTTTAGGCCACGATACATAAGTCTAGAATTTATATTAAATTATTGGTTCATATCGAAAAACCTCGGTTCAATTGAAAATGTTTTACACGTTTCGTCTTAGAGTCTTTTAACCAAGGTTGTTTGTTCGAGTCTATGGATATACTTTTGATAAAAATCTAATTAAGGGTATCCCGGTCCCTAATTTGACATATTCTCGATAAAATATTAGCCAAACACGGCTTCAAGGATATTATTCCGATTCGCCAGTTTGTAAAATTAGCCTTCATCTTGCGAAAAACATGTGTCAAAACTTTTTCGCATGACAACACCCCCAGACACATTAGCGAAACAGGGAGACCCAAGCCAAAATTGAAATTCTATCTCCTCTGAAGTTATATTTTAAAATAAACCTTAATTTTAACATAACCTGCATAATTAGTAAACAAAATTTCTGTGGAAGCGTTTTTGTCGATAAGTGCTTTAGTTTTTCTAGAATATGCGATAGACCATCGTTTTTTTGACATTTTCCATCGAAAATTCTATCTCCTCCGAAGTTATATTTCAAAATTCACTCAAATTTTTGCACAAGGAAGCTCAAAACAATATAAAACTTCTGTGGAAGCTTTTTTTTTGAATTTCGACCCCAATCTCAAAATATAAATTTTTCAAGGTCACGTGAAAAAATTTTCGGAAAAAAAAGTGCTTCGGTTTTTTCGAAAGTAGGCTCAAAAGAAAGCTGAAGAAACACTGAAAAGAAAGTTGGTATACGGCATGACGAAATTTTGAAGTCTTAGTTGTCAAATTGACACAAACGTTATTTTTGAACATAATTTTGAGAAAAATACTTAGATAAAATCGAAAAAACGCAAAATTTTCGAAAAATTTTTTTTGTCATTTGGGTTGTTTTATGCGTTCAAAACATAAACAATTGATTTGGTGCATTTTTATGGCATAATAACTGCAGAAAATGTAGGAACCGGGATACCCTTAATGGATTCTTTTATACTGAACTATAATTTAATCGGTCCTGAAAGCCTTTAATCTCATAAATTACCTTACTTTAATGTCATTTTTGTTTAAAATCATCAATGTGGCCTTTCAGGGGAGGGTGAAAGTCTGGCAGAAAAAAATAACCACTCGATTTCAACGCTCAACCCAAACTTTCCCTATTTTTTGTAAACAATGAACTTATTTCAGTATTTTGCACCAGTTAACATAGGGTCAAAAACTGTTTTTTGGGGATTCTGAAGCCAAATCAAAGTATTTTTCGAAAAACTCTGAGAAGTGGTCTGCTCACGTTCTGTCCGGTTAATTTAAATCATGAATNTTTTTTTTTTTTTTTTTTTTTTTTTTTGTTTTTTTGGTTTTTTTTTTCGAGAAACATTTTTTTGAGCAAATTTGACCTAATTGGCTTTTATATTAAAATGTCTGACTATAAACAAAAGGCGCCTATTACACCCCATTTTTTTTGAATTTTCAACATAGTTTGTAAGATTCGTGCCGTATGGCCTTCTCCAGTGACAGTCATTGTTAATTAGTTGGACATACGGCGATTTATAGATACCAACGGATATATGATTCTGCTATTTTTTATGAGCGTCCAAACCGTAGATTGTTGGATTTGCTTTTGGAATTTTCATTCTTTGTGAAAAGTCCGATTCAAATGAAAAATAAAATTTTATGATTTTTCACCCCAGCGGTCGAAAATATGAGGAATCCTGAAAACAGTTTAAATGGCTTTTTTTTGGTTGTTACCATAAATTTCAGTTTTAAAAAAAGTTGGAGATGCGGTAACTTTTATTGCTTCGTTTTTTTTTCATTATTATTTTTCAAGTGACCATCATCTTTCTTATGATAAGAATAATTTTTTCTTATGTAGATATTTTAGAGCTGAAATATTTTCCGTGCGCCTAACTATATAGAATGAATTCTTGATCATTTTCTAAGTTTATTGGCTCAGGTTCGGGTTTTGCCATCCGCTTAGCCTATATTATAAATTTAGGACTACTGGTGTAGTTATTTTCATTTCTTAATGCTCCTATGGCCCTGCTATGATGTCAATATACAAAATACATCATTAACTTTGTGAAATAGATGTAAGTTGTTTCGGGGCTTGTTTTGAATTTTCGCCCCCGAGTTTTACACCCATATTGTTTATGAGCGTTTTTTTAGAAAGTGTTTTGGCATGAACACTTAACATTTGTTTACCTTTACCTAAATTGGGAAGGTCTATTAAGTGGGCCCCGCTTTTGCGTATTCGATATGAATTTATTAATATTTATTATCTTCTGGCAGCAAATGTATGGCAAATAAGGCAAATGTTTTGTTCCCAATTACTTATTTTTGTGCTCGAAACGTTGAGCAGAATGGTAATATGTACACAGCCGCCAGCCTAATTTATAGGAACTTATGTAGCGAATTATAATCGGTTGCTTTTTGTCTTTCTGGAACTTTCGGGACCGAGCTATTTTATCGTTTATATCGTTTTGCAAGTTTAACTTCTGTAAACGGATTCTAATATGGAGGTTCCGTGCGTTTTGGCTTAAGTAACCTTTTATGTTCACATATTCTGCGAGGATGGCTTTACGTTAATTAATCCCTAGACTCGTCCCGTTTATTCCGTTAGAAAAGTTCCGGACAGAAATTGTCAAATCGAAGCAAAAATAATTTAAATTGCTTTTATCGTTAAAATCTACTTGCTTTGCCGAGCAAACCGATTTCTTCAAGTCTGCGCCCTTTTTTGTAAGGGCGCGAAACCTTCTTTAAAGTTGAATATTACCGATATTTGATTGGGTACAAGGAACCCCCCATTAATTTTCGTTCACCTTTTTGTACCCGTTTTTTGTTAAGGTCGCGGACACCCTTGAAATTACTTACCGTCTATTTTGTGGGTTACAGCGGAAAAACGCTTTATATTTTCCCACCCACGTTTTTGGATCGTAAGCGGTTTGAACCTTGTTTTGAAAATTTGTACGTCTCTTTGTAAGTGTCAGGACAAGCTTCTTTTAAATTTCCAAAACTACCGTTTTTGTATTGGTACAGCGGAAAACAAATTCGTCTGCAGCATTCTACGTTCTTTTTTGGTATGGCCGGACAACCGGTTTATAAGACTTGAACAGTCGATATTTTATGGTACGCGGAACCTATTTGGAACATTTCGAATTTCGTTTTTTGTTGTTGGTACACGGTCAACAATTTATTTTGCAGGTTAGTACGTCGTTTGGTCGGGTACCGCGGACAAACCCTGATTTGAATGACATTTACCGTTTGTGTTGCGTTACATGCGGAAACCATTTGAATTTTGATTGTAGAGTGGTTTTGTTTTTCAAACCGACAATCCGCTAATTTGTTATGTTTTCATCGGTGCATTTGTTTCGTTCTTGCTTAAATTGATTTGAATCGATTCTCTGTTCTACCGTTAAAAACTATATCCTCGCCGGTATATTTTTGGTGCATGGTGGCTTTTCCGACTTTCTTTGTTTTGTATACTAGTCGACCGCTCTATACCTAGTATCGTTCTCCATTGCGGTGTCCCTCGGTTTTCGTCTTTTTTTTTGATTCCACTATTAATACCGTATATTTCTCTGTTCTCGTTATTGAATAAATTCTTACAGAAAGAATTGGTACAATTTGTTCCTACCTAAATCGGGAAAGGTACTTATTCTAAACGTGGGCGCTTTGCGTAGTTAGCGATATGGAATTTTTATATTTTTATCTCTGGCAGTAAATGTTCTGAATGGCAAAATAGGGAAAATGTGTTTTGTTGCCCAATTACGTCTTATTTGTGCTCGAAAAACGTTGACGCAAATGCGTCATATGTAACACACTTAAAGTTCCTTGGGTATTAGGACAGATTATTTTTTTTGGAATGATTTTCAGCGCAATTATCGTTTAAGCTATTCCATGAACTTTCTATTACTATAAAAATTAATGTAATCAATCAAGAAATTGTTCACACTGTTACTTGATTACTATATCAAATCAAAAATATACTAAAAAGTGTATCTCTTTTATCTGAGAAAATAGCAATTTTTCTAGAAACGTTTCGAGATTTTTCAATCATTTTATTTACCCTTTTTAAAAATAACTTTCGATTGATGAATAGAGATATAATCGGATTAAGTGTAAATTAAGGAGATACTTCTGCGGTTAGTCTTCATAGAAAATAAAATTTTTGAAGACTCCGATGGGGCACGTATTGCGGTGATATGCCTACGTAATTCAATAAATGCAATTAACATACAAAAAAAATTTGCGATTCAGAACACGCGCTTAGTCTACAGCTTATATAGCTATACAGCATTTTGAAAGATGATTCAAGTCGGATTAGGGAATATGAAACGATGCCTGATTGAATTTCAATAGTCAATGCTTGTTCTCAACCTGTACCAAATACTTACGAAAAGTGTACCGGTCAGGGGACGCGTATCAGGTTTGAGAAACGTGTATGTCCACTTTTGCTTAAGCTACACTGTAAGAAACAAGAGTGATTCTTCATTTCAAGTATTCAATAAAAATGTGCAAAATGAGGTAAAGTTTGTGTATACAGAACTCTTCAGCTGTTGCTTTTGAATCTAGGATTTTTAAAATTGAAATTTCAACTGTTGTTTTTGAACATTTCCAAAACTATAAGAATTCAAGGCCAATTAAACGATAACATGTAAAACATATTTATTTTTCAAGTTTTTTCCTATAGGTTCTTTTCTTGGCTCTTGATTTTCAGGGAGTACGACTTGAAAAACAAAACCCGATTCAGTTCTCGAAAGTCATGTGTACCAGTAAGAAAGCGAGGACTTACGTATCTAATTCTAGTACGGTTACCTCAAAAGTACTTTTCACTTTTTCTTATTTTCAAATTGAAACCCGCTCCGTGTTGATGAGAATAAGCACTGGGTACACTTGGTCTCACTAATGGATTCGACTATTTTACTACTATCAATAAAATAGGAGCTGTTAAAAATTTCAGAAAGATACTCATTATTATTAATATTTTCTCAAAGAAGTTTTATAAGGATTTTCGTAAAAATGGACGGTTTTCATATATCAAGACCAGGAACCAGATAACAGGGTTAAAACTAACAGGATGGATGAGTAAGGTTTTCTTTTAATTAAATATTGAGTACTGAAGAAATATAAAATTGTGATAACAAGTTTAAAGTCAAGGTTGCTGAGGAAGAGCTAGGGACGTGTGCAAGAAAGAATTGGCAGCGGCTGAAGCACCGATCAAGCAGAATACTTCTGGTAATTCTTAATTATATTAGAATGTATTTTTATATATTATATAAATAATACAGTTCGTATCTTGAATTTTGTCCCATTTTAACTAAAAAATTAACAGTTAGATTTGACAGTAAAGTATATTTGTCGATCACATAGAATTATTTTCCGCCCTTGTTACGAAAATTAGTCTCAGCAATCTATACACTTTATTGACTTGTTTCAACCTTTAGGGCTTGAACTCAAAGTTTGGTTAGGAAAAATTTACGTTAATTCAAATGTCAAGAGATCTGAACCTTTCACATATATTTTCATGCAAAGAATAAACAGACTTTCATTAAAACAATGAGTTTTGTGATTCCTAGTGTCTATAATTTCATCGTCCTTAACGCCCCACGTCCCTTAATTCAGTGAAATAATGTATTAATTAATTAATGCTTTCAAAAAAACTTATTGATTATTGAAGAACGGACACAATGTCCTTAATCGGAGCGTATTCACAAGGTCGTCAGAAATGATTGCCAAGTTTGATAAATTGGTTGAAAATTTGATAACCTGCCTGTTCAAAACCAGTCGCAAGCACCAAACATATGTGGCTGAGACGCGAACCATCAGATCCCGAATCGTCTGACTCATCTCATCTCCTCCGAGAAGTTTCAAAAGCAAGAACGTCAAGAAAGGAATAAATTAATCTTTATTTTTGATTTGTAGGGGAATATTATTTTTCGAAATTTTTGATTAAGCCATTTTAATAAAGCCCTTTTGTTCAAATTTTAATAATGTAGTTGATTCAAGCGATTTCATATAAAGAATTTGAAAGTCAAAATTAAGAGCTTTTTATCATGTGTATTATTGTCTGGCGTCATTTTCAAAAGGTTTTTGAAAAAAGAATCCAGTTCAATTCAAATTATACGGTCATCTCAAGTTGGATTTTTTGGGTCACGATCTGCATGTACCAGTCAGAAAAAATCGTCGGTTAGAGTTTAACACACTGTACCTGCGAAGTGACATTTTTCGAACATTTTTGCGTGCTGAAAGGATGCGCCTAAGCCTGATTTCTGAAACCGATTTAATAAACAAGATCATTTTGCGATAAACAAGTCTATCATATTGGCCGAACTTATTATCGTGAAACACTTCGTCAAATAATCTTGTTTTCGGCTTCAGCGCCGTTATTGGGATACCTATGGTTTTATACAGCGTTTTCACAACATGCTTTTTGGACGCTATTTAGACCATATTATGTTCGGCAAGTCACTCTCCAGTACCAGTGATTCACTTCTCCGCGTCGACATTCTACTAGGCTTATCGAATGTTCAAATTACCTCGGGGAGAAACGGCTTATTTTGGATCATCTTTACTATAGTATCTTTAGTTTTAACTCTGTGCTGATTTCAAATTCACATTATTCAAATATATCCATCCGCGTTGATTTTCTAAAAATCAAGTTGCTACGTTCTTACCAGTTAGCCAGCGCACTTTATGAAGCTTGATTTTTTTGTTATGTCGAGACCGTTATTGTAATTTTTTTCGTCGTCATTTTATTCATGAAGCCGCCTTATCATGTCCGAATTAAATCAACGTTCATTTAATTTTATGATCGATTAGGGATGGTTGGGCCTTAATTTGATATCTCGATAAATAGTTAGCAACAGGGCGTCAGGATATAATTCAGATTAGCAGTTTGTAGAACTAGTTTCATCTTGCGTAACACATGTGGCAAAAATTTTTTTTGTGCTTGCATACATCCAGACCGTAGCGAACGGGAGGACCTAAGTCAAAGCGGAATCTATTCCTCTCAGCTTTATTTTGAAGTACCTTATTTTTAATTACCTGCTATAATTGTATTTCACTTATGGAGCGCTCTTTGTCGCATTAGTCAGCTATTTTTTTCCTGAATTGCGATAACCCACCGTTTTTCGATTTTGTTAGTCGGAAATCTATGTCTCCTGCGTTTAAATTTCAATCTCTACTAATTTTATGCAAACGTATGGCCGAACCAATAGAATCTGAGGAGCGGTTTTTTTCATTCCGACCCACAATCGAAATATGGTTTTTAGGTCAGTCGACAAAATTTTCCGCAAAATTGGCTTCGATTTTGCGAGTCGCTACAAGAAGTTGAACTCGAAGAGAAGTTGGTTTACGTCAGCACGAAATTTTTGCAGTTTTATGGTCAATCTGATACGTTTTTGTACTTTGTGAACAAATACTCAGAAAACATCGCGACAAATCAAAATTGAATTGTTTTCTGTTTTATTCTGGGTTGTTTTGGCTGCTCTTTAAACTACCATTATTGGTTGCATTTTTATGACTATAATGCAGAAGATGTAGAACCACCATACCCTAGTGATAAGTTGTCACTTTTTTGTGTACACTTAAGGGGGGTACCTCAACGGTTTTCTGCTTTTAGTTGGCGTCAGACAAACGAACAGTTATAGAAATTCTGAAACTCCTAAGGCAAATCTTCCTTCTGTGTCCGACCAAAAAGTTACATAGGTTTTTTACACCCGACCAGTGAGGAGGGTCTAGAACCATGCATTCTTGAGAACTTCCATGTTCTTTTATCGCGGAACGGACTTATGGACTTGATGCACTTTGTAGAATAAACATGACTTACTAGGTGCCAGTTACGGAAATATTTAGCGACATTCGAATCGGACTTGTCTAGAGAACATGAAACTGTGTAATTTTATGATAAGTCAGATTTGTAGCCTCAGTTTCAAAACAGGATTGGTTATCATCTTTTTTTAAATATTTGCTCTTATTAGGAAAAATGTCCTTTCAATTTCGAGCGCACATTTATTTACATTCGTTTTTAGGATTGCGTGTTGAGAGTCAGTTTTATGATTTCTAGAACATTTCTCGTTTGAGCCTGTATTACCTCAAATGGATGCTCTCTGAAAAATTGCTAGTAGTTGAATATTTGTCCTTATATTCTAGATCAGAAATATAAAACTTCAACTAACAAATCTTTCTCGAAAACGACTTGGTTGCATTTTTTTCAATGTTGATATAATTTGTTAGAACTATGTTTCTTTAATTTTCTAGTGAAAGTTTTTTTTTATATCATTGCTCTATTAATAGAAATTGATTTTGGTTCGCCCGGAAGTAATTTTGGGTTTCTAGAAATTTAGTTTCATCGATTGTCCCCGAAGTACCTAATTGAAGCTCTGCATAAACTTTGAAAAAGTGCCCACTCATTTTGCTTATTTTCGATTTTTATTAAATTGAGGTTTATGTATTTTTTCTCAAAAACCCTTTAGAAAAATCTGAAAAACTCGAAATTTTGAGAAGTCTCGCATTTTTATTCTGTATTATTTGAGGTTTATACAAAAAAATGTGTTTTGTAGCATTTTTAGAAAGTGAAATTTTCATTATTGAAGTGACCTAATAAGGCGTGATGCATTTAAAGTATCACTTTAAACTGCTACGTATTTGGAAAATCAATTTCTAACTACGATGCCTAAATGTGTTTTCGCTGCAGCACACTTCTTGAATCCGCCGCCTCGACTTTACGTATTCGGCACAGATACTACGTCTAGAATTTATATCTAAATTTATTGGCGTTCATATCGAAAGAACGTCGGAGTTAATTGAACATGTTTTACGTTTCGTCCTATAGAGTCTTTTAACCAGGTGTTCGTTCCGAGTCTATGGATATTACTTTTGATAAAAATCTAATAAGGGTATTCGTCTCCTAATTTGACATATCCTCGATTAAATATTAGCCAACACCGGCTTCTAGATATTACTTAGCTTCGCCGTTTGTGCAACTGCCTTATCTGCGAAACTGTGTGTCCAAACTTTTTTGCATTGACAATACCCGACAGATTAGCGAACAAACACGGGGACCCAAGCAAGTTCGATTCTATCTGCTGAAGCTCGATATTTCAATAAACCTTAATTTTAACATAACCATGCTAGTTAGTATACACAATTTCTGTGGCAAAGCGTTTTTTTGTCGGTAAGTGCTTTAGTTGTATTCGTAGACTATTGCATACCTCGTTTTTGGACATGTTCCATCGAAAGTTCTATCTCGTCGCGAAGTGGATATTTTCACAATCTACTACATTTTTGCAAGGAAGCTCAAACATAACTTCTGTGGAGCTATTTTTGGATCGACCCAATCTCAAAATATACATTTTGTCAAGGTCCGGTGACAAATTTTCGGACAAAAAGTGCTTCGATTTTTTCGAAAGTAGGCTTCAAGAAGAGCTGAAGAAACACTGAAAAAAGGTTGGTATAGGCTGACAAATTTTGACGTCTCTAGTTGTCAAATTGAAACAAACGTGTATTTATTGAACATATTTTGAGAAAGCAATATTAGTAAATCGAAAAAACGAAAATTTTCGAAAATGTTTTGTTGTTCATGTTGGCGTTGTTTTATGGCGTGAAACTAAACATTGAATTTGGACTGCATTTTTATGGCATAATAACTGCAGAAAATGTAGGAACCGGGATACCCTTAATGGATTCTTTTATAATGAACTATAATATAATCGGTCCTGAAAGCCTTTAATCTCAAAAATTACCTTACTTTGATGTCATTTTTGTTTAAAATCATCAATGTGGCCTTTCAGGGGAGGGTGAAAGTCTGGCAGAAAAAAATAACCACTCGATTTCAACGCTCAACCCAAACTTTCCCTATTTTTTGTAAACAATGAACTAATTTCAGTATTTTGCACCAGTTAACATAGGGTGAAAAACTGTTTTTTGGGGATTCTGAAGCCAAATCAAAGTATTTTTCGAAAAACTCTAAGAAGTGGTCTGCTCACGTTCTGTCCGGTTAATTTAAATCATGAATCATTGTTGTACCTTGAAAACTCAGGGATGATATACATTTTGACAATAAACAAATTTTGAAAATGTATCTCCTTCCTGAGTTTCCAAGGTACACCAATAATTCATTATTTTAATTAATCGGGCAGAACGTGAGCAGACCGCTGCTGAAAGTTTTTGGAAAAAACTTTGATTTGGCTGTAGAATTCCCATAAACAGTATTTTGACCCTTTGTTAACTAGTGCAAAATACTGTTTTTTGATGATTCTGAAGCCAAATCCCAATAAAATTCCCAAAAACTCTGTGCAGCGGTCTGCTCACGTTCTGTCCGGTTAATATAAATCATAAATCATTGTTCAATCTTAAAAACTCAGGGAGAAAATACATTAAAACAAAATTCCGTTTGTACGCACGTTTCTGATTGGACTAGCTATCCGTCACTTTCGATTTTTAAAGGATGTAAGGTTTCTTTTTAAATATCAAAGAGAGGTAAAAGTTGGTCCAACGATTTGTACTTTTGGGACATTGAAAAACTATTTGGGACTATTGAAAAACCCCTTAAGGGTATCCCGGTCCCTAAATTGACATATTCTCGATGAAATATTAGCCAAACAGAGCTTCAAGGATATAATTCAGATTAGCCAGTTTGTAGAACTAGCCTTCATCTTGCGTAAAACATGTGTCAAAACTTTTTTGCATGACCACACTCCTTCACACATAAACGGCACAAGAGCCACCTAAGCCAAAACGCAAAATCTATCTCCTCCCAGGTTTTATTTTGAAATAAACCCAAATTTTAACATAACCTGTATAATTAGTATTTGAAACTTCTGAGGAGCGCTTTTGTCGATAAGTGCTATATTCATTCTAGAATATGTAAAAAACCGGTCCAAAATACCGGTTTTTGGACTTTTTTCATCGGAAAATCTATCTCCTCCTAGGTTA
>SCLH01000004.1:282796-310981 GCA_004367855.1 Oikopleura vanhoeffeni
AAAAATTTAGATTTCGATAGTACACGCTCTCCGCGGGGTCATCAGCTGTTCATTCATATATATGTTCCAATATTGTGACAAAAAAATCTAGGAAAAAATAGGCTTTTCCGCGAGCCTCCTAAAATCAGCTCAAAAAATCGTTTTTTGCGTTTTCTTGAGCGATTTCGAATTTGTCAAAATGATACTATACGACCTGCGTGCGTTTCTTGTGGTTCATAAAATTGAAAAATAATTTTTCTACCCCAAAAACTCACAAAAAATTAGGCTTTTTGCTACAAAATATGACTCTACTTTGACGCTCGTCCTGATTGGTCGAGCAATCAGTGATACTTGATTATGTTTGAGATGTGAGATTTAGGTACAAATAATCTACCAGGCTTAACAATTAGGTATCACAATGTATAGTTTCCCAGATATATGCCCTCAAAAACCATGGAAACGGCATTTCCCACGAGGGGTACCCCCTTAAGGAAATTTTTTACTTTGCGAAATTAAAACAAGACTTTTTAGCGCAGTACAACCGGCAGTTCTGAAGTTTATTAATATTGGCTTCAAAGAAAATTCTATAGTTCAGGTTAAGTGTGTAAATGAATGTACAGTGGAAAAGTTTGGTATTTAATATTTTCACAGATAATTAGTTATGTTAAGAAATTAAAAATATAAACTTTCTCAAGAATAAACACTTTTGTTGTAGATTAAAATTGATAAAAAAATTTTCACGTTTTTTCGTTCATATATCGCTCTTAAAAAATGTACCAATCTGCCGGACTTATGGCACCCCCTTAAACTTTATTCCAAATAACTAAGTTTGTCAGTTTGTAGAACCATACGATTTTTTTAACGAAGAGTAGGGTCGCTTCAAGTTAAAATCTTGCGAATAAACTGCATATACAAAAATTATAAGGATAAAAACTGGAATTAAATACAAAAAGTACTTCGGAGACCATGAGCTAGGATTTTTTATATTGCAACGGTTGAAATCTGAATCGGGTTCTTCTTTGTAATTACTTTCGGATTTGATGAATTCCCTCAGTTTTGGTGGAAAAACGCCCCACCAACCGCTTTTAGAAACACATCCAGCGTCACCAAATCCAGAAACACCAAACTGTTTCCATTTTCCGGACCTTATAAATAATATTTAATTAGAACGCTAAACAGATGTTTGTTTTATGTGGTTGAAAATTTTGAGTTACAAATTTTCAGTTACAAATCAAAGCAACTTCAGTATGAGGGAAACCAATATTAATGGAGTATACATTTTTGGTCGACATTTTTTAAAATCACGAAATACAATTTTTGGTCGACATTCTGAATTTCTTTAAATTTTTGGTCGACATTTTGATAAAAAAGAATTAATTTTTGGTTGACATTTTCTTAAATCGACGAAAAAACAATTGTTGGGGGACAGTTCGCTTGTAATGTGAAATTGTCTCTGAAAATGATCTTTTTAGCGATATTGGGCCCCTGTACATGCTAAAATAGTTTGCTAAGTAAAATGTTAAATAATACGACCTTTCATGACTAAAATAGAAAAAACAGTCGTTTTCACCATCTGCGATACATTTTCCCGCTTTTTCATTCACAGATTATGAACCGGTTAATAATATTTCTTGAATCGGACGAAAAATAATACGTTTTTAAAAAACCATTTTAGACTCTCTGTTAACCTTATTTACCGGTTTGTTAAACTTTCAATTGTTAAAATTCACATTACTTGTTTNTTTTCTTAAATCAACGAAAAAACAATTGTTGGGGGACAGTTTGCTTGTAATGTGAAATTGTGTCTGAAAATGATCTTTTTGGCGATATTGGGCCCCTGTACATGCTAAAATAGTTTGCTACGTAAAATGTTAAAAAATACGACCTTTCATGACTAAAATAGCAGAAACAGTCGTTTTCACCATCTTCGATACATTTTCCCGCTTTTTCATTCACAGATTATGAACCAGTTTAAAATATTTATTGAATCGGACGAAAAATAATACGTTTTTAAAAACCATTTTAGACTCTCTGTTAACCTCATTTCCCGGTTTGTTCAACTTTCGATTGTTAAAATTCACAATACTAGTTTTTAGAGAGATTACGAACTAACATATCATAATTTTGTAGTTACTTTGTATGTCTATGGCGAGAGTGATTAACTATTCAAAAGGTCCATTTTGCTTGGCTCAAAAAAAAGTTGTTTATAATATTCCATAATTGTATTGACGGATAGACCAAAAATCTCCTGGTCTGAAAATTTTTACAACGATAATTTACTAAAAACGTCATGGTTTTTGATACGATATTTTTTCTAGATCCTTATCAAATACAATTTATGATCGACATTTTGTTTGTTTCTCAATCAAACAGAATTTTAGCTAGAAATTTTTGTGCTGGAAATTTCTTACACTACTTACCATTCGTGGAAACCCACTTTCACGAAAAAAATGATTTACACAAATGGCGATGGTTTTCCATTACAGGGTGATGGGTTTCCATCACAAGGGGTTTCCACAAATGCTAAGCTAAAGACTGTATTTTGTGTAGAGATTCAGTACAGTATTCGGTCTTTAACTGGTACGGCTTAACGATTCACTTTTGGTCTCGAGGCCATGTCGCGTTACTTGTAGAGACATATTTTTCGGTAAACACTAATTTAGTTTAACTAACAATATAAGCATATCAATCTCCGATGTACTTTTCTAAGAAAAATTATAGCTATAAGTAGCCTATACAGTATAGGCATACTGTATAGAGATATGCACATTTTTTTGAAATATACAAAACACCATTCTTCGGTTTTCAATCCAAAACAAAAAATTTCCGATGGTCAAACAAAAATATCAAAATTTACTGAAACTTGTCACATATTTTGTTTGAGCCCTTTTATTTGAATAAAAATTTAGCGCTGAGGGATAAAAATATTATTTCAGGTTATATTACTGTGACCACGTAGCGACCATCTCCGCTACTCTGAGGTAAATTTCAGATAGGTCGATCGGTATTTTTAACTGAGAAAGGTATGATATGAAATTTAAAACATGATAATTTTGACCTCCTCTGAATTCGCTTTAAAGAACAAATAAAGATGTTCTAGCGAGAAGAAAAAAAGTCGACCAAAAAAATTTTATCGATTAAAAAAATGTCGACCAAAATTATTTTTTGTGAAAAAATATCGACCAAAATTTGTCGACCAAAAAATGTATACTCCTATTTTGCACATTTTTGTAGACTCCTGACTCTGTATTTTCACAGTTTCGAAACTTTTGATTTGTGAAACCTGTAGCCTAAAGATGCGTAAGCGAAACGTTGCAGATAATAAATATTAAATACACCATAAGTTTGATAGTCTTTATAATTTTTTATGGCTAAAGAGGGCGTGAGTCACGCCGCGTGACGCCGAAAACTCTAAGTGAGAAAACATAAATGATTAACTTGTCTAATTTTGAATATGGAGGTCACAAACAATATTAATACTGTAATAAAAAAAGATGTGACAAAGTAAGGACTGAATGACGATATAATGATGACCATCCTATAGATTTCATCCGCATACCACTCTTATATGATACATCCCTTCATGACAACCCTTTTTAACAAGCCTTGGTTGAGTTTCAAGTTCATTTTCGGAAAAACTCGTAGCCGCCCATAGGGTCCCAAATGACCGGATTCACTATGAACAGATTTTTGGCCCCTCAAACATAAATTGATCAGACTGGCTATAAATTTTCGCACCAATGTCCCCTATTCACCCCCTTTGTAAATACCCCGGCCCTACTACTTAAAAACACACGTTTCTTAATCAGGGCCAGGATATTTACAAAAGCGTGAATATGTGATATGTGTTTGTGCTTTTTTTCCAAATAATATGTAACTTCAATCTACCAATCGAAAATAGATTTCTTTCCATTATTTTTAACAGTCGAAAAAAAATCACATGACCGTATAAATGAGATATAAGATATGATTGAAAATGCGTGAAAATATAAAAAATTGAACCTATGGAAAAAAAACACGGTTTGTGGAATGTTTCTTTGATATCGAGAACTTGGTATTTTTCAAACTCATTGGTTTTGCTAAAGTCTCATTAGTTTTAATTCAAACTACTCAAAATGAATAATTTCAATCAATATTCAAACTGTTTTACGCTGCATACATATCAATTGAGTTCATATTAAATAGGATATGGGTCGAATGAAAACTTGGACTCATTATTTGATCGTCAAAATTCTGGTAAAAATGCAATCGACAAAAATTCACATGATTTTACAAACGACGATTTTAACAAAAATTCAACATACTCAAAAACCTTCTCAATCGATTTCGAAGAGCCAACACCACACTTCGAAGAGCCAGCTCATGAAGTGAATCGCGCACTTTCTTCTGAGTCTGAAGGGCCAACGCTTATACTTGACCAACCAGCCTTTTCATCGGCGTCTAAAGGGAGGTTAATCATTTTCGTCAACATTTTTTCCGAAAATTGTGTGAGTGCGACAACTGTTTTTCTGACCTTTATATCCGTGCACTCATTAGGAATTATATAAAGCTTTATTGGCTCACAATATCCATCTCTTGCCCTTTATTATTATTTTTTATAAAACTCCGTGGGTTGAAATAAAATATATGCTCACTGAGGGATATTAGAAAACGGAAATAGTTGAGCAAGAGATGGATATTGTGAGCCATATGTATATATATAGTATGATATGATATGGTTTAGGACAATAAAATGATATAAATATAATCATGCAATTGAAAACTTTTTTATAACTTCAATTTTATTTAACGAATTTTTATAACGGCAGTTCAATAATTGACGGAGATATTTTCCAAAAATAAATTGTCATAAAAACGGAAAAAACATATTTCCAACCAAAGAGCGACACCTTTAAAAACTTGAAAATTCAATCATGCAATTTTAAATTAATAATCTTTAAATAAAATTAAACAAGTGAAAAACGAGCCAAAAATTTACCTCAACTGCATTAAAGGCTCTAATTTATACCATTAAATTGGAGACAATTACTCTTAAACGATGAACAACAAAATATAAAAGTAGAAACCATAGTCTAATACTCAGTGAGGTTCAGAATAGGCAATTTGACTTTTTGTGGGCGGCGCGAGAAGCCTCTAGTCCTTTTATAGCCCTATGTTAAAGATTTGGTCCGATATATTATTGACATAGTGGACCAAGTACTAGAGTCTAGTAACTAGACAATGTTATATTTCTTTTTAAGTAGGTTATTCATTCTTCCAGGGGAATACAAATATCAACGAAAATTTTATATATCCATACAGGCATCAAAAGACATGAGAGTAAGAGAGAAATGGCCGTGAGTATTGACGGAGAGGCTTCTCAAGTTTGCTATTTATATTTGCACTCGAATGTTTGGAAAATTGGAAACAATTATACAGCTGCGAGATCCATTTTATTCACAGCTGAAGGTGACTTTGATAATTTATCAGATGTTGAATGGTTTGAAGTACTTCGAGGAACCAAGAATTCAAAGAAAATTAATTCCGTTTCTTTAAAAATAGAAAACCATACTTTTATGGAAGAACTAGGTAATTTACAATTTTTTGTATGATATGACTTAGAGTCATTGAATTTTAACCAAGTTTATCATTATATATGTGATCATATATATTTGATCATTATATAATATAAAAATGAAATATAATTTATATTATAACACAATTGATGGACAGTCAAAATTTGACCAAACGATTATTGGTACTAAAATTTGCGAACAAATAATTCACTTCAAATTTGATATGCATCAACCGAATATGACTAAAACTAAGAAACAGTACCGCAAAACAGTGCTCGCTTCCAAAATGTTACAAATACCGACTCTTGAAAAGATGTACTAGTTAGGGAATGTACAGCAGTTGGAAATCATTCCTTATATTTCGCTACGAAAGCTACATGGATCATGTTACATGGTGCAATAAAATTTATATGTTTTAGTTTAATTCAAATTCAAATAGAACAAGTTTTCACTTTTGCCTTTTTTTGAAATTTTGAAAACAATAAACATTTGAGACAATTTATAAAAACAAATGACGTTTGGAGAATTATCTTATGATTTTCACAATTGGAGTTTTGATAAACATGAGCACGAATTCAAAAATACCTTCGAAAATTTGTACATGTCAGAGACACTTTGACCATCTAAAAACACGTTTTGAAATGATGGAGCTCGATCTATATTGAAAAACTCGAATCTTATTATTTTCAGATTTTATTTTGTAACCGTAAATATCAGGATCTTTAGACATTGTTCCAATTTTTTGTTTATTTCTTTAACTTTTTAGTAATCTTGTGATAATGCCCATAAATATTAATTTTTTTAAGTTTTTGTTCAAACGGACAACTTATCCGAAAACAATCTATTATTGATCAATGGAACTTATAAAATTGCTCCAGAATTAGATTTTTCGGTTTGGAAGAAAATTCCTTCATTTCATCTTAATGGAAAACTAGAAACTAAATGGAAGCAAGAAGCTTTAGTCGGATGGTATGATCAAATTGATGAAACTTCAATTGTTTCAAGAGTCTTGGTAAGAACAACTTATAAAAGTATATTTTTACCATGAAAAATCATTTTTTAAATAATTTGAATTAAGCTTCAATTAAGGATACTAAGAAACTTCTAAGATTCCCATTTTTTTTTATCTAAACGGTACAAACTTTACCAAACCAAACGGTGAAACAAATAAATTTAACAAAAAACAAGATACAAATTTTAATGTAGAATTCAAAAATTAAGAAATAAAGGATGAAAATCGTCATTCAAAACCCACTTTCTGACTATGTGGTGACCCTAAAAACTTTTTATGTTATGTGACACGTTTTTTCACTACTGAAGTATCCTTCGAGGTTTTTATATTACTATCTGCTTTACTTTGACTCCTGATTTTGCCAGTCCGAACCATATGTACAAGGTTGTAAAAAGAATGGATTTTCCATCGCTTTTTTGTGTAGGTTTTAGCCAAAGAAAAAGACAAAATGAAGATAGAAAATTCGGTCGGGGATGCATCCTTTTACAAGCCTGCGAATGTTTACGCCATTTAAGTTAAAAGTAGAAGAAAGTTGTTTGGTTAAACTCGGTTGAACTGTGAGAACAGACAAACACCCTTCTTAGTTGTTTCAAATCTAAGTGAACCAAACTTTTGTTCTTAGATTATCATTTAATTAAAAACCTCATTTGATAAATTTTAAGTCGACACCACGGATCAGATTTTTTGAAAATTTCACCAGGTTGGGCCAAATTTTTTCTGGAAATTTTCCGGGTTAATTGTTCTTCAGGTCGAAATTTTCCAGGTCGGGTTGCCACCGTCCTGACCCGACCTGCGTTCCGGGTCGAAAATTTCCGGCGACCTGGAAAAATCCGATTCCTGGTCGACACTAAAAGTTTGACAAAATCAGTTTTCTAAATTATCCCGCAGCCTTAATTGTGAAAAACTAATTCTTAATAGTTAATTCTTCATCACTATAATTTCAATTCAGTTCCAGATTAAAATACAAAAAAAACGATTTTTTTTTAATTTTTTTTCTAAAATTAAGTTTACAGATTAAGTTTGTAGATGATTTTTCACAACTTGAATATCACAATCTCATTTAGACAAAACAGAAGAATCAACAGATCTACATTTATTTGTTAAACCGACGGTGGCACATTGGCCCAAATCCAAAAAGTAAAGTTTGCTGGATTTTTTCCGCAAAAACAGATAAAAAATGTCACGAATATATTCGATGGTTCGAACCAGTACAACAACGATCTGGAAGCGAACGATGGATAAGAAATAAAACGATTACTATTTCAGCCATTAAATGAAAATCATGAATTTGTATAAAACGGTACCTTGTTCACATTTCCATTATCATTCCCAAACAAATAAAAAAAAAGAAATCAGATTTTGAGTTTTCGGCTAATTAATAAAGCTAAATTGTTCGCCAAAAAATTTCGAACAAGTTTGAAAGCAAGTTATACAACTAATTTTGAGGGTTTTTTTGAGAAATTTTTAATAAAGTTAGATCTTTTCTATACCAACAATATATCGGTCCGATATTTGAGAGAAAAATTGAGAATCGTACCCTCAAGCAAACGAACTTGTGTTAATCCTAAAGATTTTTAACTATGTTAGGCTGTCCGTGGTGATGTAGCAGAATTTATTTGACATAAATCATGTCGAGGGTCATACTCGGGCTAAAATTATCTTTCAAACAAACAAGTTTATCAACTTATTAAATGCGCTAATTGTGGCAACCAGGTGGGTCGAAAAATAAAATTTTTTGGTCAGAATTAATTTTCAAGAAGATGATTTTTGAAGAATTCATACTGATATTTAAGTTATGCAGATACATTTCCTGGACATGAGTCATTTAGGGTCAGAAATTCTGACTCAGAACCGGGAAACTTATCTACCAACAAACAAAACTCCTCAGCCCTGATTCTTTGAGTTAATGAGGTCAAAAATGATTTTTCCAGTACTTTTCAGACAACGATTAGTCCCTTAATTTGGCAGAATTTGTACCAGACGTTTTTTCGCGCATTTTTTGAACCAATTGTTCCGCGGGAAATAAAAAAGTGCGTGAGTGAGATTACAAATTTTCTAATAATTCTCAATACATCGTTATTTTTGACATTATTTCGATTTCAATTATCAAAAAATGAATAAAGTTATTATTTATGATTTTATTGGAGGTTTCGGTAGTGTGCCTTTGTCAGCTTGTACACAATGTAAATCAATACAGAATTTTTTTCAATGATACCACATTTTTTCTGCTTATTTCGATTTATTATCATTTTCAAGATTAAACATAAATAAACTTAAAAATGTAAAGTAGACTTTTTTGAGATCCAGAATTTGTTATTTTCAAATGAGACTTTTAACCCTAAGAATTTGGAATTTTCAAATTATTTCAGTTTGTATTTATTGAAAAAATAAGTATTTTTAATTTGCATGGTATTTTTTATGCCTGAAGCCTTTTCCGCCAATTTTTGATCGATCTTTGAAAGAGTCAAATTTGGCTTTAGCTGGACTAGTGAAATTTTGAAAATTTTTATGGATAAAAATTTGGGCCTCATTTTTGCCAGTTGGGCCTCAATACTGTATTGACAATACAGTATATTAAAAAAGTAATGAGAAAATTTTGCACTTACCATGAATACAAGCTTTTTGTACTGAAGATATAGTGTAAACAATTTTTTTGCTAAAATAACTTATTTTTTAGAGAAAAGTGTATAAATAAGATAAGTAAGGTTCAAAAAAATTGTAATCGGGCAGGCAAAGAACATAAATTACATTGCATATATACCTTTTTTACAAGGTAAAATTTTTTTTTAATTTTGTAGTCAACCTTTGTTTTTGAAATGTCGAATCAAAATTTTTTATTATTTCGAAGGAAGTATGATTAAGGCGTTGAAGCAAAACGCAAATTGTTTTGGGTCACAGGCTGTGTCTCACACCCAATCGCTTAGTAATTTTATACGTAATCGACGTGGAATTTAACATGCTAACTGATAAGCCACTGTACGAAAACAAAATGATTTACGATTTTTTTATACAATTTGACCAAAAATTTACTTATTAATAAGTTTTTTCAAATCTTTTGGAAATTATTCGCCATTCTGGCCTTGTTACATAAATTATGTAACATAATAATAGATAAAGGTTTACATTTGTGGAACACGATCATTTCATTCACAGCCCACATAAATAATAAACTTGGGGGTACTGGTCGCTGGAATTAAATTTTCTCGATGAAAAATAAACCACAGAGTTTTGAGGATACTGGTCAGATAAGCCATCTTGAAGAACTATTTTGTGGAATGAAAATGCTCAAAGGCCTCATAAAATCACCAACCAGTAGCCCCTTGAAGGTTCTTTAAGAACCGTTCTTACAAAGTCAAAAAAGTGGTTTTTTGGAACCCGAATTATGGCTCCGGCTCAATTTTTTAATCATTATTTTGAAAAGTTTAAACCCCATGAATTTCATAATCAGTGCTGAGGGGGTAAATTTTTGAAAATTAATCTCCCGGTGCTGACCCTTTTCATAATCTTAATTCTGGCTTATCTTATAATTATGACGTTAACAATGTTCCTTATTTTCTGACTCAAGAGCAAAACATTGAAAGCATCACTGTCAAACGCCATGACGTGGTGACATGTCTAGGTCGAGCAATTTATTAATAATGAGTTTATCATAGATTTCATAATTATTAATTAGCTATTTATTAATATATATGAGATCTATGAATCAAATAACGGTAATAACATCGGAGAAGCCGGAGAGTGAACTTGTCAAATGTAAAAATAATGTATAATGTGTGCAAGAGTACAATAATACTTTATGAACTTAAATTATTTTTGAGTACTTAATGTTAATTAATTCCGCCCCTAGGGCGGAATTAATTATCATTAAGTACTCAAAAATAATTTAAGATCATAAAGTATTATTGGCTTTTGCCCATTATATACTGACGGCCTGAAAGTGTACACAATAAGGAATCGAACTATAATGAAGGTCGAACATTTTTAGGAGGAAGGGCTGGATTTAAGGGGGTGAAGTAAGTTATTTTTGGAATTTGCAAGGCTTCGTACGGCTGAACCAATGAAGATAACACCANTTTTTCCACTAAATATTTTTCCATTTTCTTACAAAAAAAATACATTATCTTCCATTAAATAGTGAAAAAAAAAGTTTTTAAGTCCAAAAATACTTTATGGAGTTAAAGCATGACTGAGTAATTAAATATCATAAAGTCTTCAAAAATTGGCCACTTAATGATGTTTAAGTAGTAATGATTTAACTCCATAAAGTAGTTTGTATATAATGGAATATAATTTATAAACTTTCGAGTTATGCATAAGGTTTTCAGCAAGTGTCGAGGATAAACTAGAGGCCTGTACTTGGATTTCTCAACAAGAGGAGAAATGATTGAAAATAAAATTTTACCAATCATTGACATTGATATTCATCTAGGGTGAAGCGACCAGTGGTCATTGCAATTTTTCAATAACCATTATATTGTTTTTATACGCCACTTTAAAATAAATTCACAAGAATAGAATTTAAATCGGAATAAAAAAATTATATAAGATTGGATTATTTATTTTCGATTGTCATATGATTTTTCGAAGAGCATATAAAAATATATATGGTCACCTTCGCGAAAAGTTGAAGTGGCCATTTTGAAGAGTGTTATTCTTTGATTTAAAAAAAAATTTGAATTGAAATAGGTTATTTTTTTATAATGTTCGGAACTTTTTCCAAAATTTCTCATAATTTGTAGAATTCAAAAAGTTTAATTCGCACTCAAAATTTTCTAAAAAAGCAATAATTCGAAAATTATGTGTTACAAAACTTGCCTGAATTATGAAACATTACTTTGATGGTATATTGAGGAGAATATATAAATCCAGTAAAGGTTTTTCATCAAGAGCCCATATCCCGTATCTGTCAAATAGCACCGACCTCCTTAAAGGGATTGTGGGTGCTTCCAGCAATTTGCTGGGGAAAAATAAGCCCTTTCTAAAACTCAAATATCTTTTGTGAGAATTGACGTCGAACGTTTATCTGTTCCAATTGTAGATCTGTAGTCCGTAACCTGTGAGAGTTTCAAAAATGATCATTTTTAGGAAATATTATTACATCAACTTTTTAATGCATATAACTTAATTGCTGGGTATTTTCTTTCCATGAAGGTATACCGTCATCATCCACGTATCCAAAAATGCCACATAATGCCAATATTATTGGTTCAAAAAAAATCTCTACAAAATTGCAACCAAGCATATTTTATAAACTTCATCTTAATTTCGCCCGAAAATTATTTTTTGAGAAATTCTTTGCATAGTTAATATAGGCAAAATGGTAGTTCACTTTACAAAAAAAAGTATAACCTCGACGACCCGGTACATGCGATTTTTTTTTCTTCTTCATAAGATCCTTCCTCTATATCCTTGATTAACTCTTTTGAACAAGGAAATTTTAATAATTTTCCCTTTATATTTCTCGCCAATCACTATTTTCATGCTATCATTTATGGATGCGCGCATTATTATACTGGTGATAGGCTTAAATTGAATATGAAAAGGCCGCAAAAATCTGACAAACTGGTCATAATTGAAATACTTTTCATTAGACTGACCTTTTCTTGCGAGTTGATTTTTTGTTTTCTGATACCATATCAAGAATTATTTTCGTTTTTATGCAAGTCCGAAAACTATATTTTTTTGGAGAATTTTCGTAGAATATTGGTCAAAGTTTCACAATTATTTTTGGTCTGAATTCTCCGTAAAATTGACTCAGGGATCGGCGACCGGAGCTAAAATATCTAACGCTAATCACAACCATGTCTCACTGACGAAAAGCACAAAATGTTCTATTTCCAAAAATATATAATTGTGTTTGGGCATTGTAATATATTCCCCTATTTCACACTTTTGTTAATATCCCGGCCCTGTATTAGGAAACTTAGTGTGTTTTTAAGTTGAGGGGACTGGGATATTATAATAACATTATAGATTTAGTCGAAATGCTATACATGCATCATTTCATTCGAAAATACAAATTATCACATTTTGTAAAAAAAAATTTGCTGTGATTAGAAGCGATTGACGCGGCAAGACGCACATTGCTTCTCTGGTCAAGTGCGCGGACATTTCGCCTTGAATGATTCGAGTCATTTTGGGGTGAGCGAAAAAATTTTAGGTTTGCTGAAAAATATACATATTATCTTTTATGGTTTCATCAAGTATTAATGCCTAAACGCTTAAAGTATGAAAATGGTGCGATACGAATAATTCCTTTTTTATATGCAGATACAAATAAAAGGTCGGCCGACGTCGTCTTGAAGCATTTCGTATGTGCCATAAAGCAGATATAGCAAATTGCGCTACTACATGTTGTAAAGTAGACAAATCAACCTATTAGTTCATGTTTCAAAAAATATGAAGTCCCTGAAAATAAATTTTCAAATCAGAAGAACGTATGGGCTTAAATCGTCTTTGGTTTATTTTATGGGTTATTTGGATCTGATTGTACCCTTGCGGCAGTTAAGGAACTAATAGCAGATAAAGCAGATTGTTAAGGAAAAATTTGAACATTAAAGGAGTGTTTGTTGATTCTCAAGAGCGCTTCAAATGTCGGTAGGTTGAAGAAGAGGCCACTAATATATTTTCACTATTTTCATACATTTTTCCAAAATTTAATTTTTTCATTCTGAAAACATTGGGTTGAAATTTTACTTATTTTGATGTCAAAATATTAAAGCGATGTAGATGGTATTAGTTTCAAATGTCTATTGTAAATAAGCCTTAATCTTGTATTATAACTCGGTGTAAAACTTGTTTATACTGCATGAAATTGTGCTACGGAACAAACGATAGAAAAAAAATTAGTTAAACATTGTGTACAGAAATCGACCTAATTATTGTCACGGAATGCCCAATCCCCGACATTGAACGATGAGGGTTTGGGGGGGTGAAATTTCTAACAACTAAAAATGACTTCAAAATTTTTTGAGCAGACTCTGCCTGCAGAAAATCAGGCGGTTCTTTAACGTTAAGACGCATTTTAAGATTCAGAGAGTTAACTCGCAAAACTAGCCTAGTTCCAATGGCCGATTTTTATGAAAAGTCAGGATATCATCAAAAAACTTGGTGAGACGTTTCTCAAAAAATATTCATCGTAAGAAAAAAATTGGAATAAAAATTTTTTTATTCTTAACTCGGTCATCTTGACCTGCGTGTCAAAAAACCTAGAGACAAGTTTTTTTTTAAGATTTATAAGGGCTGGCGGCTGGAATGATTTTTTTTTTCGTATATTCAGATATATAGATAATTGCCTTGAGCAGATTTCAGGCTTACACATCGGCAATGTTATAAGGATTTCCACAACCTTTTTCAAACCTGATATTATGATATGGTGTAAAATATTAAATAAAGTAATTCATTCCAGCCCGGCCGAGAACGACGAGATTGCGCAATCGCAGTTGGGAACAGGGCTACTCGCAACACTCTTTTATTTTTTTTGTCCCCGGATGTGCTTGTAACATGTATCAGTGTTCGAAAAAACATTTTTTGCCTTGCGAGGTTATCGTTTAGAACATTTTCAATCTTTAGACATTAGGTTTTTAAACATTTTACTCCCGAATTATTTTCGGGCAAAATTTGGTCGCGATCATGTCGATCTGCGGACATTTCCTCCCTCATAAAACTTCGGTGTTGACCTTAAGGCTGACTTCGCTCAGGCCTGGGCCTTTGCTTTTGCACATATTTTTTTTTCGAAAAAATCGAATAGAGTTATTTTGTTTTCGAAACTTTTTTCTCATTGGGTCTGGAATAAACTTAAATTATCTTTAGGTTAGAGGTCAAAATTTAAAAAAATTCTCCGAGGGATAATGTTTTGGTTTGTTTTGTTACGAGCTTTTTAGAAAATTTAGGAAAAATGATTTTCCTGGAGAGGATCGCTTTTTTCTGGACGAACAATTGTTCAAACGGTTGGGGTTTCTCGCTCATATTCATAGAGAAATGGACGGAGTGCATGTTCTTATTTCTTGCGGCAAGGGAGATTTTAACAACACCACGGCTTATCTGACTTGAATCTTGGAACAGCTTAGTAGCGGTTTCTTATTTTTTTATTCAAATAAAAGTCAATTCCCAGGCAAAAAGTGGCTCCCACTCAAAAAATTCATCTTCAGAACACATTTTTTTCCATACCGGTTTCAACCCCAGGGACGTATCATCTTGGGCCGACAGAATTATCCGGAAATCGAGGAACCCCGGAAAGTTCACTTTCATTTTTTAATTTCCAAGAATTTTGGTGGAGTTTCAGAAATTGCCTATTCAGGACAAAAATGCATGATTTGGAGTGTAATTATTTGTTTTTATGCATGTTAAACACAGCAATGGGACCCAGATTAGATATCCTACAAATATAGCTTACTATAAGGGTTACTTTCGGAGATGATTATATTTGAAATAGATTCTTGGGGTACCGCCAGCACCACCTGATTGCAGTTGTAAATGGTGGTCAAATTTTCAAATTTTTGACGATTCGTTGAGAGGTGGGTAAAACCGCACAATATAATTCCAGTAAGTGCCATGATATTTATGTACCATATTCTTTCGAAATCAATCATTTTTCGCCCTACGGCATTTTGTCCGATGTTTAAATTTTGACCATCAATTAGCTAATAATTTTTTCTTCAAAAATAAATTTTTAGAAGTTAGAATTAATGAGTTTAAGGGGACGGTAACGTTGTTTATTTAAAAGAAGGGGCCTTTAAACTTGTTTCAATGTCATTTAGGAGAATTGGGTCAATGATCTAGAACTGAATTCCGATAGTGGGTGTAGCATGGAAATATGTTTACTTATCAAGATTTTCTCGGAACATTGCTGGTCTTTTTTGATCAATTTAATCAAAATGCCGTTTCCGGCTCAGGCATTGTTACGAGAAGGCGCGAAATTCAAAGCGTTCCGTTTTGTAATGGAAAATCTGCTCCCGATAATCAATTGGTAAGCTCTATTATTCAACCATTCTTTCCCGTAAGGAAAACTTTTACGTTTTTGTCCCACCTGTTTCACTTTGCTGAGAATATGCCCTCCGGAAAGAACCTTATTCGCTACCGACGAGGCCAAAGCAGTCGACATAGGCTTCAGGCCATCTAAAAATGTGGCCCTGGCGCTTTCCAGCCTTTAGCGTTATAACGCTTCTTCCGAGGGATACCTAAAAAAATCAGGCGAAAAAGGTAAACTCCAGTTGATGGCGAAACCATTTTTGTACACCTATTTTTGACTAAACACCATTATGGCACCAACGAAAAAAATGGAAATTATTTGAGAACACCATGAGTGAAATTTTTGCCCCAAAACTTTTCCCTAGATTGGCAGCCCTGGGCGAGGCGTTTTTTCCGGTGTTTCTTTTCCGAAAGAAAAAGGGTGCAGGGATCTTTGAATATTCCCGTTAAGAATGTTACTTTATAGGTCCCTTGGTGGGTTATTATATTTCGGAAAAATAACAAGTTGATATCTATGCCCCGTTAAAATTTTTGCTTGGCGGTCTCACGGTCACAAAATCGCGAATTTTTAAAATTCGGATTTTTAAAAGTTTTATTCCGCACTATTTATTCCGTAGGTGCAATTTTTTCGAAGTATTTTTATGAGACTTAATAATGTACTCTTTCGTCTCCGAAAGGTTATAACTTTTATACGCCAGGCGGTGCCAATTGCAGCCGCATCGGAAATTTGCTTATAGTCTTAATGGTGGCCATAACAAGAGTCGGAAATTCCACATCTGGGTTTGATAGTTGTGGTTTCTGTATTGCTCAGAGAAAAGTAAACTTTTAAACCAATTTGGAATTCCGGTTGGAACTTACATGCCAATTTTGGTATTAATAGGAGTATTTCCACTGCTACAATGCATCAGGAAATGGCAAACGACACATATGTTTCTCAACTCAAACTTAATTAAAAAAATTGTCTTAGGCCCGTTCTTTCTAGAAATTTTGAGCGTCAATTTCAAACGATTTTACCCCTGTTTTACGGATTAAATATATCGGACCAAATCTCTCGACATGATTTAAGCAGATTTAATTCAGGTGAACCAAGAGCTTTCGTTTAGAGATGTGGAATTTTTAGGACCTGATCGGTTACTGGGTCTTAAATTTTTCGTTTAGAAAAATCTTGACGAATTGAACTTACGTTTGCCCATGGTTTCTCCAAGACTCATTTACCAAATTTAACAAGAAAATGTCTCAGGCCGGTTGCTGGAAGAAAAATTGTCAAAATTTGAAAATCTCGAGACTATTAGTGTTTGTTTTTAATTCCAGAACATGTCCGAGTCAAATTTCCGCCAAAAAAAACCAGGTTGCTATAGAATGGAGATTACCGCACTGTTATTTCTTGACCACAAATAGTCCATAAATTTTATATGTCGGCCGTTTATGCCGTATATACGTTTAGGCTACTACCCCCTCAATTTCCGCGCGCCCCCGCACGCAGTGATTTTCTTCAAATTATTTAAGCGGCAAGAAAATCATATTTTTTAAACTCCAGCGCGGATCTATATCTACTTCGTTCAAGACAAACTGGTTTACATATTCCGAAACATGACTTTATCAATCAACCGAGTATACGATCGGTTTTCAACATCAAGCGTGAATTAACATTTAAACTTGATGATAAGTAAAACTTGATTTAAATACTGCTTGAAGTTCCTCATTAAGTTCATACGAAAGCGTGTTTTGTCAGATCAACCAAAATTGAGGTAGCAATCGCGGTATTTTGTGAATACGAGGTTAACGAGTGCAGCTTGCTACGCCATCTATCTTGGTAAAAAACCGTGCGCGACGTGGGTGAGACCGTTCGTCGACGCAGGCATTCGGACCTCCGATTGATAGCACCCTCTTTATTGGTCGGTATTTTCCAACGAGTACCCGGCCCATTTAGTAACAAACCATTCATGGCTGCCATAGTGAGGAACCGCCGCGACGCCCTTTCCCCGGCGGGCTCCAACCAAGCAACGAGTGGTGGTAGGTATTAAAATTACAATTGAATTTTTTTAATTGGATAAGCCCATCTTTGAGATAAATTCGACCTGATGGCGGGTTGCTCTGAAGAAAATCAAAAGCCAATACATTTAAGATACCGAATGTGTTTAAGCTTTGTGGGTTTTCCCCGGGGAGATTGAAACGCCCCTTAAATACAACTAACCAAGGTCGCGCTTCTGGATTGGTATTAAGCCGGTGAAGTCCTCGGGGGAACACCCCAAAGGCTAAAACACATTGTTATAATATAGATAATAAGGTGCTTTTCAAATCTCCGAGAGTAATGTATGATCAGGGTTTAATTGGGAAAAATGACTTCGAAAGAGTTGTTGGATTGCGTTAATCTACTTCATATCAACTAAGTATTCATATCATATAATTTTGGTTATTTTATATTTCAAACTTTAGGTGTTTTATGAGGTCAGCAGGAACTTGTTCGAAATGTTCAACTAACAATCCAACCAAGGAATTTATATCACTTACAGGCATTTATCACTGTAGATGAAAATATATTTTTTGGTGAATTTTATCTTCCAAATGAAAATTTGGGTGCGTTTTTATATTCCATGATAGTTTGGCGTGTTTGTTATGTGTATTTAATTTGGTTAAAGTCTGTCATTTACAAAAGTTAATAGCGGATTAATCCGATCAAGTTTAAAAAATTATTCGGATGTCGACCACGTTTTTCATAACGCAGTCTGCCAAAAGTCTGGTTTTAAAAACGGTCAAATTTTGATTAGTTTGGGAAAGACTCATTCTTATTAGTTTTTGATTAAGGTCAAATGACAAAAACATATGGTAGGAAATATTAGCAAAAAAAATTTGGGTCTAATCGACCATTTTTCCTGATTTTTGAATTAAAAAATGGGTCTGTTTGCACCCACTCGACTGTGTAGCCCGATTTCCCGAAAAAATTTCTGTTTTATTTTTTCCGATGTCTGGTCATTTTGAGGCTTTACATGTTATACATGATAAGCTCTACCTTGATGTGATGATCCGTTACTACAGGGAAAGTGTCTCGGTGATAAGTAGTTTTGAATACCGATGTTGTGGGTATTCGTAAAGGGGGTCCTATTAGGGGTCTGGTGCCGTGGCAATCGGGGATGTTTTTGGGCGGGGTGTCTCATTCGCTGGTGGATTTGTTTAACATGGAGTGGGGCAGAAACCGTCATATAATCCGTAGCGATTGCTCAGCCATGCCTTGCTCCTTAAATCACATGCAGATCTCTAGCCAAGTGGAGTGTGAACAAATTCGACTTTATTAATTCATGTGATCCGTGATAGTAACTCATGGCGCTCTCTCTCTGGTTGGCCTCTCTCTCTGGGGGCATGCGTCCTAACCATGCCCGAGGTACGCAAGGTACGCAGGCGTTGGAAATGGATGGATCTCTATGAACTTGTCGGATCTCTCTCAATCTTTGATAGAAAGTTCCCCGTATGTGTATGACGAAAATATAGCCGTGAACAATCTCGCCTGAAATATCTCGCTCTGATAGACACTTAATGAAATTGGCGGTAAAATTTGTGATGTGGTTGTCCCTCGTTAGTGGTAACTTGGTAGGGCTCTCGCGCTCTGAGGGGCTCGGTATTGAAGTGTCCTCAAAGTGAGTAATATCCGTGAGTGCCTCTTCTCTCAGTATGGAATTGAGTCTATATTGTTTAACACGCTGAATTAAAATTAAATCATCATATAGCTTTCACTATAAATGTCTCATGTTGATGGCAATATTCTCTCTAAAATGTGCTGCTACACGATCTGCGACATCACTGGGTTGTCTTCGTCTTTGTGGTTGATGTGTGAAAAGTGTGTGAATTCTTTAACTATTTATGTTTCTGGCTGAATCTATATAATGGTGGGGTTGTTGGGGGGTGTCGATTCGCGGCAGGTGCTAATAAAAACAGTACTCCATTACTTGCTTACAATGTATAATAGCCTCTAATTTTAGCACTGTGACAATTACAAATTCTGTTATGTCGTATATCAATGGTTAAAAGATTTTTACGTTTTATAAATACCACTAAGAAGTGTTCATTTGTACCTCACCTAAAACTACGGGGGACGGAGATACACTCTTAAAAAACTATCCGTCATTTTGTAAGTACGTTTCGTGATTGACGGGCCCCCTAGAGACCACAATTTCACACGCCGGCACGCCTAGCCCCAGGGCCATCTAACTCGCTGGGCTCTCTCTGAACGTTGTTCACAGAAAGCTTAGGGTATCCCTGCTCCTAAGTTGACGATTCTCGCACCTAAATTATATTGTGTAGCCCGGAATCAGGGCCCTCGAGGATATAATTCAGATAGCCAGTTTGTGAAGCTAGCCTTCAACCTTTGCGGGAAAAAAAAATTGCCAAAACTTTTTTGTTGACCACACTCTTCACACATAAGCGGCACAAGGAAGCCACCTAAAGCCAAAACGGAAAATTCCTACTCCTCCTGAGGTTATATGTTTTTGAAATTAAACCAATTTTTAACATACCTGTATAATTAGTATACCAAAACTTTGTAGGAGCGCTTTTTTTTCGATAAGTGCTACTATTATTCTAGGAATACGTAAAAAACCCGGTCTAAAATACCGGTTTTGGACTTTAATCGGAAAATCTATCTCCTACGTAGGTTTAAAATTTCAAAAATTTACGTCAAATTTTTGCAAAAGGCTAGGCTACTAAACAAACAGAACTTGTTAGGAGGCGTGGTTTTGTCAAATTTTCGGGACCCCAAAACCAAAATGCATCGTATGAATTTTTTTCACGGTCACGTTGAAAAAATTTCCGAAAAAAAATGTGCTTCGATTTTCGAAAGTAGGCTCAAAAAAAAGCTGGAGAAACACTTGGAAGAGAAAGTTGGCTTCACGTCAACCCGATCATTTTGGAGAGTGTTAGTGGTCCAAATTAGACACAAACCGTATGATGGTGGAACATAATTCTTGTGGAGAGGAGAAAAATAAACTTAGGAAAAAAATCGAAAAAACGGCAAAAGTTTCGAAATTTTTTTGTTGTCATTTGGGTTGTGTTATGCCGTTCAAAACATAAACAATTGATTTGGTGCATTTTTTATGACATAATTAACTGCAGAAATGTAGGACAGGGGATACCCTTAAGGGGTGGCATCGACTCGGGGCAGACTTCGGAGGCTGACACTTTACTTCACGCACCCATGTAGTGAGTTGCATCTTAGCTTTCTTTCTGCTTAATATTCGCTTTAGCGCACGAACTGAACCAGGCAAATGGTGCATCCTCTTACGTATACTCAACAAATAATTTTTGCCTTTTGGTTGGTGGTGTGGTAAAGGATTGCGTCGCGCTGGAGTCCGAAACTTTATTTTTGAACTTCAGGTAAATTTTTTCAAAACAATCAAAGGCATATTATCAAATTTTCCGTTGTTTTTGTTCCGAAATTTCTTTTTAGCATCGGTTTTTTTGAATATCTTTAAATTAAATAGGCTTAAAAAAAAATAGCCACTTGGAACTTTTTCGTGGCATGTCTACACTCTTTTCTGGACTAATGCTTTGAAAAAACAATGAATTATGATTTATTTCTTCATATTTTTGTTCGACTATATTGTAGAAAATTATGGAAAATGTTTCCGCATAATCAAAGTCGAATTTTTTTATTAGATATAGAGCCTCTCTTTTGACACTCTTATGTGAAACATCAGGCAAGAGATATTCAGATATTAAATTTTGTGGACTTATTAAATATCGTCCGCCCGCGGTCGACTGTCGAGACTAATAATAAGTGCATGTTGGTCACCTCGCGCGTTTCATTCTTAAACTATCGTATGAAATTATATTAAACTCGGTGGTACACTCGAATAAGTGCATTTGGCACCAATATTTTAAAATTTATGCTGGTCCAAAATTTTCAAATAAAATTGTGGGGTTGTGGTAATGGCGCCATTTTCTTGAGATAGTAAGAACATTATTTTTAATATTCAAAACGCAATTGAAGGGGCAATTTTATCTCAAAAAAAAAGTTGTTTTTTTCTACTTTTTGCCATTTTTAACCATTTTTTCATGGGAAACAAAACTTTATATGCAAGGAATTTTTTAATGAAGCAAAACATTAAACAAGACTTTTTAGCCGCATAACACCCGACAATGGGTGCTGGAAGGTTTATTAAATCGTCTTTAATAAAAAATCTGTAGTCGAGTTAGTTGGAAATGGGAAGTACCGTGAAAAGTGGTTTTTTATATTTATCCCGTAATTAGTTTTGTTAAGAAATTAAAAAATATAAACGTTTGCCAAGAGGGACACTTTTATTGAAGATAAAAATAAAAAATAAAACACACGCGAACCTCGAAAAAAAGTGAAGCCAATCTTCCCGGGGATCCGATGCCGAACTCTCCCCCTTAGGGGTGTGGTCGAGGCGTAAAAAGCGCTGGTGTGAAGGTCTTTCCCATGTATAAATTGTGTTGAAAAATAAAATATTTTAGGAGTTAAGTCGACCACGAGAAAGTGAAGGCCTTAAACCAGAGATGCCTGTCAATGTACTGCGTCAGGTAGTTTTAATCTTGAAATATTTTAATCTTTACTCTTTATTAACTGGGTCTCTCAACTCTCAAATCACGGCGCGGGCGAAAAAGTGGATTTTTTCTTGGTTAAAAAACCTATACGTAGCAAGAATTTATAAATAAAAGTTTCATAGAGAGTCTACGGAAAAAAAATTTGAAAATTTTTTGAAATTAAAATTTTTGAAAGTTCAAAAATTTTTGAGAATGTGAAAATTTTGAGTCTTTTGAACTCTTTTTGAATTCAAATTTTTTTAGAGATTTGAGAAATTTTTGAAACTTGATATTTGATAAGTGGAATTTTTTCGAAGCCTTGGGAAAGTGAAAAAATAACGTAATTGCTCCTTCTGGCCGTGAGCTAGAGTCCGCCAGTGACGATCTAGACCATGGCAACAAATTGTCTAATACCTATGGACTGTAGCTTCAACTTTGAGTTCAGTTCGTTTACATTCCGGACATTGGCGGTCCGAAAATCCCGTGATAATATTTTGTAAAGCAAACCATTGACATCTCAATATTCATTTTATTTTCAATAGGGCGGGTGCTACTATGATTCGTTTCGCCAAAAAAAAAGGTTAGGCGTTAATAAGTACTTTTTCTTTGTTCGGTTTAGCATTTTTTCACCGCTATTTAATTTTGAGTGTTGTTTTTTAGTCTACCCATTTTCGTGTTTGCAGTTTTCCGAATTTTTGAAAAATTTTGAAGTTTATATAAAATGTTTGAAGAGCGTCATCCTGATGCGAAAAAATTCTGACATTTATGCGTTTCCTCAACATTTTTATACAGCTGTTTTGACACTGATGGCAGTTGGAATTTTAATTTCTTCTGCATAAGGAAGGTGAAAAGGTTATATTTTTGCATCGACATTTTATATTCTAAAATTTTTCAAATTTTTTAGGGTTTTAGGAAAATATAGTGAGAAAAAGCAAGGCGTATACCATATCACGTGAGAACGGTTCACACGGTTGTCTTTTCCCAAAAAAACCCCAGTTACATTGTTGCGTTGAAACAATTGCACAAGTATTCTTCGCTACGTCAGAGTTTTGTCGCTTTGGTTTATAATCTCATAAAGCAAAAAGTAATTAATATAAGTCAAAATAATTTGATTGCGAAAAATAATGATTTTTTTGTAAAAAATGTTTATTTTTCCCTATTAAAAGCAAAATTATCCATTTTTTATTAATTTTTCAAGTGGATATGGTAATGAAGTACAACAGGTGTCTTTTTTTCGACAATTTTTGATTGCTTAAATTCACTTTTATTCAATTAAATTTTTTTCCATGGACACTTGAACGGTTACAAATTTAGAAATTTCACTTTTTCGAAAAACAATATCCTGCCCGAGATACCAAAAATTTTTATTTTGACTGTTATTGCATGCACGAAAATTTTCCTAAAGAGTGGGCAAATCTCACATTTTGTATGTTATCTCCAGTGGCCGAATAATTTTTACGGAAATTAAGAACATAGGCGAAATCCTGATAAATTTTATCATATCAACTCCCCCTACTACGGAACAAACGATTCAAAAAAAATCCGATTATTTTTGAGATCCGAATCAAAACTTCTTTATTAATTTTTTTTTGAAAGAAAAGATTCTACGATCCTGTTTTTTGCCTTTTTGGATGATTTTAGGTATGCTTGAGCCACAATTGTGGCTCTTGCTCACAAGGGTTTAAAGATAATTTTGTTCAGAGATAAGTGATATTTTTGATACCGACGATTTGTCCCTTTTTTCGACTCAATATGGGTCATTGAAAGACCTGAAAATGCCGTAAACCACCATCTAACCCTTGTGACAAGAAAGTGACCAATAGTGGATCAATTCTACTGAAATAATCCCAAAAGCGGAAAAAACGGTGGATCGGTAGAGAACATTTTTTATTTCTAACACATTTTATAAAAATTTTTTGAATTCGGTTTCAAAACAAATAATGAGAATATTGTTTGGTTCTAGTATTACGGGAGTTGATTTTATCGAGGATTTTTTCGGCCTAATGTTTCAACTTCCGGAGAAAATTATTTCGGGAACTAGACATAAAAATACAAATGGTGAAGATTAGCCAGTTTTTAGGAAAGTGTTTTGCGTGGCATGCATAATAGTGTAAACTCTATAAATCTGCTATCGAGGGTGCAGATATTTTTTATTTTGGGAAGTAAAATTTCTAAATTTTCAACTTTAATTGAAAAAATTTACGAATTATTATAAAATGAAATTTAAGCAACTAAAAGTGTGGTTCCACAGTTTGTATTTCATTGACCATTTTGCTTGAAAATGGAAGCTTAGAAAAAAAGTGTAATTATCTGCGGCGGCGCTCTCTCATTCTTCCACTATATTTACAGAACTAGGATTATACTCAATTCTAGGGAAATTTGTCGGATGCAAAAAAATTACCTCTTCAATACCTCAAGGTCGGTGCTATTTGACAAGATCATGGGGCCGGATGATGGGCGTCTTGATTGAAAAATATTTACTGGGTTTATTATTTCCCTGTCAATATTTGACCATCAAGTAATGTTGCACTATATTCACGCAATTTATGTACTACATGGAATTTTCGAATTAATTGCTTTTTAGAAATATTTGAGTGTAAATTAACCTTTTTGAATTCGACAAATTATGAGAAAATTATTTTTTGACAAAAACCTTGATTTTTTGTTTTTCAATTTTTTGACAATGGCCTTATTTTTTGTTCATTGTTTTCATTATTTAGTTTTTCATATTAACAAAACCACTCTTTTTAAAATGCGGGCACTTGACACTTTTCGGGCGTAGAAGTGACCACATTTATTTTATATGCTTCCTTTCTGAAAAATCATATTTGACATGGCTTTTTGTGATTTTTTGGGTCAAAAATATTCGGAAATATATTTTTTTGAAATTTTCCTATTTTCTTGTTTCAAATTATTGGTTTTTTGGAGATCGCCGGTTGAAAATATTGAGAATCCCTATTTTTTTTAATATACTTCTAAATCCATAATTTTTTGCCCGAAACTACGGTTTGGGAGAAATCCATCGAAGCCTTTTTCATTCCAGAATTTAAGAAATTTTTAAAACCGAAACTGAGAAATTCAGAAAACCGACTCGACCACCGTCTTAAATATTTATTTCATTTCAACTTATGAAAAAAAAAATTTTTTAATTTTCTTTCTTTTCGATGTGCTTCAATTTAGTTATTTTCGTCTTTATTCAAAATTTTTCTCAAAACTGACCGTAAAAATCGCTTATAAAAAACAAATTAAATTGAATTTCAATACGTTTGGTCAAGACCGTTTTTCCGGTTACTAATTAATAAAGAAATAAAAATGAATTGTACCTTAATTTAGACACCTTCGATTAGCAAACGCGCGTTTTTGACGGGTTTTCCAAAAAAACTATTCTAAATACATGTAAAATTAAGCGATCTGAAAAAGGATTTCGGAGCTCAGGCCAACTTTTTGTTTCAAAAAAATCGCATCCGAAAATTTTTGAAGTAGGCAAAAATTACCATCGACATACGAAAATTTGAAAAAGTTAGCAAATTCTGTCAAACTTGCACCGACCCCCTAAACTTGAACGGTCAGGGCTTTTGAAGGGGCGTCCATGCGACTTCTGATTTGCATTTTCTCGGTTGAGAAATATACTTGAAACTAAGGATAGCTCAGGAGAAAAACCGAAAATAGTGTGTGTTGTGGATCTATCTCCTTAATCTCTCCGAAAAAGTACATCACATAATAGTTTTGACCATCTACACGAAAGCTCTCTCGCTCTCTCCCCACTTCAAAAACATAGCGAGACCCAAAATCTATCTCTCCACAGACGGTATGGTATCAAATTCGAGCTTCAAAATTTTCACGAGATCACGTAACGGTTGTATTGCTCGTCATTTTATAGAATAGCTTTTTTTTTGAATCCGGGCTGACTAAAATCTAAAGACCCCAGAAACCGACGATTCACATTCTCGTGTCATATGGTCGTCTATCATCTCCGAAAATAAGCAAGTGCGTTTCTGATTTTTTCTGATAGTAGGCTCAAAAGATAACCCCATGTTGAATACACTGATGAGCAAATGTAGCTAGTAGCAGTCAGACGATTATTGTTGATAGTTTAATGTGAGTCAAATTTAAGGTGGGTTAGCAGCGATTGTTGGCAGATTGCGGTACACTATTTTTTCGGAGTTGATTTATGAAATAAAAAAAAGTGAGAATTTTTTTTTGGTATATTTTTTTCATCTCAATATAAAGTGTTCATTCTTTGACACGTTTATATTTCTATTTCTCAACATTCTTAAGTATCTGTTTAAAAATATCTCAACACACCTTTCATTTACAACTCCTTCCAAACTTGACCCGAGTGGATTTCTTTGAAAGGCGATATTTATATAAACTTCAAAGTCATTTTCGAGAATGTAATAGCACTATTCAGTGGGAGAATCATTATCCACATGATTTTCTCAATATGAAAGTTTTTTTTCCATGAAAATAGAAGAAAATTACACGCTTATTGAGGAAAATAAAATTGAACCTTCATTGAGTTTAAAGTGTATTTAAAAGATGTAACTAATTAAAAGTAATAGTAGCCTATATACACCGCATTTTTATATGAATTTTTATTGACAAAAAAAAATAAAATTTCATGAATCCTCGTGCCAATCATGGTGCACAAACCGGTGCTCACAAGCAGTGCTGTAAATGTTAGTCAGTTAGTTTCTTCAGAAACAATATTTCGCTTGACCTTTCCTCGATTAAAATACCGAATCCAAAATACGATACTATAAAAATTTTTACATGTATTTGGCTTTATTTCTTAAGGAGGTTATCAAAAAAACCAACAAATAAAATTTTTTGACTTGATTTGCGGAAATTTTCATAAAATTTTCAAAAAAATCGACGGACAAAATGACAAATAAAAACATTTTCATGATTTTTTCAAACAGCAGTCAAAAAATATGTTACATGGCATGGAACAAAAGCAAAAAAGTTTGCTATGTTTTTTTTATTCAGAGGATTTCAAAAAATTAATCAGAAAAAATTTTGGGGACAAAAAATGCTTTAAAAATTTTTCATAATGCTTTGAATTTTTTTTCGAAACAACAATTTTTTTACGAATTACAAAATAAAAAGTTTGACTCAAATGCGTTCCTTAAATAGATAAAAAATTGATTTAATGCAGCTGATACCACATTTATTTGGTTCAAGCTAACGATAATAAAGCACAAAAAAATTAAAAACCAACTATTTATTTACGGTAAATTAAATTGACGCCAGTCTGCGACATCGCTTTTGCCACCCCTTAAGGAGTGGCGGTTGTCGCTGATTTGAGCCTCTGTCCAAGGTTCATTTCCCGGCCCAAAACTAGCAAAGGTGATATTCCAAAAAATTTGAAACTAACAGAACCAACCTTCGCGGTAATTGGAATTAACAGTAATGGAATACAATCCCACCTACCGCCGACACCTACGCTTTTAAAAAGCTTTCTTAAAAAAGGACACGCAGTTTCGTAACCTACTTCTTCAATTTTCTCACCCAATTTTTTCATTATTTTTTTGTGTCAGGCGTGAGGAGAAGCCTCCACATAATGCATTATTGTTCCTTTACTTCGGGAATTTTGCTTTTGGCGGCCAAAAACGATTAACAAAAATTTTTGATCACCTATGTTTGTAGAGAATTTTCTCGCCAAGTTTTAAACTTTTATTGATTCTTTTTTGGTTTGACGATTTTTTCAAGAAAAAGTACGGTTTTTCGGGGAGGTTGAAATTAAAGGGCTTAAATTAAGTGGGTACGATAAATTGAGATTTCTCAGATTAACTTTGTGTTGATTGAGGATTTTTCTGAACTCTCTCTGAATTCAATCAAAAAAAGTAGGAAATTTTAGAAAATTTATAGTTCAGAATTTCACCAAAAACTAAAAATCACAATCGTTCCTGCGATTTTGGAAATAAAATCAGAAAAAAAACTCTCCGCTCGGACCTTTAATCCAGCTTTGCGGTTGAATTTGATGTACAAATAAAAAAATGTTCTATATATTTTCAAGGAAGAGTAGCTTTGCGGTGAGGGTTCCAAATACGCTGTTTTGACTACTAGGGGCGTTATTTTTGAAAAAGCTCGAGATGCGCATTTTATTATTTGGATCTCCTCTCCTTTTTTTTT
>SCLH01000005.1:1496-21447 GCA_004367855.1 Oikopleura vanhoeffeni
ATTATTACACCTCGACATCGAATGACCCCCGTAAATCGAAATGAAGAGTTTTCAAATTTTATTTGAATTAAAATTAGAAGTCATAATAGATTTCTCAAAATTTTAGTTTCTTTTTTTCCTTTGATGTCGAGCGGCACACATTGATCATCTATGAAAAATGACAAAAATTTGCCAGCACATTTTTTGAATCTTTTATATGACGGCGTATACCTTGTATAAAATAACTAAAAGCTTTTTTATGTTGAGTTGGGCGGGTGCCACATGAAGAACATGTTAATTTCACTTTTGCTTCATTAATTAATATAACTTCTTGTCCAATTGTTTTTTGATTTTTTGGTGGTGGTGAATCTTCACGATCAATTATATCTTCAACTCTTTTAGGAGTTGAATTATCAACTTCTGGACTATGAGAGAAACACGGATAGCTCTCGAAATTTGTACCTTCTATTTCTGAAGATACGAGCTGTTTTTTTTATTTCATGTAGAGTTTTTCAAATTGTCCGGTATTTTTTTGAGATTTTTTCCGATTAAGCTTCGTCGTTATCGTTCTGAGTTTATTCCTGGTCGCATAATGATGTTTTTTCAATTGCAACTCAGGCGTAGTGAAATTTAATGTATATGAGGTGCCATGTTACATGGACCAGTACCCCTCAAACCTCGTTTAATGAAATAAAAAACAATTTTGATCTATGTTTGAAAACAGACAATGAACCTTTGTTCTCAAATTAGACAATTCCGTAACTTAACCACAAACGTGTACTGTCGCCTTAAAACTTCAAGCGAGAAGAACAGCTCATCATGTGACATTCTAAGTGTTGTTAGACTATGTTGCACACAATCTAAAAATAATTCTCTTAATATATTAATACATCATAAAAAATCGTGAACAAGAAAAACTGTAAAATGATAAAATCATCACTGACGACAAAACAGCTGCTTATAGCTTAGTGAACGCGTGGTAATGGAACGTGGGTAATTTCGTTTCGTATTCGGAGTGGTCGAAGCTGTTGAGGAAGTGTGGATTTACGGACATTTATGTGTTGACAGACGGAAAATGATTGTTTAAAGGGCGAAATGTTGACGGGTGTGGATGATACGTGTGTAGAGATGGCAGACGATGGTATCTGTTGTTTGAGAGTGTTAAGTGTCGAGGAAGTTTAGGTATGAATCATTTTCGAGCAATTTGATGCAGTGGAGCAGTGTTTAGGGTTAAGATCAAGTGTGTTGAACACTGTGGCGACGGGAATGAATGTTGAAGTGTAAGGTAAACGGTTAAGATGATATCTACAACAGAGAATCTGAAGCGCGCATGCGATTATTTTCGATATAGCCGCCTTCGACGGAGAGAATCAAACCCTAAACAACATTTTGAAGGATTATAAATAAAAAAATGCCGCTCAGAATCCAACGCAAATCGGCAAAACACGCATTTTTTTAATTATTAAAAGTCATCCTTAATAATTCCGTTCAAGAATCCATGGAACGACACAATATGTAAATTTTTTTAAGGGTTCTATAAATTCATCAGAGAAATCCCACCCCAAAAAGCGACCATTTTGAAGTATTGAAAATATAAAAAAATGCTGCTGCAGGAAATCCCAGCAAAAACACATTTGTCATAATTTTTAAAGTCTTAATGAAGCCGTTCCAGAAACCACTTCTGGAACGACAAAACAATATTTAGAGTTATTGAAGGGTTTCAAATGCCATCTAGAGAAATTCACCCAAACACATTGGAAGTGTTAATAGTATGAAAATGCTGCCTGAAAATCCACGTCAAAAAAAAACACCTATTTTTGAATATTTCGTAAAGTCTTAAATAATGCGCCTTCCAAAGAAATCCTACTTGGAAACCGACAATATATCTAAATTTTTGAAGGTTTGTCAAAAATGCCAATTCAGGGAAGAAAATAGAAAGAAATAGAGAAGAAATGTTAGACAAGAGAAAATTCCACCCAAAACAAAATCTTTTGAAAGGGTTCAAAGCCAGTGAGATCATACAGGACAATTATATATATGTATGTACCAAAAGGCCGTCACTCCTCATTTACACTTTCAGGGACCTCGACTTTAAGTCAGATTTTCAGATTTGTCTAAATATTTTCCTTACCCAAAAAACATTTTCCTGCAGGAAGGTAAAAACTCCAATCCGTTTACTTTTGTTTAAGTACAGTCGGTTCCAAAACAGTTTCCTGGGGGCTTCCGTTTGTTTTATCTTAAACCCCATGCAGCCAGAGATTTTCCGCCGAACCCGTCCTAAAGACCCGTCCTTTAAGATACAGTTGCACATTGTACCTAAGCTTCTTGAAAGATGGTTTGTTGAAAATAGAATCAAAGGCGGTTTTTTCAGCGAGATAATCAGTTGGACGAGTTTTTCTCGAAGATGGGTGAACCGATTTTATAATATCCATTTTCAAAAGAATAAGGCAAGATTTAATTTTAGTGAAGTGGGAAAGTGATCGGCAGTTGTATAGCTCACTGTGATTGGATCACTCCAAAATAATAAGCGCTTTTCATTGGACAGAAAAATTAAAATCCACAAAATGAAAACTAGTTAGCTTATTACTGGTAAACTGGTATGTGGATTGTAAGACTGAAAACAAATTGTGATGTATCAACTCATTGACCCTTGGATACATTTAAAATTTTTTGAATCGGATGTACCATTCTCGAAAACATACAAAATCCTTTAATTATCACTTTTTTACTTCGCTAACCTAAAATTTCGCCTAAGAATTTCGCCGCAGAAATTACTTAGGTAGTTTTTTTTTAGACGCGACAGATTTGACTTTTACCATTGTCATTATGAAAAATCGCTTAAAAACTAAGTTTTGAATTTATTTTTCACGCATTAGTCTAGAATTTTCTGTTTCTGTGATACCCACATTGGTCATTTGAAAACTCGATTCAAACTTTTTGAAAAAAAATTTTCGAAAATTAAAAAAAAATTTGAGCTAGCTTTTCATTTCCAGTTTTAATGCAAAAAACCGTTTGTTGAGATCATATACCGTTCGTGCTGTGGGTGAAAAGTCGATCTGCGCGTCTAAAAAAAAACTACTCTAAGTCATTCTGCTTTTGTAATTACAACTTATTTCATCGGAGTATTAGTAATACTGTATTACGCAAAATTCAAATATTTTTTTGGACCTGTGGTCAGAGTTGGAAAAGTTTTTCTGATCATACCTTCATTAAAATGAGGGAAATTTAAATTCAATCGCGCAAACCAAAAAACCTCATAAAATAGTATCTTTTAGTGACGGACATTATAATACATAACAGACTTTAGTTTGAAAGCTACTAATTTTGTACTTAATTTAGATTTCGCTTCGAAAAAATTTTTGGTAATTTAAAACTTTCATAAAAACGCAAAACAATTTGTTTGGACTCGAAACTTGATCAAAAAGTTTAAATAAGTATAAAGAAGTTTGGTGGCAGAATTTGGTCAAAATCGAAAAATTTTCCCTTTTTTTTGATTCAATTTGAAAATTACACAAAATCTACGCGAAAGATACCGCCACCTTATTTTGTAAAGTGACCATTGATATACCTTTCCTGTCATCACTTTGTAAATTGAGCTCTTTTTCGAGAGAAGTAATAGACTCGAAAACTTCCGAGCTTATATCTTCGAAGCTTTCATTCATCGGATAAGTATAGTTGCTTGAGCTCTTAAATCCATCATCCTTTTCATCAATATCCGTATCTTTTGACTCAGAACTTTTCGAAAACTGACTTTTTTTTATAGACAATCTTTCGAATTTAGCCTGAATTGTGCGATTCCAAGAATTCATTATAAGAACAAGATTTTGACCAATATTTGAAGAAACAGAATAAATTTCAGAAAGTTCAGTCCAGCTGATAGTTCTATTTATAACATATTCTTGCAGTTTGAGAGTAGCAGCATCAGCAAGTTGACGAAAACTTAAATTTATTTTTAACGAAAAATAAAACATTTTTAGTTTGAGGAAAATTAGAACATGTGATTCTACTAGTTACATTAAAAGACGCAAAAACGAGTAGAAATATTAAAATATTTTCATTTTGATATAATTGACCCAAAATCTATCACTCAGGCGGTCCAAACTTTTATAAATTTCTATATCCGGCTTTATTTTCGAAAAAACGATTTTTCGTACCTTTTACAACCCCAACTTTCGCACGAAATTTAATCACAGTAGTATAACTTTAAACGGACCGATAAAACTTACTTGTAAATCTGTGTTTTGGAACACAGATTCAGAATTATCTTAAGATCTTATTTAAGGGGGTAGCAGCGATGTGGCAGATTGGTACATTTTTTCGGAGTGATTTATGAAAAGAAAAAAATGTCAATTTTTTTTTTTTTCTTCAATAGAAGTGTTAATTCTTGCAAACGTTTATATTTTTAATTTCTCAACGATCTTAAGTATCTGTAAACTCCATTTCCAACTTGACCCGATGTGGGATTTTTTTGAAAAGCGATATTTATACACTTCAGACATTTTCGGGTGTAATGCACAATTTAGTGGGAGAATCATTATCCACATGAAAAAAGGTTTTTTTCATGAAAAATAGAGAAAAACAGCTTTTTAGAAAAAAAATTGACCTTCAATTCGGTTTAAATATTGAAAATGTTCTGACTTTAAAAAGAAAAGTAGCCTATTACACCCCAATTTATAGATTTTTTGAAAAAAATTATATTTATATTGGTGCCAAATGCCAACTCGGTGTCACGAGCAGTTTGTAAGTTTCATCGTAGTTCAGAAAACAATATTCGCTTGACTTTCCATCCTTGGATACGAGATAAATATAGATACTATTAAAATTTCACATGTGTGATTTGGCTTTATTTTTTAAGGAGATTTCAAAATCAACAATAAAAAATTTTTGGACTGGATTGCGGAAAAATTTTTTAATATTTTTGAAAAAGTCGACAACAAATGAACAATAAAAACATTCATGATTTTTCAAGGAGTCAGTAGGAAAGATGTTAGACTGCATGAAAAAAGTTAAAGTGGTATTTTTTTCGGTTTTTATTCACAAATTTCAAAATTAATCAGAAAATTATTTGGACGAAAATGCTTAAAATTTCATATGCTTTGCATGTTTTTTTCTCGTTGCATTAGAAAAAACAGCCTTTTGAATTTTTTCGAAAATTTTACACATTATTTTGTTCAAGCTACTCACGATAAGCACAAAAAAATAAACCAACTAATTATTTTTCGTAAGTTAAATTGACGCCAGTCTGCCACATCGTTGCTAACCCCTAAAGAATATTTGAATTCGATTTTGAGGAGTTTTGATGGTGTTTTGGACACCTGGGAGTTAAAATTGAGAAATTCTCATATGAGAAACCTAAACTTTAAACAAGTACAGCATGAGTTCTTCGTTAAGGTTAAGGTAGCTTTTTTAGGTCAACCCCCCTCTCACAGCAAGCCCGTAGTAGCGGTACCAGGACATTATTTTTGTTGGCCATGCAGGGGTTATCTTTTCTAGAGGAACTTGTGGTAATTTTGTTATTGGAACCGACACAGGATCTTCGCTGGGGGTAGCAGGACACCGTTTTTTTACCCTCATAGACATAGACAAATATAATTTCTTTGCTAGGTTACGGCTAAAAGCGGATAGCGCGGAAACGAAAAAAAATTCTCGTGTTTGATGATTTTGTCAGCGTATTCAACTGCAAAGAACGGTTCTGCATACCTACTATGGTTTTTGCTGGACAGGGGGGGTTGACCTAAAAAAAAGCTACCTTACCGCGTTTTTTTTATTCCGCAAGAAATCCTCAATGGTGATCGGTCAATATCCGAAATACCTGTATCTGATTGGTTTATTTTTTGAGGAATAAAAAAAACGCGGTAAACGAGAAAACTCAGGCTGAATAATGCCATGAAAGTTCATTACTGAACTGGCGAGTAAGCCGGTAAAATTGGGTTTTACCTTATTTCAGCCGGTTTAACCATTTCATAAAACTATCCAGCTAATATAAAAACATGGTCATAGAAAATACCGTAGCCGTATCCATATGTATCTGTTTGACTTTTTTGTGGCGTTTATTTAATACTGGGAAAAATGGTGAATTTTATTATTGTCGTTTTAATTCGACAATCCGAAATACAGAAATAACTCAGTGAATACAGATAACCAAATATATGTATATTCGAACGCAGGACCATCGCATTGCTAGAACTTCTAGTTTTGACGTTAGTTTTGCTTAGTAACTTTCACCTGGCGGGATGATTGGCTCGAAAGCGCTACAATTGCTTAAGCAAAACAAACGTCAAAACTAGAAGTTCTAGCAATGCGATGGTCCTGCGTTCGAATCTACATATATTTGGTTATCTGTATTCACTGAGTTATTTCTGTATTTCGGAGTGTTGAATTAAAACTACACATAAACGTGTAAAGTAATAAAGGGCTTTACCTCGTCCCAACTTTTTTTTAAAAAAATTCTTTTTGCGTAATTTTACCTGTCTCTTTTATTGTGATAAAATTTTACAATATCATCATAATCAAATTGATAGTTTGATTGGTTTGTACTTTCCGAAATTTTCTCAATGGCATCTTTCAATTGTATTGAGAGTTTATCAAGAATATCGTAACCTTCGTTGATAATATAATCTAAGTCCTCTTTTGCATCGTTCAAATTCGCATTACCATTATTTTGCAACGATTTTGTATTTGGAAATTCTATATAAAACTGATCAACCTGGAATGCTTTGAAACCACAGACGATATTATCTTTTGCGAAATAAAATTGACGAGAATCGAAATCTTCGAAAAAGTCGAATTCTAATTGGCTAGAAAGAATTAACTTGAGAAACATGGCCACGGACATATTGCTGATAGCGTCTGGTAAAACTTTACTGTGGTTGACATCCGTGCTACTTTTTTTTCGAAAAAAATGGAAAAGTACAAAAAATAGGGTATTTTTCGATAGCCATTTTTTAAAAAGTAATTTCCATGAATTTTTTAGTTATCGAAAAATACCGTGGTATTGGTATACGGCCCCTTTTCACTTGTTTTCTCTTGGCTATAACTTTCTCTTAATTGCGATAGAATGTTTAGTTTAATTATTTAGTTTTGGCGCCATTTCGATGCAACCACGGAATTCAATTTATTTAATTTTAGAATTGCGAAAAATTAAATAAATTGAATTCCGTGGTTGCACCGAAATAGCGCCAAAACTAAAAAATTAAACTAAAAATTCTATCGCAATTAAGAGAAAGTTATAGCCAAGAGAAAACAAGTGAAAAGGGGCGAATCTGTCTCGTAGCACCGACCCCCCTTGAAATTACCGGTACTGATGGTGATTTTTGCATTGTTTAATTTTTAGTTATGGTCAACCCTAGCCTATAGGAACAGTCCCTTCTCCAGTTTTTCTATTTGTTGACCAGAAAATAAGATGGTCATGCGGTAATGAAAACTTCAGTTCTCTTGAAATAACATGCACTGCTTTATTCCCAAAGACAATTCTCCTAATATGTAACCTATCTGCCACTTGACATGTTTTACATACAGTTTCATCAATTCGAGAACCGAATAATTCAACGATAAATTGTCTGCAAAGATTAAACAAAATGTCGCTGGTTTGTTGTTATAAATAGCCAGTCTTAATTTGACACGCAGTGTTTATAAGGACAAACTAATTTTTGTCGCTTTGTCCATGTGAAAATGAATCGTTATGCTTTTATAATAAACATTTTAGAAAAAATCCTTTAAAAAACGGTGCTAAAGAGCTTAAATGCAAGTCAAAGTACATTTTCGAATCCATACCTTGTTTATTATTTGAGATATTGATTTAATAAAAAAATCTCGTAAATGGCCACTTTTCCTTCTCTGATGATGCAATCAAGACAATTTTATTTTTGACTGCACAAAAAATATCTTAATCCTTGGAAGCTCCGGACCATTTTCGAAAACACCTGTAGATTAAAGACCAGAAATTGTCTGAATGATTCACTTTTAGGGAAAAATTTTCTTAGGGAGTACTCACGCATTCCAGTGATTTCAAACGTTTTTTCTGAGGCTGAAATAACTGCTTGAGTTTTTATTTTCTGAGACCGGAGATATGTCTGAATTTTTTCGAAAAAGTCACAAAAAAGTTTTTTGGTATCATTTTCGAGCTTTTAATCTGTTCAATTTCATTTAGCGATGTATAACTGAATTTTCCTGATTTTTTGAGTCATGATCGTAATATTGTTAGTTATAAAAAAGTTAGGCCTCGATATATTATTTTTTTTCTTAATTTGCTACAATCACTGATAAAGGTCTCAAAATGCTGTTTTTGGTACCTGGAGCGCTAGTTAATTTCATTTGGAGCACAGTAAGCTAATTTTCGCGGAAAAAAGCATTTCTTAAATTGGAGCTCTGATTTTATGCGCTCATATTTCGCTATCTTTATAGTTATGGTTTTATGCGCAGTCAAAGTTTGCTTCCTGAAAAAATACGGTCGATTTAACATATCTAAGAAATTTCAGAATTTTTTTCGAAAATTAAATGTTATTTATTTTTTAGATTGAATTCAAAGTGAACATCTGCAACAAAAATCAGCGTCAAACGGATTTCAACTATGAAAGTTCAGAACAATCGAGGAATTTAATACTTAGGAAATTTTTTTTGTAATTTTGTTTGGATTGAAACTCTATAACAAAAATGAGAATGAGATAAAAATTATGTTTTTGCTAAGTTGAGAGGCCGAAATATAGATCGGCGTGGGGTTAACCTTAAAACTGCTGATTTAAAATTTTTGTGCTTGAGGATCTGAGTAAATTTTTTTATTTCTTTAAAAGTGATTTCGATAAAATTTCGGAAAGCACTGTAGATTAAGACCGAAATTGCGGTTATTTGCTGAGGAATCACTTTTTAGAAATTTTAATTCTTTAATTTTTTCTATTAACAATTTTGTTCTGACGGTCTCTTTTCTCCCAAATGATTGCGTAGGTTGAAGCCAATTTGTAAATGTCATTTTCTACAGGGTAAATAAAGTCACATATAAATTAAAGTAATTAAAAGTTTAAGTCTATCCTTATTCGGGACTGAAGAAAAAGTGTCGCACCATTTTTTTTCCCGTAATAAGCGCTCAAAGTTGCACCACAAAGTGGCTTGAGCTCAGGTTAAATTCGTTTTGCGACACTCAATCAATTTCAATTTTCATACTCGAATTCGAGAATAATTTCAAAAAAAAATATAATTTTCTTGAACTGGGTTTTAAAAAACTGATGCGCACGTGGGGGTGAAAGCATAAAACCTCGGAAAATTACAATCCTTTTTTGTTTTTCCAGTTTATATTCATTTTGTACGTATAGATAGATAACTAGACCAACATCCAAAAATATAAAGGCGTAACTTCTTTCAGTTCCGTCTATAAGGAACAGCTGAGATTTTGCAATATTATCCTTATAGACGCCTGAAAAAAAATCAGTTTCCTGAAAACTCCAAGATTTCCTTTATTACGAGACATTTTAAGGACATTTTGGAATCTTTCCTTAGCGGCATATCTAATTCCGAGTAGGGAACTAAAATCAACTCGGAAGGAGGAGAACAAAACGCCGAATTATTCACTGAATATGACATGAACAAAACTGGAAATGATTGAATCAACTGCACAACCGGTTGATAAGTGGACTGGACCATTCCTCCAATTTCTATATCTGGCGGACTCTGAGTTTTTTCAAGAGTCTTTCCGGGTTTTGGAAAACTTCCACATGCTCGAAAATGAGAAATCATATCTAGCCGTTCATCATTAAAATAAAGTCTAAAATAGGGTGAGAAAAGCGACGTTTTTGAGATGAATTCGAATAAAATTTGTTTTAATATCAGAATTTTGTGTGTTTTTTATTACAGTAGAGTTCTTCTATTAGGACGCGTCCTATTAATTTTCAAAGTAGTTTCCCACGAAAAGTCCTTTACAAAACCATTAATAGATACCTTGGTATGATACGTATGTAATGGATCTGACAAGTACTTCTCCTGGTACGGTACTTTTAAAATCAGCAGGACGCGTCCTACTAAAAGAAGTCTACTGTAATTTGGAGCAAAGCATTTGCTCATGGCATTTTAACTCATTCAAAAATGTAGGAAACCCATTTTTTGTTAGCAAAAATCTGAAAAAAATTACAAAAAAATTCGAGCAAACCCACCTTTATCAAAACGATTTGAAGTTTTCATCTACAGGTTGAATTTTATTTTTTGTCGGTGTTTCACGCATCAATCAATTTATAGTGTAATAATAAGTGATGCGTGAAACACCGACAAAAAATAAAATTCAACCTGTAGTAGTTTTCGTGATAAGCGTACTATCGTGTAAAATTATTATCGTTTTTGAAAATCAAAATAATCATTGAAAAAATTGGTCTCTATAGATGGTTTTGGCGAATTTTCGCCAGTGAGTCCTTATAGATAAACACGTTGACTGAAGTATTTTGAAAGGTGAAATTATTCATCTGAGTAAGTTGAAATACATTTTGATTTGAATTTACCACCCAAGTCTAGAAACGCTTGTCAATGGGTGACTTGTGGTACCACGAGGGGGCGCTGTATAAAATCGGTGACTTTGATCGGAAATTTCAGGAATTGCAGGGATCGGATTGTCATCTTTAGGATTGTAAATTAAATATTTTTCGTATTCGAATTTATCAAAGTTTTCGGCGTTGAATGGAGGAAGTCGGACCAAGGATGATGGAGATAATTCAAGCAAACCACCACCAACGGATGATAGACTTTCATCAAATTCATTTTTATTTGCGCCAAATCTAGTGCTTTTATGTTGTTTAAATTTTTGGCAAAATGTGCCTTAAAACGCAGGACCTTACTTCTATCATTTTAAAAATACTGTCGTACGTGTCTAAGAGGACAAACTAATTTTTGTCGTTTTGCCCATCTGAAAAGTTTTTTTATTATGTCCGAAAACCAGGCTTTCCTAGAGTTAAAGGTAAAATTTGAGGGAACGCTACATTATTATGTTATTAATTTTCGAAAATGTTCATCATTACACTTATAAGGCTGTTGTTTGTCCATTTATAAGCCAATATTTCTCGAAATGGCCAAAAGTTGCATAATTTATGTTGTTTTCTCCATTGTCCACATTGCAAAAAACATTTTGTAGTAAAAAAACAAATTTTTTCTGCGTTTTTTCAAATTTGAAACATAACGTGTGTTTTTAGGATCATTTTTTAACAAATTTGTCGATTTGATCATTCCACGATCATATCTGAAGATCAAAATTGAAGCATTTCAAATATATAAAAATCAATTTAAACCGCCACCTAAAATAGTTCGTTGAAATTTCACATTTGCACTTTAACTCTGGTGAAACTTCTTCTGCTATTACTTTATGTGGTAAAAGTTCAAGAAAACATTTTTCTCCGTGTAACTGATACGCTGCAATTACTAAAAACGGGAATATTTTTTTTATGAATTCTAATTCTCCTACATTATCGCCAGATATTATTCCTGTGAAAAAAAAGTTTGGCTTCCCAGCATGACATAACAAAAGCGAGTCGCCACCGGCTGAAATTTGTTCTTCAAATTTTTTTGAAAATCCAATTCGAGCAGTTTTTAGATGTTCCAGATTTGTGACAATATCAGCCCCAGTAGCATGAGATAATCGTTCCAGAGCCGACAATTTTACATTCATAACCACCTTAAAATTATTTTATCAATTTCAAGCTGAATATTTAGGTGTAAAAATTTTTGGTCAATTTTTTTAATGCTTTTGCTTTTAAAATTGCGTGGGCAGTAATCAGTCACACAACTGAAATACAAAATTATACTAAAGTAATTTTTTTTTGCATAGAGACGTTTATGGCCTACGCATTTTTCATTTGAAAAATATAATGACGTCGTTTTTTTTAGTAATGCATAATTGTTACATTAAATAGATTGAAAAACTAGACATAGCATAAAGTTGTATGATAGCTCATTCGAAAGCCAGTGTTTTAAACTAACTAATGCTCTAAAGTCTGGGCCTGTACCATTAACCGGTTCACCGGTGTACCCGGAGACTCATTTATATAGGCATTTTCAGTATAAAACTTTACGGCTAATTTTCAGAAAAAAATTTTGGGCTCATCGAGATTCGAACCTACCAAAAAATGAAATTCCGGTTTGTATCCGTGAACCGGTTAATGGTACTGGTCCAGACTTTTGTGTATTAGTTAGTTTGAAACACTAGCTTTCGAATGAGCTATCATACAACTTCATCCTATGTCTAGTTTTTCAATCATTTCAATGCAACAATTATGCATTACTAAAAAAAACGACGTCAAGGTTATCGTTTATAAAGACAGCTGATATTTTCTTTCTTGAAGGCAAACATAACAAATTTTTCAAATCAAAAACTTTCTCAGATATATGCGTCTTAATAAAGTCAACGTGGCTAAATTTTTGCATAAAGTGCGTTACTTTACTATACTGTACTCAGATCTTTCTAGCATCAATTTTTTTTACAAAAAAACAATTTTGTGAAAGTTAAAAAATATACGACATTAGTTTTTAAATTATCACCTCGACTGAGCCACTTTTTCTGAATAATTTCCTTGCATATCCTGACACTGATTTCGCCGTGAATATCACACTTGGTTTTCTATTCAGAATTCTGGCACAAAAATGGCTCAACCATTCTTGCTCTTGCATGATAAGTTCTTCTAGACTCTGTAGTCGATGATTTTCACCAGTGCGGAAATCAATAACGCAATCCATCAGTAGTACTAAAAAACTTAAAATTAAGACAATAATTTTTACAAATATATTTATAATTTTAGAAATAAATTTTACAAGTCCGAAAATGTTTAAATTACAAATAAATATATTAAAGTAGAGTGCGTTTAAACGGACAGTTTGAGTCGCCAAACTGTCCGTTTAATTTTTGCTCTGACCTCGTCCTAAGGGGTTGTCCGTTGAAACGCACTCTACTGTCATAATAATAATTTTTTCAGTTTATTATATGACTAATAATTTATATGAGTTTTAATTTATTTTTTAATCTCAAAACATGTAAATGTGTTTTTTTTTTCATATTTTTCAAATGTTAATTTCAGTTTTAAAATTAAAAAAAATGTTAAAATGTTCAAACTTTTTATACAAATTACGTGATAAACATTTAAAATAAATGAAAGTTTTAATAATAACTTAACATTTGTTCAAAAATATAAATTTTTTTTTTTATTATTTTACAAAATAAATTACCTTGAATATTTTCGAGAATGAGTGTTTTCCGTTGAATAGGATCTTCTCTAACTAATCTTCCGCTGAGTCCGACAGAATTGGAAAGTTCAAAATTTGGCGGCCCACTCGAAAGATTTTTCTTCAAATGAATAATTTTTCTTGGGTCAAAAAATGGATTGAGACTGTCGTGATCTATATTCATGGCAATAAATTTGCTGCTTTTGAGCAAATGACTTTCCCATTTTTCTTTTGATTTTAGTTTTGATAACAAATGAGATATAAGATTTCGCAGATGGTGGTCGAATCGAGTTTCTATTTTTTCAATAAATTCATATGGTAAAATAGCAGTAGGAAACAAATTTAAATTTTCTTTTGGGACAACAAAAGATCCATGATAACTCAAGAATTCCTTAAATATACGATTAAGAATCTATCTTTTTATCAGGATGACATTTATTAATTAATAAACCGAAATACATTGCCTTCAGTAAATGAGCTATGACCAGGGAGCGAACCGGGCCAAAATCTAACTTTTGAATTAGGGGGTTTAGCATAAAACGGAAAAAAAATTAAGGCGTATTATTTGAAAAGAAAAAAAATTAACATTTTCATTTATTTTTGCCGGTATTTTTACCGGTGAAAATACCGGTTTTAAATTTAAATTGCCGTTTTCATATAGCGCGGAGGTCAGCGTACTTAAGCCACTATGTTAGTCGTAATCTATGGATAATTTTACAACCAAATATGGGCGCGCGCTGGGGCGCGCAGCTATGAATTTTTAATCATCTTAGTCAAAATTTCCATGAATTTTCTTATCCATGAATTTTTTAAGTTCATACCCGGGAGACCTATCTGCAAAACTAAATTAATTTTTTTGAGCATATTTTGCCGTAAATTTTTTATCGTAAGTTACGATTCGTAACATACGTGAAATTTCATTGGCTTTCTTATGGGCAGGTTTTACGTTTGGGGAAGAATGGGCGTACTTCAACTACAATTTGAAGTTTAAAAGGCCAATTTGTCCAGGAAAAAATTTCGAAAAGAATGTTTTTTCAAAAAAAATTTCATGAAATTATGTATAAGTCGCACATTTTCAAATGCGAATATAATTGTTGGTTAAAAGGTCGATTTTCTCTCGGGTATGAGTCATACTGTATGATCCTAGATATGACTCATCGATTTTAATTGAACAAAAAAAGTTAAACGATTCTTTATCATGGGAATTTTTTATTAAAATTTTCAATTATAATTTTTAAAATTAAAATTTTTGATTGTTTTTTTCTAATTATTTTTCGATGATGAAGATACCATCAACTCATTCAATATTGAAGCTATAGGCGTTGAATCATGAATTTCCCATGATAAAGAATCATTTAAATTTTTTTTTTTAATTAAAATTTTCGATTTTCCAAGATATAGATACCGTAGTGCATCAAATAGCCTTTCATCTAGTTGTATTCAATTAATTAATAATTTTATTGTATATTTTGTCTAATTTTAAAATTACAAAAAATTTTTAGTATGTAGTACTACATAGTATGTAGTACTGTGGTACTCGTCTAAGAGGATAGAAAAATTTTTGTCGTTTTGTCCACCTGAAAACGTGTCGTTTTGTCCATTTAAAAAAAAAACACTAAAAATGCTCTAAAAAATTTTTTTTGGATTCTTTTTTAGAAATTTACTTTTCCGCTACATTATTATGAGTATTTATTTTTAAAATTGTATTTTCTCTACAATTATAACTAGGGAGCGAACCGGGCCAAATTCTGACTTTGAATTCGGGGGTTTAGCAAAAAACGGGAAAAAAATTAAGGCGTATAATTTGTGAAGAATGTACTTATTAAAATTCAGAAAAAACAAACCAGAAAATCGATGATAAGAATGAAAAATAAATCACCTTTGTGAAAACCGGGCTGATGCAATTAAGACATGAATCGTGGAACAATTTTTGATCTTCATGTGCCTTTTTAAATTCTCCTGAATTTTCAGATGTCGAAACACTTCTTTCAAACTGACTTTTTCTCGTTTTGAAGAAAAATCCATCATTAGAATTCACCATGATAGAAGGACTGTCGGGATAAACTGAATACAGTTCGTAAATAGTATGGTTTTTGCGAGGTACTTGAAAAATACGGTTTCTATGTATTTATAAACTTTTTTCTGGAGCATTTGGAGGAATGGTTATTCGAGAATTAATTTTAGTGTGTGAAATACGTACATAAAAAATTTACTTTCAGTACTTTTGAGAAATTTTAGCTTGTACCAATCAGAAGCTTTGCTTTAAAAAATATAGTCTATAATTACTGTAGTCAAGTTCGTTTTTGTAGTCTTGTCGATGTAAAACTGTGTCGTTTTGTCCATATAAAAATAAATTTCACTATATATGTAATGCTCTAAAAAACAAAGAGCTAAGGTGGTTTTTTTTTAGAAGGGACCTCCACCCACGCACAAATTCAAAATTTCAATTCTATTAAATTATGCGGAATAAAATTCTACGTGTCCCTTCTAAAAAAAACCACCTAACAATGTTAGCCAAATTTTCGCACGAATAAAGCTCACGTTTGAATGAAGTTTGAGAGTAATCAGTCAACTAGGTTAATTTTTTTTTAAAGTAAATTTTCAAGAAAAATCTTTGAAATATTTTCATTCATACATTTTTAAGGGTGTTGTTTTGTCTATATCGAAAATTATCACTGCTGCGCCTTTCTGGACAAACGCGCCTTTCATAACATGACGCTTGTCCAGAAAGGCGCAACAGGGATAATTTTCGATATATTTATAAGCACCACCTTGCTTAACTTCTCGAAAGTGGCTAAAAACGACGAATGTGTATTCCCCACTAAAGTGCTTACTTGGGGTGACTGATGCACGGCGTGGACTGTGTTCAGGTATCAAGGAAAACTCATAATCACTGCTAGTTGCCAGAAATCCATTTCGAAAATTTCTTCGATAAACCAAATATTCATCAAAAATTTCAAAAAGAGTGTCGACACTTCCTTCAACTGGCTCAATCAGTTTTGATTCCAGCATTTTTGTGGCAAAAAGTACACCAGAACTATCATCTCCAGTTTGATCAATAATCCATGTTATAAGAGAGGTGCCGGTAAATGGGCTTTCTGTAGCGCCGAAATTATACCATAAGTTCAAAAGATTTTCTTTGCCATTATTTGAGTCTGGATCTAGATAGACCAAATCGTCGTTATCTTCATTCGCGATCAAAAAAGACTGAATTCACTTATAAATAAATTTCCAAAAAACTATGGCGCTATTTTTTAAACGACCCTTTTCAAAAAATACATGAGAGTCAAGGCTTTAATACACTTTGCAAAACCTTTGTATTTTCAGCCTGGATATTCCGGTAGTTACCGGTAGTTATATATTCCGGTAGTTACCGGTTTATAATTTTCTTTGGAGTCCAATTTCGTAATATGTCTCCAAAAGATCAAATTATAAGATGCCTTAAATTAGGTCATGTTATATGAAAGATAAATTAATGCTGATGCCGAATGACCAAAAAATATAATCAAATTTTGGGATATGACTCATATTATATGGATCATGATGCCCGAGTAACTTACATCTCTTATTCCCTATTCTTTTAAAAGGCAAATGAGAGATTTAAGTCACTCGGGCATCATGATGGATATGAGTCATATCATATGACCCTAAAAAAATCCAAACTCCATAGAAAATGATAAAGTAGTGTGACGGCTTTTGACTTCAGTAATACTTTGGACAAGCCTTCATTTTGGGACCGATTTCAGACGAACAACACATCAGAAGTAAAAAATTATTTTCGTATGCAATCAGGGCCTGTGGGGTGGGTTTGGAGCAAATCTTGGCGGGGGTCTGGTCTCAATTTGAGAAACCGGTATACCGGAAAAAAACGGTTAAAAACTAAAATGCCGGTTTCTGGAGATTTATGAACAAAATCGAAAAAAAATACCGTCTTTATTTTATCAGAGTTAATAAAATGCTTTTCTGCGTTCCGGATATTGTCACCAAAAAAAAATCGATGATAATACCCTTCACAAAAATATTTTTATACAAAAAATATTTCGAATTCAAAATACTGTTAAGAATTACATGTACTTTTCTCAAATTTGATTTGGATGCATTGTCGAATAAATAAGGAGAAGATGGAGGTTTCTTCTGATTTTTCTGAATAATCAAACACTGTTCACACGATCGTTTGTTCACTGGGGGTGCTCTGACAGGCGCACATTTCCAGCAGAAAATCTGACCACAAAATCGACAATGATGACGCCTATGCAAAAGGATGGGATTTAAGAAATTTTATAGGTACAGTCCCTGACCTCTAAGTGCGTGATTAAAGTAAATTTGACGTTTTCAAACATGGATAAATAATAACAAGGAAATTTTTGATCTTGCATAGAATCGAAAGTAATTTAGATTATTTCTCTCGTTTTTTGAAGTCTCTAGATCGATCGTTTATTCGGTCATAATTTATAGTTTTTAGCTACTGTGATGTGCGTCTAAAAGGACAGGTGAAATTTTCCTGAATTGTCATTAGCAAAATTTACTCAAATTGTCCTTAAGGCTAAAGCAATCTGTCCTAAGATATTTTGGCCATATTTAGTGAAGACCTTTTAAAAACTGTGATGTGCGTCTATAAGGACACTCTCTATATTGAAAATTTGGGAAATTTTTGAAAAATTCAATGTTTTAGTGAAAATTCTTTAGAAAAGACCCTTTTTTGAAAAACGTAAAAAGGGGTCTTTTCTATAGAATTTTAACTAAAATAGTCTATTTTTCAAAAATTTCCCAAATTGTCCTTATAGAGGGTGTCCTTATAGACGCACATCACAGTAATAATTTTAAATAATGAGGCCTCGGAGTCCGAGGCTCGGACAATAAAGAAATGTTGACGTCTGCAAAACTGGGTTTTCACCAATCTATTTTTTCTTTATTTTCAAATATTAATCTAGCTTATTAGGTGCGTTAGGCTGTTTTTGATATAAAAATTTGTTATAAATTATAGCTTATAATTTAATTGTCGCCTTAAATGTACGATCCCAGCCTTCGAATTGTAGAAAAAGATTTTCCACAATCATAACAATTTTTGACTGCAGAATCGCTCATCCAATAATTTTTATCAGATTTTGGGATTTGGGACAGAGATAAACTTTTCGGGATTTCAAGAACTGTCGACGAATTTCGTCTGATGAATTTGGATATTTCTTCTTCTGTATTTGGGATGAGTTCTGAATAATTAAAAAATATATAATTTTCTGAGAAACTAAAATGAGAACAAATCGAGTCGACTTTTTCAACAATTTTGCTATATAGCAATTTTTACAATATTTTTGATATAGCAAAATTGATATAGCGGATATCGGTTAAATATTTTTTTTCTAATTTTTAGAGGTTAATATAAATTATTAGGTGATAAAATTTATCTTTACTTAATCTAAGAAGAGGGTGGGGAATTTTCAAATGTGTCTTGAAAATTGATGGCTGTGCAAGAACAGCTTTATTTTCTCTTGATTTTGGTCGAGAAATTCCAAAACTTTTTCTCCAAACTGTAATAAACAATTTTAAAATAAAAGCCTTATTGAACGACAAACAATTAGGGGTTGGTGGTCGCGAATCGAGACTCAGACAAAAATGTGTGGGCATATTTATCGCTTTTATAAAATTTTCTGGATTCTCAGAAATTTCAAGTTTCTGGAACGAAAATAACAAGAATTCAATAATGAAAGCTCTCCGCGTACTTAAAATCCTTTAGTTTATATACAAGTTGGTGTCATAATTATGACTTAAAATTCCAGAGAGGAGTAGGCTTGGACCCAGAAAATTTGGCCTATTATATTTAGTATTCAAATTAATTCAACTCAAAAATCGTATTTTTAGCGACCACCAGCCTTAATAAAAACATTGGCTTCAGAGTAGAATCAGACCCATTCATAACTTCTTAGAGCGTACCCAAATTCTTGCATGGCTTCCAAAAATACAGCCTGAGTTTTCTCGTTTAACGCGTTTTTTTTATGCGGTCGGTTAGACAGTCAAAATTGCCTATACTTTGCTATAGATTTTGGCTGTCTAACCGACCGCATAAAAAAAAACGCGGTAAACAAGAAAACTCAGGCTGTAAAAAAAATTTAACTGGTTTAAAACGCACCTTCATTTTCAGTAGAAAAAACATTTGCAAACAAATTTTTGACCCAGCTTTTTTTCGATGTCGCTTCAGGATTCTCTTCGACATTTGACGTGATCCCTAAAACTTCATCGAATTCAACTAAAGTACCCATTTCACATTTCTAAAAATTGATTTTTCACAACGTTTCGAATAAATTTTTATTCATCATTAGGTATTAATTAAAACAAAACATAATTTCAAGGCAACTTTCAAAAACTTACTTGGTAGTATCAAAAGACGCAAGTAAAATCATAAATTTGAAATTTAGGGGTTTTTGTTCTTCAATTATAAATGTATATAGGTAAAGATATAAAAATTCTCATTTAAATTTGCCGAAACACTTTTCAACATAACAGTAGTCTGACTTTATTTATTAAGACAGGGAGAAATCATCACACTGTCATTTAAGAGCATTTTGGTGTAACAAACGCATCTTTATACCTTTCAAATCATGGAAGTTGTGAAAAAATAACTAAAACGTAACTTTTTTAGCTAAAAGGCATAATTTCCGAGATTTGTCGATAATTTACTTTTATTTTCGATCTATTTTAAGGGGGTGCCATAAACCCAGCAGACTGGAGTCGTTATAACTTACGAAAATAATAAGTCAGTATATTTTTTTATGCTTATTATAGTTAGCTGAACCGA
>SCLH01000005.1:45385-70926 GCA_004367855.1 Oikopleura vanhoeffeni
CAATTAAAATCAAAAACGAATAATCCGGAAACAACATTCAAATAGTTTGTGGTTTTTTCACAATCCTAGAAAATGTTGTTGAAATATGTTGAAAAATGTGAATTTTATTCCGAATTTGAGAGTTTCAACAAGCTGAAATTAAGCATATTTTAAAATTGCCCTCTGGTCATGAAAATTATTACAAAAAAATATTATTTTTCCTACCAATTATCCTCAGGGTTTGAATTTACATATGCATTCACAAATGTACCCACTCCGGTAATATTTACAAAGTTTTAGCGATTTTAATTTGCTTGCAATAAGCTAGATTTTACACCCACAACCCCCTTAAGGGGGTACTCAACGGTTTTTTAATTCATGCCAGGGAAATAATAAATGCACCAAATTATCGAGTTTTTTCAGATTTTTTCTGAGTATTTTTTTGGGAAGAAAATACATAAACCTCAATTTTAATGAAAAATTCTAAAAATACGTAAAAGTGAGGAGCACCTTTTTACTCCAGTTTTGCAGTAGCTTTAATTTGAGAGTACTTTCAGTTCAATCGGATTAAATTAATCTCCTGGGAACTTCAAAAAATTGAATTCCGGTTGAACTCAAATGCAATTTTCTATTAAAAGGAGCAGATTTCGAAAAAAACTTTTTACCAGAAATGAAGAAGACAAGATTCTTTGACTAATACTAAATTTAAAAAAAAGTACCGAGCTGTTTTTGAGAAAATTTTGTTTCAATTTGACATTTTAGCGTTTTCATGATTCTAAAATATATCGGATCAAAATTTCGACTTGCAGATTTTTTATTCAGTAGACCATCAGCTTTCATTTGGTGGTCTTTCAACTAAATCGGATCAACTTTATTCTTTTAGAAATCTGAAAAAGTGACATCCGGTTGAACTAAAATGCAATTTTATATAAATAGGAGCAAATTTCGAGAAAAACTATTTAACCAGAAATGAAGAAGACAAGATTCTTCGACTAATGCTAAATTTAAAAAAAAAATACCGAGCTGTTTTTGTTAAAATGAAGCTCCAAATTGTTAAATCTCACAAAAAAACGATTTTTCATAATTCTAGAACAAGTCCGATCTGAATTTCTAAAAAAAANATTATTCATACAAGATTTGATCAAATTCCATCCAGCCGTTTTTGAGAAAAAAGGCATTAAATAGAAAATTAGTGTTCTAGAATTCTCCCTCCACCTGCTGCTGTGGTGCTCAAAAAATATTGTTTTTACTTACAATCGGGAGCAGAAAAATAGATCTGCACATAAGTGGTTTTAGAATTTTCATAACTTGTTCTGTTTTATTCTCAGCGCTGATCTAAAAGTTCAAAAACCGTTGAGTACCCCCTTAATTTATTATGATATTATGAGAGTTGTATAGGCTGGAAAAGATTTTTCAAAGGCTCATAACTTTTTATTCCTATATAACAATCTTATAAAAATGTCAAGAATGGTAGTTCGTAATTTATAGAAGAAATTTATATCCAAATTTGTATCATAGCATGTTCGACCAACCGGTAAATTAAGTCAACCGCGAGCAAATTTTTTTTTAACCGTCGTATTTATTTCACCTTATTTCAAAAGAATTTGATTTTTCTACAGAACATGTATATTTGACAAACAAAAAAAACAAATGTTGTTGTTTTTTGATACCGTCCGGTAATTACGTTCAAAGTGCTTTAAAAATGACGAATAGTGCCGTTTTTAGGCTATTTTTGCCACTAAAAATCGTATTTGTTTTTCATCGTATTTATAAATCAATTTTTATACGCAGTAAACATCTTCGAGGTAATTTAGAAAAAAAAATTTTGTCCGAATTTTTAATTTTAGATCTTAACTCCCAGGATCACATTTTGAAAATTATTTTTTGAGCGCAAGGTCATCGTATCAAATTTTCAGTAGTATCAAAAGATTCGCAACTATCATGTTTCTGGAAGACGGATTATAAACTTTGGCCAAATTATTCTCCGTTCTCGCGCAAGAGCAAAAAACATTTTTTTCATTTTAGACACTTAAAAAAAATTTCAATATTTTTTTGGAAAATTTTGTATTTTTTTTTAATTTTTGTTAAGTTAAGTTAATTTTTATTTATTTTGAAAATAAACTAGTTGTCAAAATTTTTTAAGCAAATAATATCCATTTCGACCAAAAATAAAACTGATATTAATTTAGAAAACAAATAAAAATGGAATTAAATACCAAAAAAAAAGTTTTTGCTACTTTCAAATATATCTTTTATTAATTTTTGAAATTATAATTATTATTTATATTTAATACTTTTACCGGATTTTTTATCTGGATTTTATAATACTTTTATAATTTCATTATACTCAATTTGCCAGCGGGCGAAATTATCGCTAGGTGTAGCGGCGGCGTGCGGCATGCAGATGTGGTAGCTGGTAAAAATGACAAATGCTGGCGTTTTGAGCCGACCCGCAGCAAATAAATGATTTTTAACGCCCGAAATTTCCGATTTTTTGCTCGGGAGGCCTAATTTTTGCAACCAATTGCAATTGAGCCAATTGAAGCTCACTTACTTTTAGCTAGATTCAATCGCATATATGAGTTTGTAATCAAACTTCGTTATAAAACTTTTTTGTGCCTAGACTTCAGTCTATCATTTCAGATCAAACTGAAATCTTTAGGTCTCCCAATTCGCGTTCGTGTTTGAACCTATTTTCGAAGGTTTTATTGGTCAACATCGTTGTAAACGGAGCTCTTATTAGCCAAAAGCTGGTCGAGCGCAAATCTCGAGGCCTAGAGATCCCAATCTTAGATAGCCAATCGCATCTTAGTTTGTAATCAAACTTCGTAATAATTTTTTTCTGTCTATAAGACTTCGGTCAATAATTCAATTTTTGGCTTTTAAGGGGGTAGTGTCCAGCAAAAAGTTTGGCTCAAAATTTTGATATAATCTAAAACTGACCCTGAAAAAAATTTTGGTCGAGTTCTCGCAGATTTTTGAAAGTAGGTTCAGCCACAAGAGGGCGCCCAAAGTCGAACTTTTCAAATGCACAAGGATGTTTAATCTGACATCCGATTTCATTATTTTTTGAACGAGAGTGACTGCAGAATAATAATCTTTAATATAATCAAGTAATTTTTTTGTTTGTTTTAAACGAAAGTTATGTCGAAAAACGTGTTTTTTTATCCAGTCTTTTGAACAAGGCTTTTTTGTTTGACATAGATTTTTTTTAACATAGATCTCCTCTTTATATATAATCAAGCCAAATTTTTTATTAGGGCCCAGAACAAAAGTATGCGCAAAACTCTTTGCGTTGCGGAATTTCTTCTGCAGTTTGAAGCTCAACATATTAGTAGGCTTATTTGAATATATATTGAAGTCATAAATTAAAGTTTGATAAACAAATTGCTAAGAATATAATAAAAGGTTTTTATCGCGAAAATATAATTAAGATCAACACATTCGGGCACAGTAGGTGCGTCTATATATGTAGCAAATAATTATGGCGCATCAAAGAACACATTTTATCAAAGGTGACAATTTAGACATCATCATTTTGTTGTGATGAACTCTGGCATTCCGTTAATTAATACTCACTGATAAAATCAAATTTTAGCAACAATTTTTTGTTAGGAGTGGTAGGGATCTGAAACTATACAAGGTGTATATAAGGTTAACAATTATTATGCATAATGAAATCAACTTTTGGAAAAAAATGCCCAAAACTTAAAAATCCAAGAAGTTTTGTAACCGTTTTTTTAATCTGAAAAATGGATTCAGAAAATTTTCAACAGACAACAACTCAATGAGAAACAGAGAGTATTGTAACACCTCGTATACAAAGGTAATGACGGTGCAGGTTCATCCAGAGATAGTTAAAATGAGAATTTGTATGTCAGTGCATTGAAGATGAGAAATTTGAAACTAATAATTCTATTTCTGAAGAAAATACACCTTCTATTCTAAACTCAGATAATCAGAACTTTATAGTGATTTTGCACCCGAAAATACGATATGTTCATCAGATAGTGATACGGGAATTTACCTAAAACGTTAAAGTAATTAAGGTGGTTCATTTTTCAGTTTTGTACATTTTACTATTTCCGACACTTTATTAACTCGCATTCACTGCCCAACGTGATAATTTGCTCCAAAAAAATCAGTTTGATTCAAATGTCTGAATTTTTAATTTCTTGTATATTTGTAATAAAAATGCATTGTTTTTGTCAAAAAATCTAAATAAAATATGTTTTTTATGTTTGATTATGTTAAAATCAATCGATCTGATTTATTTAGAGCAAATTACCAAGAAGGTAATCCTAGTTCATTATGCATTTATTTTTAAGTAATCCAAGCGGTTCTCTTTTATTTCATTCAGAGCGATATCAAGCGTATTACAATATTGCCGCTGGAGGGCGCTAGACACCAGATAGCGCCGCGAAACCACCGACACAATTTTTTTCTTGGTCGATTTAGTTATATAAATTTTTTTCAGCCAAACTTTTTTGCTGGACACGACGGCCCTTAAGATATATCTAATCAACTCCCTTTGAGTTTGAAGATAGGTGTTAAGGTTTTTCAGCATTGAATTCTACGAATATTTATGGAAAATGAAAAAGTACAATTTGTTCAAAATTTTTCAGAGACCAAGAAAAATTCTCCAAAAATTTTCAAAATCGGCTTCCTCATTGTCGAAAATCCGACTCTACTTCAACTGAGAAACAGTGGTTTCGTGAGTGTTTCCCTGAAATCTCCAGATCCGATAACTATATTATAAATTTTTCGGGCTAATATTGGAAGATATCGGCAGTTAAATTTCAAAAATGCATTTTTGAGAAATTTACGACATTTCGCAGATAAAATGTCAAAAATCGGCTTGTGGAAATTATGCGACTATAACTTAAGATAGCTCTCGTAGAGGCGCACACATTACATTTGAAAAGTGGAAGAAAAAAAGAATTGCGACGAGGTCGATATCCCTCAAGCAAATGTCAGAATTTTTGAAGCCATGTTAGCTATTTGTATATTCTTTATGGACATATCTCTCAGACTTTACCATCCAATCTTCAAAAATTAAATTAATATTCGGTATCACTGCAACGAGACGAAAATTTTAAGCCATAAAATTGCTCGAATTTTCAAAAACATTTCGAATTTTTAAAATCCTGGCTTCTAATTGGTCGAATATGATTTTTTGATATATTTGACTTAGAACTGTTAAATGTCAGTTACAAATTGTTTGTTAAGCTTAACTGATATTTAAATATAAATAATGAGGGACGATTATAATAAATTTATAGGAGAAATTCGATTCGAAATTGAATTTGTGATGACTCATACTTTTTGCGAAAGCCAAAGTAAAAAACTTCGAATATGAAATCGCCAATTAATTTATATTTTTTAATCAATTAAGCTCAGTACGTAAGATTCAGGCTAAAAAAAATGTATATCATGACAGAATTTCCACAGAACGGTTTTTCATAAAATTTTCGCAGTTATCGATTTTGCGTAGCGGACAGATATTTTCTGATTAAAATGCTATTTCTGTACAGAATATTGATTTTGGAATTCGGCTATATGAAATAAAATATGATCCCATCCCTGAAATAACCCCGTTGTCAACTCAAATAAAAAATCCAAGGAGGTCGAGAATAACCTGTAACAGCCTAGTTTGAAATCAAACTTCGTATCGAATCGTTTTTTAGTGTCTAGACTTCAGTCTATCTTTTAGTTTTTTGACTCAAACTATATCCAATCGCAGCATAGTTAGTAACAAACTTCGTAATCTCTTTATTTACGTGTATGGAATTCAGTAAAAACTTGTTTCCTTTCTTTTTATCACAGAAATGCACCATACAAAATAAAAATTATTGAAAAATAAAAATTTGTTGTTTTCAGCAAGCCAATTCAATAAGTCAAAATATGACTTGATTAGTCTTTTTTCAAAAAATTATATTTTCGTTTTATTCATTTTTCGTCCTTGTCAGAATTATCGATCAATCCTTTATTTTTCCCTTCGATTAATTTTTAGCCCGAGCCATAATTTTCGCGTTCACAATATTTTTCGCCCGGGTCATAATTTTCGCTTTTATTGATTTTTCGCCCGGGCCATTATTTTTGCCCAGGTCATTATTTTCGCCCGGGCGAAATGTCGACCTAAGGAGAAAATGTCGGCCGGGCCACTTTTTTTCGCCCGAGCGACAATTTCGAGTTTGTAAATGTCTGGGCCACCAGGGCGATCACTATTTGCTGGGCCACGATTTTGCTGGGCCAGGGCGGGTTCGGGTCGCCTAGTCGCTCTAGAACGAAAAAGTGGCCCAGTCGCCCAGCTTTTGCCGATCCCTGAGTCTGACTACCTTTATTCGACCGAAGTCCATATTTAATCTGGGCATAAAGATTTAGAAAAAAAACAGCTCTGATAAACAACCAACCGGTGTGATAATTATTTTAACTGTCTCGCGTCAAAATCAATTTGGTTGGGAATATGAAGCATTTCAACCCGATACACCCTTAAAAACTTAATTTTGAAAAAAATTACCACAACCATTATTTATTAAGAGAAAATGGACGATTCAAGAGATCCGAAATTTTTAAAACTGATGAACAGCCAAAATCGATGGAACTAAAAATAGTTCATTTTGACGATCGGAGAAATGGAAATAAGAAAAAAACAAATAAAATGGAACTGATTTCGGACGATGAAGTGTCGCAATTAGTAAGTTTTTAAATGCCGTATAAATCATATCTTAAACAGTATAAGTTATACGGTATAATTTGTTTATGATAAAAACTCAAAAATTATTTCCAGATTAGAGATTGAAGAATTTGTCTCAAAATAACGGTTGAGAGTTTTTTCTCCCCTCCTTTGAGGAGAGAAAAATCATATTTTCCCGTTTTTAAAAAGGGAGAAAAGACCTAAGACCAAATAAACAAAGTTATTGTGTATGCATTTAATAAGCTTGTATTTCATTGGCCGGATGAATCTAACAAATTCAGCCAATGAGAATAACAGAAAAAACGCCTTCACACTTTGACATTTGAAAGTAATTTTTCTTTTATTAAAAACTCATTTTATAATGTGGCCAAATTTTTTTAGGAAAACGATGAGCCAGCTTCAACATCAGGTACCTGGACTGGGAATGTGCATAGAATTCATGGCCACACAAGCGATTATTATCAAGTTTAATTTTCGCGTTCACATTGTTTTCACTTTATTTTTTACTATTTTTTAAAACTTTATTTAGCATTTCATATCATTAACCAACAGCTTTCTATAAAATTACAGGACGAATTTTTTACATTTTTGCCGCATATATATCTTATGATATATATATATATAATACAGCCTGAGTTTTTTGAATTGTCACATTTTTTTCTTTTGGTGGTTAAACAGTCAAAATTTACTATATTTTGGCTTTGATAGAACTCAGGCTGTATAGATATCTATAATATATCCTTATAGTATATTCCTTTGAGATAGAACAACCAAGTAAAAAGGCAGACAAAATTGTCTAGTACTCTTTGAGGAACAGTATAGCCAATAAGCCGCCGCTCGCGCCACCCACGCATAAATAAATTGCCTTTACTTTTCTTCACTGACAATGTTTTCTGCCTTTTAACTCGGTTGTTCTATCTTAAAGAGATATCGCAATATTTCAATTTCTCGTAATAATTTGTTAGCTCTTATTTTCTGCAAAAATATCATGTAACCAGTTTAAAATTTGAACTTTAAATACAATGGGTCATTTATTAAGGACCTATGCTGCATAGCCTATGCATCTTTTTCCAAAAACGATATTTTAACTGGTAAGGTGCCTTAACTAATGACCCAATGTTATTCAAAAAACTTCTAACTATTAAGGAATTAGAACATTTTTACATAAATTTTTTATTACAAGACGTTCTAAAAAACTTTTCCGTAATTTTCATAGATGGAGACTTTTCCTACAGAGAAGAATCTCAAGCGAGCGACCGATATTACGACGATTGTTACCATGCACAAGGTATATTTGAATAATAGTAACAGACTGTAACTCACAGTCTCTTGACTTTTTAAAGAGCTTTTTGATGCCTTATAAGGGACCAGCGACTGTAAGTGACTGTGTCCTCTAGTATCTCCCAACATTTTTTTAAGAAAAAGGCTATCCCAGGTCAAAAATCTTTGCGAAAAAGTTTGAAGATATCAATAATTTCAAGTCTGTATTTTTTCCAGTATACATTAGTTATGTAACATTTTATAACATAACGTGAGACTTATTTCTGAAGGGAAATAAGAAAATATAAGACGCAAATTCTGAGAAATCATGAATAATTTCTGATTTAATTTTGTTTCTACCGATAAGAAATAATTTTTCAAAATTTGATAAATTTCACAACGAAATTTTTTAATGAACCAAAATTTGACCTCATGAATCTTTTATATTTTGCAAGTTTTTACTTTAATGTTACTTGGGACACCCTAATTAGACGCCCCTTTTAATTATCAGTGAGATTCAATGGTATAAAGAAATTAGGTAGAAAAGTGCTGAATGAAGAAAGCGAAATCGACGATGATGTAGAATTATACAACACTAGTGATACATTTTTCAACCTGAATAAAACTTGAAAAATCTTGTTTCATGGAATTATAAGTAAACGTTAAAAATTATATCATTACCACAAGGTGCATCATTTAGCCAAAAATCGAATTTTCATTCTTCCGAATAACAATCAGAAAACATTGTCTATTTTTCCGTGAAAATTGAGTTAATTTTGGTCATTCACGTTAAGGGGGTATGCGACTCTGATTAAATAAAGGCTTTAGACGCATTTAACATTGCTTGAAATTGATACAGACGGGTGAAATTCAACGTGTACTAAGAACCGACCATCACAAAAAAAAAATTCGAATTTCGGCATTTTTAGTTCTTTTTTCCAAGTATCTTTGAAACATGATAAGTTCAAAATAAACGGTTTGCTCCGAATGCCACATAAAATCAAATACCCCAACGGCCTTACGTAAGCCAACTTCGACATGACAGTGTTTGTCCACGCTTTTTTGAGCTCTACTTCTTGGAAAAATCGAAGGCAGCAGTTTTTCGTTCGAAAATTTTTCGGAATCAATGGACGTGCAAAAAAATGGCTATCTTCAAGTCCTGGCTCGAAATTGCTGAACGAAGCTTCCTTGTCTCTGGATTTAAATTTCGGGAATACTAAGTGAATAGTCAAATACAATTTGAGCGTTTTTTCGCAAAGCTGATCCTCGGCATTGGAGAATATTTTGGAATGTGTGGCAATTGTTAATCGTCGGCTATTTGGGCCGTTCGTAGATTGTTCAGTGCAGCGGATCGAAAAGAGGTTGGCCTTGAAAGAATGTATATGATGACCGTTACGTGATCTGATGCTAAATGCTTGAGCCCAGAGCTTATAACCGTCTGGAGGAGGATAGATTTTGAGACTGGTTTGAAAAAGTGGTCACATTGTCGCATACATGGACCGTTTTGGTGAAATGGTCAAAAAAAATTTGTGATGTATTTTTTCGCGAGATTGACGAGGAGTAATCTACCAATTAACATTTTCGGTTTTTCTCATGAACTGTTAGTTTTCAGTATATTTCACCTAGAAAGATGCAATCAGAGTCGCATACCCCCTTAAATTTCAAATATAATCGAAAAATATTAAAGCTTGCAATTTGATAATTCGGCGACAAAAACCGAAAATAAAGTGAGATTAAAATCGATTCTATTTTGAGGTGTTTCAAGCCGCCGGGTACCACCTTAATCTTTGATTTAGATTGATTTATAAACGCACTAATTATTTTAATCAATATTACTTCATGGTGGCTCATGTTTATATATGATATTACATATTTTTATTATATTTTTATATTATATATATGTATACTAGAATCATGGTTGCTAACACGTCTATGAAGCACTTCATGGTGACTCATGTATATTACAGCATGCCACATTTGTGGTCCCAATCTTATTTTTTTGCATAAACCAACCTCAACGAATCAAAACGTTGGAATTCACAAACACGTAGGTGCCTCACAGATTTAAATGCTCATTGAACAATCAGCGGTTTCAATCATGTTTCAGCAAAAATCTAAAATTGGGAGAAAAAATTTCACATACTATATACTTTTTTTATATTATTCTATTTATATATATTTTTGTAGGGTTTTTTGAGATATGATAATTTATTATAGGTTCATTTTAAAAAATGTATTTATTTGACGTTTCGGTTATTCCATAATAGTTTTGAATAAAATATAGAGAGAATAATTTTTGTTTCGAGCAGATTGTGTTAAAAAGCGAAGAAATTGAACACATTTTGTTTCAGTATGAGAATCGGGCCTCAGGTGCGCACAATTAATGCCCGATTCGCGAAAACAAAATGTTTTAAGTTATAGCAGTATTAAGTGATCTACCCAGAAAGCAGGTGCACATGAACTTTAAGATTTTGTGCTCTTTTTGTTCGTTCAGAGTAGTTTTTTCAAGACAGATCAACATACCCTCGAAAATTTATCTGGTGTTTTTGTGGGCTAAATTTTTTTCTGTTATTGTAAAGTGACTTTCAAAAAAGTCAAGTTGTTCTTTTTGTGTACTGTTGTCCTGATCCACTCCTAGTAAATTAAAAAAAGTTTGTTGGTAGGTAGAGCATGTTTGAATATGCTGATGAAGAACTGAACTTTTTGTGGTTCTGTGAGATTTCACTCTCGTATGAAGTAATGTTTGAGTTTCACCGATATACGTTGCTTCACATTCACAAATATATTTATAACATAGGTTACAATTATGAAAATATTTTTTTTGGGGTTTCAAACGTCGATGGATAACATTATCAAGTTTAACAGTTGAAAACAGTATCTCCAATTTATAATTTGGGGTGAATTGGCGCAATATTTTATATAAATTTGTTGCCACATGTGAGCATCGTAGACTAGTGTAAGTGAGGGACGTCTATGAAGCACTTCATGGTGACTCATGTACAGCATGCCACATTTGTGGTCCCAATCTTGACGATTTGAAATAAGAAATTTCAAAACTCAAAAATGGGTATCGATGTTTTTAACCTATCTTGTAGAGAATTTTTTTTTGGTCATTTTAAGACTCAGGATTTTTTTTTTNAAAAAAAAAATCCTGAGTCTTAAAATGACCAAAAAAAAATTCTCTACAAGATAGGTTAAAAACATCGATACCCATTTTTGAGTTTTGAAATTTCTTATTTCAAATCGTCCTTATTTCTTTGCAGAAACCAACCTCAACGAATCAAAACGTTTGAATTCACAAACACGTAGGTGCTTCACAGATTTTAATGCTCATTGAACAATCAGCGGTTTCAATCATGTTTCAGCGAAAATCTAAAATTGGGAGAAAAAATTTCACATACTGTATACTTTTTTTATGTTATTCAGAATAATATATTATTCAGAATAATTTATTCTATTTATATATATATTTTTATATATTGTATATTTTTATATTGTATACTAGAACCATGGTTGTTGACTCGCCCATGAGAGAGTCGATATGATTGATAATTTGAGCTTAAATTATAACTGATTTTCAACTTCAACCAATCAGAATCAGCATTAACCGACGCGTTTCACTGTTTTTTAAACATTTGTCGTTAGATGAGGAAAAGTCGTACAATTTTGAAATTTCAGTATATTTGAGATAATTGTCTGAATTTTTTAAAAAATGTAACAAAAAGTATGACGTTTTGTATGACGGAACTGGTAGTAGTACCGGTCCAAAAAGTCGATTTTCGGCTTTTTCACATCAATTTCATTCAGTGAGGAGATATCAGATATTTTTAAGTTTTTGTACGTACAGTAATAATGGGTTTATAGGAAAGATATAAAATTTGAAATTAATTTTTCGACCTATTTCCACAAAATCGAAACAATTTACACGTTAATTTTGCTGATTTCGGTATATTTAAGCATTCAGTCAATTTCGTTTGGACTTCAAATTTTGGAGCGCTGTTATCAAAATTTTTTGAAAAAAAGCATTTCGAAATTGATAGTGAAGCAAAAATACGGCATTTTTATTTCGATATCTCATTTAGTTTCTGATTCACATGTTCAAAATGCAGGTACCTCGAAATGTTGACCATTTCCCCATCTAAGAAATATTTTTAAATTTTTTTTGAATGGTCCTCAAGATCAAATTGCAGGATAACTGTGCTGGGTTCAGTTCGCGGCTACGGCGCTCCGCTTGGCAAGGAAGGTATCGTACATTCTCTGGTTTCTGAAGGCTCTGCTTTGCTATAACTCTTGCTGTAACTTTTTGCAGATATTGACGAGTCGATCTCTAGTATTGTTTTTCTAGTGGTTTTTATTACGTATGTTGGTATCTCGAAATCAATGGTTTAAATTGAAAAAAAGATGATATAAAGTGAGAATTTTAATAAAGAGTTAATAAAAAAGCGATAGTTTTCGACTTCCTTTTTCTGAGGCTCAAATCGGACTGGCGATTTTTTATGGGTTTTTGAAAAAGTGAAAGCATTTTGGTTATTGTCATAATAATCAAAAGGCTTTTACTAGTTTTTAAGAAATGATTGTGTTGGGTCTTTTTAAAGCATAAAAATTACAATTGTAACCAAAATACAGTCGAAATAGCTCCTATCATCCTTGACGGGCGTGCTCCAAATTTATTTTGGTAACAAAAGGTCATCAGGAATAGCCCAGCACGGGAGTACTGAACCCCGTATTAGGCTATTTCATTGGCGATATTGGCACTATAAGTATTTATGAAAGAGTCGTGAAATTGCGTAGGTTAAAGCAATTCATTACCTTTTCATATATAAAAAAACGAGATTTTTTTTGTATATGTACGGGTTAAGGAGGTATGGTCAATATCTCACTGGCGACACATGGTTGTTCCTTGAGTACTGTTTACAAGCCTATTCAGGGTTTGTTAGTACAGAAAAGTCAAGTGTACCACTAAGCTAGTGACAATTTCTTTCTTCAGGACAGAAAAAGAAGTGCTTATCCCAGTCTTTTCCATAAAGGGATAAGGTATAGGAGCAAGTGTTAAGTTTAAATAATTTTCGTGTTATAGTAAGAGGGTGGGCATTTATGATTTTTTTCTTGCATCTTTTGGTTCTTATTGGTCTTGCCTTTATGTTTTCAGGCTTTACGGAGTAGACGGTCTCATCTATTATCTCCACAAGTGTTCCAGCCTCCTTGTTTGTATAGTGTATATATGCCACCTCTTTTGTAACTCCTTTGTGCCCTGAGGCCTTAATTTTCTGCCTTGTGCCGCCTCAAGCATTTGAGGATTTTTGAAAATGTCAACAACAGTGACAGAGTCTTCGGTAACTCTATGCTCTTTGCAGTTATTGACGAGTCGATCTCTAGTATTGTTTTTCTGGGGGTTTTAATTACGTATGTTGGTATTTTGAAATCAATGGTTTAAATTGAAAAAAGATGATATAAAGTGAGAATTTTAATAAAGAGTTAATAAAAAAGCAATATTTTTCGACTGCCTTTTTCTGAGGCTCAAATCGGACTGGCGATTCTTTTTTGGAAAAGTAAAAGCCTTTTGGTTATTGTCATAATAATCAAAAGGCTTTCCTGGTTTTCAAGAAATGATTGTTTTGGGTCTTTTTAAAGCATAAAAATTACAATTGTTACCAAAATACAGTCGGAGCAGCTCCGATTATCCTTGACGGGCGTGCTCCGAATTTATTTTGGTTACAAAAAGGTCATCAGGAATAGCCTAGCACGGAAATACTGAACCCCGTATAAGGCAATTTTATTGGCGATATTGGCACTATAAGTATTTATACAAAAGTCGTGAAATTGCGGAGGTTAAAGCAATTCAAACTGGTTCAAGTGAAATTAAGATCATCGATCAAGGCGTCCAAGGATACAGCATAAATACTGAAAAATACTTGGGAAAAATTCGAATTTCGGAAATTTATTTTTGGTCAAATCCGAATTTATTTTTTCGGAAGCAACCCGATAACAAAATTTTGAATGGAGCAAAAATTAAGTTTCTACCATATATGGATCTCGAGAAACATGTTTAGCACAATTTGTAGTTAAAACTATTTTCGTTCCTACTGCTGAATTCTACTGAAATTTTTTAATCGAAAAAAAACTAATTATTTATTCTGATTGGTTCTAAATTTTAACTAATCAGAATTACTCACAGACTGTGAGTAATCGGAAAATTATCGATCTGTAATTATGCAGCATCTCGGACTGATATTGGTCACGAAAAATGTAATTTTGACTCTTTTCTGAATAAATGATAAAAGTTGCCTTTCTTTTGCCAACTTAGATATTCTGAATTAACTTCAGAATTATCAAGAAATTTTTCTGACCGAAAATAAATAGTTAAAATTAACTCCAGTTTTGTATTTCTTAAAAAACCGGTACAATACCGGTTTCCGGTCTTCCCATGAAAGTTAAATTGCTACTAGCGGTCGCGAACTGGTCGATTTATCCATGATCTGTACAATTAGAAATGTTATGGACTTGGTCCTTGAGAAAGTTTTCGAGGGAATCGAACCACCTTTAAACTCTGTTCTTGTCCAAAATGAAATGAAAATATTTTCTGAATCTGCCAGCTGAGCCGGTCCTTTTGAAACATAGAACTTTCAAATTGAAAAATTTGCGCTAAGAACGCTGCCAGATTCGGTGTGGCTGTAGAATCATGATTTTATAATAAAATTTTTATTGCGTGGTAAATATTTCCATAAAGTTTCGTACATGAAAATAGAAAAAATTCAAATTTCTTTCCGTTTTTCCAGCTTCAAGAATAGCACACTTCGTCCACTGCTAATTTGATAGAATCGTGTACCCAAATTTATGTCTCATAACTTCTGAGAATAAGGCATAAATATTTACTTTATCTGTCAATATCGTAATCCAACAAAAATATTAAATGTTTTCTTTTAAATATGAGAATTTTCTAAAAAGTCCCAATTTTATTTTAAATGAAACCGCTAAGATTATTATTATTTTTATATTTCGTTATTTTTGTTGGTGGATTTGAGACTCATGATTTTTTGAGAGAAAAACTTGAAAAATTAAAACTTGATGCACCATTTCCAGAGATGGGACCCGATTACTGGTCCCTATGTGGGTCATTTATTTATGATGGAGATCAAGAAAAATCGAGTTTGAGAATAGTGTTTATAACAGGTAATTTATAATCCAATAAAAAATTGTTTTTCTAATCTCGGTATCAACAAATCTATTTATTCTGCATCTAATTTTTGCTAAGGAGACAGACTCAAGCGTCTGACAGACTCAAGCGTGAAAGTGATCATATGTATCATGCATGAATCATGCAGCATGATTGAACATTGGTGATTTGCTCGCCTTCAATAATCTTGCTATTATTTTGTTCTATCTCACTTTTAATTGGTTGGTCTCCCCAAAATGCTCGAACATCGTTAGAAAAAAATAACACACTGTATAATATTTATACAGAAATTGAAATTTCAAAAAAAAAATTTCACATCGGAACAATTAATTTTTTCCGTGGTTCAAATTTTTTAATGGTTGAGCCCGGCTTGCAATTTGGCAAGATATTTCAAAAATGTGTGTTAAAGAACAATTAAAAGATATGTGGCAGTCACATTGTGGCTAGCGCGCTATAGCGACCACTTATGAAGAAAGTTAAAACGGCCATTCTTAATTTTTTGTCTCTTTAATTTGCCAAAAACCTTTTAAAAATTTGGAATGAAAAATAGAGAAAGGTTCCTAAAATTGATTTGTTTAGATGATTATTATATAGAACAGGTTTCAAAAATGGAACTTGCTGAATTTATTTACGAGAAATTGAACAAGAAAAGTTGCAGTTTAGATTTCATGAGCATCAAACTTGATTTTGAGCTTAAAATTGTGACCAGAAGCTGCAAAAATGACTCGACAAAAATAATTAACACAAATCAGCTTTTGAATGATTTGGAGAAAATGACAAATATATTTATATGGGTTTTGGTGATAACTAACGTCAAAAATTAATACATGTAATTTATTTTTCGTTGAAACAATTGGAAATTTGCATTTCAAGGATAGTATTTTTTAGTAGTTCGATTATTTTTCCAGGTTCGAATTGAAGCGTTAGACATTTTTTATTCAATCGAAGTCTCTTATGCTCTTGAAGGAGACTAACGTAACGTAAGTTACGTTTCGGACTGGGAGAGCCGAGCGCAAATTGCATAAATCATGCAACATCATTTATGTAAAATCGATATGAATATACAATTACACTCTTAGGGTGAATCAGTGCAAAAATTTTTTAAATAAACAAAAAATTCTGAGCAATCTAATGGTCGAAAAATAGGCTTCAAAATAGAGATTTTTTGAACATTTTAAGGGGGGTAGGTGTAAAATCTAGCTAACTGCAAGTAATTTGAAATATTTATCACTTTGTGAATATTGCAGGAAAGGAAATATTTCAATATGTTAATGTTAATTCAAACCATGAGGATAGCTGGTAGAAAAACATTCAATTTTTATTGTTATTTTCATAACGATAGAGCAATTTCAAAATATGCTAAATTTCAGCTTGTTTTAACTCTCGAATGCTTCATAACATTTACCAAGATATTAAAAAATTTAAAAATGTGCAAAAAACACGCACTATTTGAATTAGATTTTCTGATTACTGAGTACAATCTACTCAGAGGGCACCGCTTAAAGCGTGGAAGGATTGCGCTCTCTGATTTGGCTTTCCCTTCAACATGATAAAAACAGACGACGAATCTATCGCGTAAAACGTCGGTGTCCGCTGAGTGGATTGGTTTTTTATTTTTATTGGTTAAAAAATCAGAAAATGTACTAGTTCAGTTATCTGTTTTGTAGCGTTTTAGCTGAACTAGCTCTTTGGTCTAATCACAAAGAGGTAATGAGGGATAAGTGCCTTATCTTTCTTTGGTTTGCTCAAAACCATACAAAACAGCTGGCTCTATCAGTATTTTTTTATAACAATGGAGAATTTCTGTTTTCATCCTTTTTTGAGGTAGTTTGACCAAATATTAAAAACCCGAAATTCTTGGCGTTCAACTGAAGTACAAAACCCCTGATTTCATTTGTATGCAATATGTAAAAGTTTTTCCCTGATGGAGATGAAAAATCAAGCACTTATAAACAAGCACCAAATTCCGTTGAAGGTCAAAAATTTCACTACGGTTTTGTGTTCAAATGAACCGTGATTCACGGTCCGTGGAAAGTATTTCAAAATATTTGTCCTGTAATAAATGAAAGCCACTTTGAATTGATTGCATATTTCTAACTTTAAGCACCCACAAATTTAAAAATATAATGCTTTGACGAATTTTTAACTAAAATTCGAATTTATCGATATCTCTTTAAGAATGAACAACCGTGTAAAAACGGAAGCAAAACATTGTCTAGTACTCAGTGAGGATAATTATATTCAATTTAACTATGCGTGTGCGGCGCGGGCGGCGGCTTATTGCCTTTGCTTTTCCTCACAGAATACTAGACTATGTTTTGCTACCTTTTTTACTCGGTTGTTCATTCTTAAAGGGATATAGACTATATAAACTATATCATAGTTCAAGATGGTGATTTTTCAAATCTCGACGGGATTTGGTTATTTTTCATAATACTTATTATAGAAAATTTTAAAAGACATACTTATTTCATCACCAAAAATAAGCTAGACGTCAATATAGAAGAAGTGCTTAATCGACTGCCTTCAGAAGTTTTAGGAAAATATATGACAGTATCTAATCAATATCATTATCATATTCGAAAAGACCACGAAGTTACAAGGCTGCTTCCTATCCGCGATAGTTTTGTCTATAATTATTCTAAGGATTCAATTTTTGAAATTTTAAAACATTCTATTTTACACTGGGTGTGCCCCGTGGCACTTGAGGTGCAAGAAAATGGAAATGCGATGATGATGGAACCATTGTTTGATAGGGATTTCGACGTTAGGTTTTTTTCAAAATCATTTTATACCGTTCAAAACAGTATATCGTGTGCAGTATCTCGTGTGCAGTAGTGATCATGGTAATACGGTATTACTTATACCACAACCTGCTGCCAATTCTTAGAGTAATTCACCAAACTAATTGAAAAACTACAACAAACGAGATCAGGCAAGACTTCGGCTAGATAATGGATATGATATTTTTCGTAGCTTTAAAGGGGGACTGGGCGCTGGAATTGATTTTTCTCGATAAAAACTTAGCCATATAGCTTGTGTGACATAGGCTATGTGAGGAAAGTAATAAGATTAGCTATTTTGTAAAACTAGCCTTTAGCTTGCGTGATAAATGTGCCAAAACTTTTTTGTATGCATACACTCCCAGACACATAAACAAGACATGGAGACCTTAACCAAAGCGGTAAATCTATCTCCTCCCAGGTTGTATTTTAAAAGAAATCTAAAATTTGATATAACTTGTATAGTTACAGTAGTAGAGCAAACTTCTGTAGGCTTTTTTTTATTTAAGGCTCTAATTTCTCTAGAATATCCAATAAACCTAGGCTATATTTTGGAATCCACCCAAATTTTCGGAAAAGCTAGCACAGAACAAATAAAAACTTTTGTAGAAAATCGTTAAATTTTGTTTATTTAAAATCTGAAACTGAAAATATGAATTTTTTAGGATCTCATGAGAAAAATTTTGAAAAAACGTTATATATTATTGAATTTAATTTTGAAAAAAACTTAAGAAAAATCGAAAAACGCGAAGTAGTTTTTTATCACCTCAAATCAATTTGGAGCATTTTCAAAGCCCCGAAAGCTTCATAAAACCAGCGACCAGTCCCGGGGACTGAGTCCCCCCTAAAGGGGGTCGCTGGAATTGAATTTTCTTGATAATAATTTGCGATACAGGCCCTGTATTACAGGGCTTTACGGATACCAGTCAGATTAGCCATCTTGAAGAACTATCCTTCAGCTTGTGGAATAATTTTTTTTTGTCTGCATACATTCCTTCACACATAAGCGACAATGTCGCTGCGACACAAGAGGACCTAAGCCAAAATTGTATTTCCTCCCAGATTTTATTTCGAAATTAGCTGAAATTTTGACATATCCTTTTCCCAACGGAACTCCATCTCAAAAACGTTAACTATCTCTATAGCGCGTGTTCGAACCCCACTGATGTTGTCTGAGTTATTGTCTTGAGCATGATTATAGGCAAGGGTCTTGATAATGGGACCGCTAAATTTTATCGGTGTGTAATCACTCAAGCAATTACTAAGACAATCACTCAGACAACATCAGTGGGATTCGAACACGCGCTATAGAGATAGTAGACGTTTTTGAGATTGAGTTTCGTTTGGAAAAGGAGGCAGGCCAAACTTTATCTCGAGCAGTCTTTCAGATCAACGTTGTTTGGCAATTATCTGTCGGAAAACACCTCACAGGAAAAATTATAAAATTCATTTAAATTTTGTTCAAAGCTAGCTCACACAAAAACAAAACTTAAACTTGAGCACTTTTTGTAATTTCAACCTGAAACTTGAAATAAGATTTTTTAATGACCCATGAGAAAAATTTCGAAAAAAAGTGCCACTATTTTTTGAAAGTAGGCTCGAAAGAAAGCCATGAAAACACTGATCAGAAAGTTGGCTTACGTCAAGGTGATATTTTGAAGTTTTAGTGGTTAAATTAAAGCATTAGTGGGAAATGTAAAGGCGCTCTCAACATTCCTGAACTAAAGAAAATCCGTCACTTTTCACAACATGAAAAATCGAATTTTAGTACGATACTAATTATGTAATAGAAATAGACGTGTCAAAAAATTAGCCAATCAGCGCTCTTTGACGTATGAGAGATTTTTCCTGTCTCTTTATTTAAAATTCCATTCACTTTATTAGTCTTGTTTAAGTTAAACATGGGCTTTAACGTGATTAAAGGAATGTTTATCAATTTGAAATCCTGAGTTCAGAAACGCCTTCCGATGATATTTCATTTATAACAGATGAATTAAGTGTGATAATCGACTTAAATTATCTTGTAAGTGATGCATTTATGTTTAGTATTTATGATTTGTGTATAAAAAAATACAGTGTCAAACCCGAGAACATTTATTTTATTGGTCCCAAAGCAATTCATCACAGAAACACTCATCAAAGTGAACAGATTAATACCAACACCACGGAAATTTCAACGTCTAGAAGACTTTATATAACTCAAGAGATAGAATCTAAAATTAATTTTGATACTTACTGTAGTGCGGTAGTTCAAGGAAAGGAGTTTGTATTGACGATTTGAAATTATAAAATACCTTAACTCCCGTAGTGGCCGACAATCTCTGGACCCGTAGTGTCTTTGCACCATCCCTGGCGTAACGCCCAGTGGCCCCAGTGGCGTTGCTTTTGAATCAAGCATATAACCGAAGATTCATTATCAACATATATATTTTCAATGATAATCATATTATTCAAAGAATTATCTACAGTCCTATAAAAACAATTTGTTAAAAATTTTTATAAAAAGTCATCAAATGTGAATAAGAAAATTAAAAACTCTCTCATTTTTGCCGATTCTCACAGACAAGTGCATAAATAACACGAATTTAGGGTTAATTTGAGATTTTAAAATTTGAAATATTAAACCGTCACCAATTTGGGTCTGTAATCTGCAAAACCAATTGACTGTTTTCAACAAAATTCTTTAGTAAAATGACTCTTAAATTTTTGTGGACGATTTATTTCTCGTGATAAGAAGCTTCACTCTCTTTTTTCTTTCGCCTACGCATTCTTATGTAATCAGTATTTTGGAAGTTTCGACTTCTAGAAATTCTCTATACTGTAATGCAATAAAAGCCTTAGAAATTCGTTACGATTATTTTAAGGGGTCTTCCACGTCATTTGAGTACTTTTGAAAAAAAAAAACATAGTACACTAATTTCAAAAGTACTCAAATTACGTCAAAAAATTCAGGGGTCAACTTCAAACGTTTTTTAGACTTTTTCCTCATTACACCAAAGTCCGAATACAATCACGTGACGAAATAATTCAAAATAAGGTTTGGATATGTCATAATTAATCCTTATTTCTTGAAAAAATAAGATCACCTGACGTTTTGGGAAAATATATATGTTCAAAACTCTTGAATTGGGTTTTATTGCCCAAAAGTTTTTCCGGCATAATTTGATCACTATTTGTTTACTTGAACCAAAACCTTACTCCTAATTTGAAATCACGTGATCGTTTTTGACTTTGGTGTAATGGAAAAAAGTCTTAAAAACTTCTTAAAAGAAACCACTTCACTTTTTTCAAAAATTGATTTAAGTAATTTTTGAAAAAAAAAACGTACTACTTTTACCAACCTTATTCCTTGAATATACGGTCACGTGATCATTTTGGGGCTATGATGTAATGGGAAAAAAGTCTTAGTTTTTTTTTCTGATCCGGCTCAAAGGCTTTTTTTGATGATTTAAAAATTTTTTGCAAAAAATAAGTACTGTAATACAATAAAAATTTTCGAAAAAAAAAAACGCACAAACGTCAATTATCCAAATAGTCGATCTATCACTTTGTAAATTTTCATTCATACATGATTAAGGGTCCTAAATTGCGATTAAAGGCCATCGCGCCACGGATGGCTCCAAAGACACTACGGGAGTTAAGGGGGAACCGACGGAGCTGTATCTCGAGACTATAAGTGATAAGAAGCTAATTTTAGTTGCATTGTCATTTCGTGGCTGGTTTGCTTCCAGTAATATAAATAAAATTTCGATGTCAAAAATTTTTCAAAATTTCTATATTTTCAAAGTTTTATTTCCTTAACCGCACTGTATCTTTTGAAGTAATAACTTTTTTGCTCTAATTTTTGTTGCATTAGATCACTGTGAATTAGATCTTGAACATGGCAATAAAATTTTTAAATTTCGAAAAAAAAATTCCAAATATTTCTTAGATCCAGAATTTGGGGTAACCGACGGAGGCCGTTTCTCGAGACTCAGAAGTGATAGAAAGCTGATTTTAGCTGCATTCTTATTTTTGTTAACGGTTTGCTTATAAAACCTAAAAAAAGAATAATTTCGATAAAAATTTTTTTCCGAATTTTGCTAAATAATGGAATTTTTTCGAAGTATTTTTTTCAGGTAATTAACTTTTTCTCGTGATCTAGACATTGGATCTGACTATTTTCACAACTAATTTTTATTGTGCAACTTACTGACAAAATGTATCAAAATTATGATTTTTACTCAAAAAAAGTTTTCGAATTTTTCTTCAAATCCTATTTTTGACGAATTTGAGGGTAAATAAACTTTGAGTGCCTCTAAAAAGCTAATGAGAAAAAAATAAGACAACTCTTTGTACCGTCTCGCTTTGCACACTTTTAAAGAAGTGCTTTTCTTCAAAAAAAATCTGATATTGTTCGACTAATGAAATGGGTCAGCGAACATGTGCAAAAACACCCATTTATTTGGAAATTTCTCTAAATAACAAGAATTTTGAAAATCAGGCTTTGTACGGCTGTTAAGCTCACAAATTTAAGTTTATACTGAAAAAAAAAGAAAATTTTGATATCCAGGAGCTAGATAAAATTACTCCAAAAAATGGAAAAAAATCACTTTTGACCGGTATACCGGGCCGTCCGGTCATACAAAAATTTTGACACCATTTTTTGAAAATTTCAAACAAATATCTCCTAGAATCCGAAGTTTGAACTCAATACGAATTGCGGTTAGCTAGGACTAACGTTTGAAAATCAGTAAAAACCGTCGGTTACCCCCTTACCCACATACTCAGAAGTTCAAAACAGTGACGTACTCAGCGGTGGCCATATTTGGCCACCTGACTTTAAAAAATCATATTTTTTATCCAAGTATCCGTTAGCGAAAATACAAACTATTAATTCGAAGGCTCCACAATTATTTGATAGAGAAAAAAAATGAAAATATTATTTTTTCGTTTTTTCGATAATTTTTTTTATGGAGAGAGAATATCGTAAAATGATGATTGTGTCTAAAACCTTAAATTGAAAAAAAACGTAATGAAATCAGTTTCACATATAAATATTAAAAAATACCGCCTGTAATTTGCCGCCGTATGAGACCTTTTGCGATATTTTTCGGCTTTCTATAACAACGGCAAAAGTCCTTTAATCAAGTTTGTGCGACAAAAAAAATAACAGAAATTTTAGTGAAGGGACACGTCGCGACGCTTTGTTTGTGTCCGACTTTTACCAGGTGTTCAAAAGTAATAGTATCAAGTAACATTATAGGTTATCGGACACTTCAGTTGTTATTTTGCACGAAAATAAAGATAATCATTTAATTTTTTTGCAAGAATTACTTTTTTTGTGAGAAAATCGAAAAAAATTTGATGTGTGAAAAATCAAAATAAAGAAAAAATTTCAATTTTATGAATATTTTTCTTTCATTTTTGGAACATAAATAAATCTTAAAATCATGGTGGCAAAATCCTTAAAATCAATTTATTTTTATTTTTCAAGTTCAAATCTCATTTGAATTTTCAGGTCCCCGATTTAGGGTCCACAACATTGCTTTATCTCAAGAACTACAAAGATAGAGAAAAATAATATTAGCCAAAAGATAGAGAATGCAAAAATGCGATAATTTTGAATAAAAATGTGATCAGAAAAGTTAACTTATTAAACAGAGGCTCGCAAGTCACATTGGCCAGATATGGCCCAGCGCTGAGTATGTGGGTTAAGGGGTAGTCCAGGTGGAAAGGCTTTTTCGAAGGCTCATAACTTTTTTCCTTTATAACAATCTTATAAAATCTCAGGAATAGTAGTTCGTAATCTCTGGAAATACATTTTCTTTCTGATTTTTTCATAGCATGTTCGACCAACCGGTAAATTGAGTTAACGCGAGCAAAAATGTTTTTGAAAGTCCCATTTCTTTTGACGCATTATTTCAAAAACAACGTCATTTTCGGAATGTAACAAGCCCAAGAGTGGTGAGCAAGATGTTGCAAACATTTTTGAATTTCGCTGTAAATCGACAAAAAGTGCGCGAAATCGAAAATTTTGATATGAAAAGTTAGAATTAGACAATTAAATGCCACCAATTCCTTGGGTACGGTTTGCTGGAAAAATATTAGCAACTATGGTCTGATTTTTGAACGGAAACGGTGCTAGAGATCAAAAATAATTTTGATGAAAAAGTTTATTTTTTTTTCTAGAATTTGCTGTGTTCAAAATCAGACCATAGTTGCTAATATCGTTTTCAGCAAAACCGTACCCAACGAATCTTTTGCGGCATTTAAATTGGTCTCATTCTCACTTTCATATTCAAAATTTTGCGCACTTTTTGTCGATTTACAGCGAAATTCGAAAAAATGCTTGCAACATCTTGCTCACGACCCCTTGGGCTTGTTACATTCCGAAAATGACGTTGTTTTGAAATAATGCGCAAAAGAAATGGGACTTTCAAAAAACATTTTTGCTCGCGGTTAACTCAATTTACCGGTTAGTTGAACATGCTATGAAAAGTCAGAAGTAAAATGTGTTCCAGAGATTACGAACTACTATTCCTAAGATTTTTATAAGATTGTTATGAAGGAATGAAAAGTTATGAGCCTTCGAAAAGCCTTTCCAGCATGGACAACCCCTTAACTCCCTAGTGTCTTTGGAGCACATCCTGGCGCGATGGCCTTTAATCGCAATTTAGGACCCTTAATCATGTATGAATGCAAATTTACAAAGTGATCGATCGATCGAGGTTGTAAGGTCTTCAATTTATCTGTTTATTTATAACTGATAACAACAATATTGATATTTAATTGAGTTAAATATTTAATCGAAGTCAGTTGACTTCTAAAAAAATCGAAAAAAAAAATTTTGAAGAAAAAATTTCCGAAAAATTTTCCAAGTTATCGGAAGTCAGAAAATGTAATTTTATTTAACAATTTAGAAAAATATATTAATTTTTTCCGTGTTAATGATAAAACAGACCACGGAGATTTCAAAAATGTTTGTTAAAATTTTTACGACCTTGGGAAAGCCAAAATTGAAATTGTGTATTTTCTTTTAATCGAGCTCAGACGCGCCTCTTGTAGAAATTCAAAAAAAAGAATTGATAGCGATCTGGCCAATTGTCTTAATATTGCTTTATCTAAATTCGAAATATTTTCTATGTATACACATTAGAGTGGCCGCGGTCTGAAGCATTTCTGGGAAGGGCTAAAAATCAGAAAAAATCGAGGAAGCCATTTTGTAGGAAATTTTACGGAGATTATTTTTTTGAGATTTTCGAAAAAAAAATTCTAAATTTTTGGCGGTTCCTGATTGGCCGAAAAAAAAAGTTGCTCAAAAGTACTTTTTGACCTCGTTAATGGAATCGCAAGATTAAGTTACACCCGAAAAAGTACTTATTTTTTTTTCAAATTGGAAAAGGGGTCTTTAGGGTGGTCAAAATTTGCATAAATCGTCATTTTTTAACAAAATTAATTTTTTTTAACAAAATCTTTCCCGTCAAATCTAGTTTTGAAATGCCTTGTAGCCTCCGACTGTGTTCTACATATTAACGCAAAAATAAACATTCTTTGGCCTGGGCTAAAAAAGTAAGGACAGTTTAAGTAAGACAGGTTGCCGAAAATCGAATTTTTCCAGATTAGTGATGAAATATACTCAAAAGATGCGCAATCATCGACTTTGTGG
>SCLH01000005.1:158414-190340 GCA_004367855.1 Oikopleura vanhoeffeni
TAGGTTCCGTAGGAACCCTTAGTCTTCTTGCACCAAACCCTAGTTTTTTTTTTGACAAAAAAGTTTTGCCATGCCCCGAGTTTACACTAAAATTTTATGTGTACACTAATATAGATCCTATTTCTTGAAAAAGTTATTAGAATTAGGGTTAGGTAAACTTCGTGTCCAGTGTACACGGTTATTAAACGACGCAATGCTGTTTCTTGGGATAGGCTTAAGGCGTTAGGGTTAAAAAATAGGGTTGTTGTTCCGCAGGAGGAAACAAACGACCATATTTTTTAACAATAACCATTAGACTTTTCCGAGAAAAGTTGCCATGCCATGAGTGTACACTTTAAATAGTTAATTTTTATAAACCAGCTAAATTTTTTACGGTTAAAATATTTTTCTTTTTATGGTAAGCTGTAGCCTAAGTGTACATAATAAATATATTTGACAGGCCCCCGCAGGGCCCGCCGGGAGGCAAAACTATTAAATTCGGTTGTGTCGAAATACAAAAATTTTTGATCGATATATTTATAAATAGAATATTTTTTCGAAAATAACCATGTTTTTTGTATGACTGTACTCAAGATTAAATTTTTGCCATGCCCTTAGTGTACAACCAATTATCTTTCGAAATGGAAAAACGGCACAAAAGTGCAAGTTAGAGTATCATACCAGGAATGACAACTTTCTCTAGAACCTGTTATCAATAACTAAATTAAAAGTAAACGACCGGCATTCGGCGTGAACTCCCCGGTGTGGCACCGGGGCTAATTACTCAGAACTCAGCTAGGTCTGAATTCCGCCCCGAATACTTAGATTTAGTTAGATACTATTAGGTTAAAGCTGCAATTTAAAAATTTACGGGGCGGAAGTGAATTCAAACCCAGCTATGTGATTGGCTGAGGGGAAATTACGGAAACAACAAAGACCGAAATAGGACTCATTATAGGAGAAACCAGCTGACATTTAAACCATTTTATTAAATTACTAGTTATAATATTAATCTAAGAAGAGAACTTAAGCAAGAGAAACATATAGACGGAAAATTATTGCTTGATAATTTGAGAAAGTATTGCTGTTTAAAAAATTATAAAAGAGAAAATCTGCCATCCCACAAAATAATAGGAGAACCCAGTAAAATCATTATTCGACCAAATTAAATTTTTTTGTGTTAAATACAAGGAAATTGCTGGCAAAAATTGCCAATTTCATAAATTACTTAGAGAAATTATCAAAATTTTTATTATAAAATTTGAGGAAATTATTGCGGTGAAAAATTATAAATAGGAAATCTGTCATTTCAAAAAAGAATAGGAAAACCCAGTAAAATTATTAATTCGACCAAATTAAAATTTTTATTGTTAAATACAAGGAAATTGCTGGCAAAATTTCCAATTTTCATAATTACTTAGAAAATATCAAAAAAATTTATATAAAATTAACATTAAAATAAAATAAAAATACTGATAGAAAATGAATTTGATCAATATTATATATTTTGTGAATCAAAATTAAAACACCCGCCAAAACCTAAAAACTTAAAAATAAATCCTGTGGACAAAAACTATCTGCGTTAAATACATCTAATTCTGAAAATGTACTAAAATAACAAAATTTAATCCATTATTATTCTAGAAAAAAATGAAATGGAAATTGATGAAAATTCCGTAAATTCGTCAACTTATCTGGCAAATTGCATACTGTTCGATAACAAGATAGAAAATGTAAGAAATTGCTAGAATCAGAAAACGCAAAATACGCAGTAGATTGCAGTTTCGTCCCTTTAGGTAAATTAAAAACCAAAAAATCATAGTTAGGCTAGGTAATGCAAACATAAATTATCATTGAAAAATCAATAGGACAATCCAAACTACATAATGAATTATGATAAAATAATTCCCGTTTATTAACAATCGAAATTATAAAATAATAATTTATTTCAGTCAACCTAATGGCAAAATTCTTGCCTTTAGGGTAATGAATACAACTGAACTGTAGGGTTTGGAAAACTCCTACGATCAAATTACCCGATGATCAACTCGAAATGTTACAGATATTAATTAACGGCGGAATCTCATCAACTGTCGAGGTTAAAAATCTGGAGGGCGACATTTTGACAAAAATAACAACTCTCTGGATAAAAACTTATCACAGAAAAAATGCGATATTGTCTACGCCTTCTCCTAGGAAACATAATAAGTAGAAACCAATGTCGAGCTCGCAGTAATCTCCATAAGAAAACAACCGTCGGTCTAGGAGAAGATAGGCATATTGCAGTGGACATAGTAAGAACCAGAAAAAAATGGTTTAGAAGCAAAGATACATAAGTGGCGTATGATCAAAAAATATAATGATGATCAGGATACCAACGAATGGAACCGTTACGATGACATTCTCCATAAATGTCAATCAATCACCGCCAACTACGAGCCATATAAATATAATCCACGAGTTCGGGATAATAAATTCATACCAAAAACGATAGAACTCACATTGTGGTCTCCAAGCGAAATTCAAAATATATAACGACTGACGTATTTCATAGAACGGAGGAAACCTGTCTTTAAATACAGGTATAACCAGAGTAAATTGAATCTAATAACCATAATGATATAAATAATATGACCCATAAAAATACTAAAATATATTGATTATGAAAAAATCAACATTAGTTAACGACATCATTACATCGTAGTAAAATGTTTATAATTATACAATAAATCAGGGCTAATGTATTATCCTTATAGGAGAGACCATGTAACAATGATGACATTTGATATGATTATGTTAAATCATAATTCACAAGGATAAACTCATGAATTAAATAAGTTTATAAAAATATTAAAATATGCAATACATACGTTAAATAAATATTTGATAATATTTATAAAAATAAAATAATGTCTTATTATATTACATTATTTAATAATTTGTTTCATGAAAATAAATTGATTAATATATATTACAATAACCATGAATATATATTTGAGATTAAAACTCCTGATAAAATATTTCAATTTTGAAATATTTTATCCCTTTAAATGAGCCAATTTGATGAAAGCATTTATGGTCCTTACAATTCCATAAGGACAAACCATTAAAATAAATTATTTAGTTACGCCTTGCGTTAATGAAAATAATGAGGAGTACAACCCGCCATTTACACTGAACGGTTCAGAGGAAGAAAACAGCTTCAACAAAATGTTCGAAGATATGCAGGGTTTGAAATCGCCGTTTTTCGAAATATTTCGAAAAAGTACATCAATAGGAGAAAACATCACCAAATTGATAAAAGGTAACTATTAAAATTACCTACAAATGCAATAAATCATATAAGGCGTAGATAAATATATAAATCTAAAAAACAATACCCAGAATAACATTATCTCCATAGCTGCAAACTGGCGTCCTATTATGATATCGTCCTTGATGAGCGTCCTAAGGGATAATGCAATGTCAAGAATAATTCGAACTGACGTTGAATATATCGGACACAGAATACTTGGCTGCTAAACTACTGGCTAAAAACACTCAACCTACAAACAATGGAAATAATTACCAATAAGGTGCGATAAAATAAAATAGTTATAAATTTTATAATCTTAGCTAAAAAATAAAATAATTATAAATTTTACAATTTTTAGCTAAAATAATAAAAAACCCTATAACACCCTCGTTATAAATTCAAAAGTAATTAATATAATCTTAGGGATGAAAATGGTAAATCCTTTCACGACAAAGGATTCCTCGACGGTCAAGAAGTACAACCAACCGCTCATAAAGTAAACAAACTTATTGCCAAAGCCGTACCAAAAACTATGAAGCTATTGTTTGATAGGGAGAAGATCCTAAAAGAATGCGGCTGGTCATGGCGTGCGGGTAACACATTGTTTATTTTCAACCAAACAATATTTGAAAATAAAACCCAAGAAGCACAGATAATATGGGCAGAAATTATGAGCAATGTCATAACGCATATTAACGGAATTACAAAAACTCCGTTAGCCTGGACAATAAGACATAGGTTTTGGCTTAACTCCGAATGGATAACGCAAATATTGGGGCTGAAAATATTCTCGAAATCAGAACCAATAAAAGAGGAAAAAATATCATTCGAAAACTGCTCGTTCACAAACGTAGAATTAAATTTCGACGAGCATGAAACCAAACGGAGAATCCAACTGGAACTTAAAAAAGAGAAATCTGTCCTGTTTGGCGAATTACCAGGGCCAGCCGAGACATTGATGGCAACAGAAAGACTCGCCCCAAAAGTCCTTGACAGTTTGACACACGTCCTATACGATAACGAAGGCGAAATAGAACAGCAAATAAACCCCTTTTTGGCACTGGCCATGGAAAAATTCAAAAGAAAAATAACACATTTTCCAGTATCAGGGGAAATTCTATTAGGGGACGAACTTATGAGGACAGGACAAATGCTAGAGATTCTAGCAGACGTCAGGACCGAAAACGAAGAAGCCCAGGTTCTAAAACTTAAAAGTCTAGAACTCTCCAACCCTGAGTGGAAGGTCTTTATCGACCTCGCGGGAAGTCCAGATACAATTGATTCAAAAAACGTTCTAGTACTTTGGAATATCCTAAGGGAAAACGCAATGGACAAATTCGATTTAACCTCAAAAAACTCGGAATTGATACATGAGACATGTAATTATGTAGAATTCTCGGGCTGGGAAAAAATTGTTTGCAATAAATACATCAACGAAAATGAGATGTTCTGCCCAATTCACAAAACGCTCCAACGAGGATATAAAGAAGAGGGCACCCAACAATCGTTATTCCCAAACATATTCAGCGGATTTATATTTTACATTAAGCCCTTGATCAACCAAAATGTAAAAATATTTCGACCAAAAACAGCCGAAATAAGCAGAAAAGAGATGACAAAAAATTACGACATCGCATTTGGTAAATAATTAACAATACGCACAATAAATCATAAAACTAAAAACCTTGAAGGCCGATACCAAAAATAAATATCTAAAATAAAAACACCGTTAGGAAAATGCAAAAACGTATTATTTTAAAGGCCGTTATTAAAGTAATTAAATTAAAATAAAAATTTCAATAGGAAAATCCATAAAAATATTATCAAGTTTTTCAAAAAGGAATTTTGTACATTCTATACGTATTAGCAAAGAATGGTCAAAAATTAACTACTTTTGACAACTAATTTCATATAAATCAATATGGTGCTTAGAATATTTTTATATCATGGTAACGGTTTGTCCATAAAATAAAAATTATATGAAGCAAATAAAATGTCTCCCTATTCTAAAAATAAAAATTTCAGACGATCAAGAACAATACCTGCGAAAAGGATACACACTGTTATCTGGAAACTGGGAAATATTACAACCAGCAGTAATAAACGCCGAGAATATTAAGGAATTTAATAACAAAATGTCATTAATGGCGGAGGGTGAACATTATTCGGAATTTATAAATCTATTTCGAAGAATAAAAACTACGAACGATATCTCCCCATACCAAGATGATAATTTAATCCAGGGGAATCTGCTTCAGGAGTTCATAAGTGAAATTAAACAATTCACCGAAGAACAGGCCTTATTCGACCCACCAAGAAACGTCTTGAAATGGCCAACTATCCTTAAGGAAAACCCAATGTTACCAGATTCGATTTCAAACCAAAACCGACCAAATGATGCTTGGCTCAAGCTCGACCCCGTAGGCGAAGGGGAAAACATTCCAACTACGGGCGCTATATCGTGTGAAATATCCCACTTCCTAGCAGATTTACCAACCGAACATAATTTCAAATATTCGATTATCGCCTTTTTGGATATGAAAACATTTCCGCCAACTCTAAGGAAAAACCACAGAGGGGCGGAATCCGCGGCACATTCTGATATGACGAATGCAAATCAGAAAATGGGAGATATTCTTGGATTCGTAAAATATCATACGGACGGTACAACAGAAATTATCTCCAGGGAAAGATGGTTAGCCACGTTTAACGCACAGTTATTTTTTAATAAAAATAATATCCCAAGAGTTAAGCGCGAGTCATTTTTGAATGAGGTGATATGGCAAAGTCTACAAGCAAGACTATCAAGAAGTGACAGCTTACTAACTTATGAAAAATGCCTAAACCAAAACTCGACGGAAAATATGGATTCGGCAAGTCAGCTAACTATGCTGTCAAAAGATTATCAGTCATTGGCTTCCCTGAATAACGAATTATCAGAGACAGGCACTAACCTGACAATTTACGTCGCAAGTAAAAACAGTCTGGGTAATATGATCCGAAGTACCAACCGCCTCCGAAAGGAAATCCCAGCCATGTTTAAAGAATGGAATTCGTATGAATTACTGAATCAGAAAATTACTGAGACGGAGATTAAAAATGGTTTAGAAAAATCAAGAATTCAGGTTGGAGAATTATTCGAATACCCATTAGTGATTATAACTCCCCTACGATCCCACAGGAAAACCCCAACGCATTCTTCAAAAAAGTCATGCAAGGCGCTACAGATCACAATCCTAAAGAAAAATATCGGGGGAAATGACCACTACATGGAAGTTATCACTAGACCAGAGCGACTGGGAATTAATTCTTCAATCACAAACCAACTCTCCACGATTGGAAATCTATTTGTTAGCCATACAAGATTGATGCCAAAAAGGGGAGTACACTACGACGTAGGAGATTTACACGCATACGCCTACGGGACAGCTAACGACTTTCTACAACGTAGTGTCCTAATCCAATACCTTATCTTAAATGAAGATAGAAGATTCCGGACAAAATTGAAAGATGTGGAAGTCCCTGTCAAGAAATTGGACGGAACTACGGTCACAAAAATCATTCAAGTCTCGGTCCCTCTATGCCATAAAAAGTTTTATAACGGGGGCAAAATCGAGAAAAAATATTCATTTATGGAGTCCTTAGGAGAATTGGGGTCAATTATTTCAGCAAATACCCAAGAAAATAACAACTTCTGGAGCGTTGGTATGCTCCCATGCACAGAATTGGGCATGAAAATAATATTCAAAAAATTATCGAGCGAGGGCATCGTCACAACTAAGCATTTTAGCGAAGGTTTGGTTAGAAATAACATGGGTACAAAATCCACGGAAATCAATTATGATAAAAATCGCATGACATCGCAATCAAAAATCAAATTGATAAAAAATACAGTTGGCCCATTATGGAGAAACAACCCGTCCGAAGAAAAAAGGGGGGTAATCCAAAATGTCCTCCAACGAGGAACATCTGAGAACACCACTGAATTGAACGAACACAGAATCAGTCGTTACAACTCTAAAGTATGTACAAAATTGGAATTAAGGAAAATTGAATGTGCCGAAAGGACAACCCAAGAAGTTGTCAGGGTTAAAACAATGAACCAAAATTCCGCGTTAAACCAGCAACTCCAGAGATTGAACAAAGGTACAAATATTAGCAATAATACGCTAACAATCTTTTTGTTCGTAAGAAATAGATAGGCTAATACACATGAATTTTCCGATAGGACAATAATGTTAGTCATAGAGGAAGCGTCCTTATAGGAAAACCCATTATCCGAAATCGATAATTAACAAATTGACTAAGATATGTGTGCTTATAGGTTATGACACATTGTTCATTGTGGGCAAAATTTAAGCATTTTTGAGGACTCGATTCGAATTAAGCGTTATGGTGCCTATTATGCAAAACTAAAATAAAAAAGCATTTACCAAAAATAACATAACAATTTCAGACCGGGACTCCGCATTCAAGAAGTTAAAAAACTGTATGATAAAAGGGTACGATACAGTACCGACCTGGATGATCGAGAATCGTAGATTTGTGAAGGATTTAACAAAATGCATGTATTCAAAACAGGTCGAGGAAATAATCCTTAAACATGGTATTAACTACGTCATCTCCTACGCACAGGCCAGCAGTATCCTCACTACCAAAAAGATAGATGAGCCATTGAAAACAACGGTATTGACTGCAGGTAAATTTATAAAAATCCATTCATAAAATCTTTAAATTTAAAACACCATAAATGGTAAAGACAAAAACAGGGTCAAAAACGGATAATAATAAATATCCATCGAATTAAAATATCTGAAATACTAAAATATGAACCTTAATTTTGACAAATGAAAAGATGCCAAATTATTAATAAATTACATAAATAAAAACCTAAAGCACTATAACACTGGAATATACTGTCGTAGTAGTAAAAATAAAATAAAATTTATTATAGTCAAACAATTCTGGGCAGAGCGAACAAATTATCTGAACATAACGAACCGAGACTTATGGTCCTTAGAGATGATAAGCTTAATCAACGAGGGCGAAGATTAGAAAGAAATTAAATACCTTATAGGAGAACCCATCTGATAAAAACTTCAACACATTTTAAAAAACTGCCAAAACGGATAAAAATATACCATGCATTTAATTTATATACTATGATAATTAACAACCACCTTATGGTGATTATAAATGTTATGTGTTAAATTCATAGCAAACTACCAAAAAACTTACAAGCAGGCTTAATTAACTATAATGATAATCAACACATGGTGCGCACCTGCAGTTAAATTAGCAATATGAACCATTTATAAAACAGGTGGACAAATTATCTACCACATATGGCAACAGCCGGTGAGAGTGAGGTACGAGGTAAAACCTCACCACCAAATACGCAGCTGACTTATCTAGCGCTAAAGAGTAAACGGGTATAAATAGCGGATAAATATTAAAATAAATTATCATTTTAAATATATTCATACCTATTAGGATAACCCATTTCCAGGTAAGAGATGTCAAATTCAGATTCCTCTGACTCATGGACTAATAATCATGTATCCTTTGATGAATCAGATTGGGAAGGTCTAAATATCTCGAGTGATTCAGACAGTTCTGAACACTCAAGCTCTTTGGATACTGACCAAGATGAGAATGTAAACTCATGGCTGAATAGCCAAAATACATCGGATAATATTATTACGTCCACAGCAGAGGAAACAAATATAGTAATTTTGGAAACTATAAATGTCATTATGGAGAACCAAATAGCCAATTTCGGCCTGTTGAGTTTCGATATTATTTTTGATATGACACTAGAAGAACTAGAAGACTATGAGGATCGCATTCTTATTCAGGAAACAATTCCCAATGAACTAGTTACCACAATCAACCTCCATCTTTTTGTAATTAATCATCTCATAAACAATCATCGTAACTAAAAAACTAAAACATCCGCACTACCTTCCCAAAAACCATCATCATCATTATTATAATATAAATAATTCATTCGTAAATAGTATAAAAAGTGATATAGGAAAACGCATAACCTTAATAATTTCACTAATATAACGTCGAATAATTAGCCCCTATTAGCTAGGCACCATAATCATTCATCCTAAATCCCCCCTAATAAAGGGAAAATTAATGATTATTAAGCGATAAAACCGCTTTTTATCAGGTTTATTATTTAAATGCCATTTTAATGCTAGAACGTAGGGCAAATATAACTCATAATTTAAAAATATACTTCAATTCCTATTAAGTGGGTTCTACTAGAGTTCAGACAAAGACCAGTGAGTAATCTGAAATTACACACTAGGTATTTCTAGCCTTTCAGCAAAAATCCTGCTAAATAGTGTCAGAAAATAATATGACAATTTTATAATTAAATAAGCGATAATGTTAAAATAAGCTTGTTAGTTGATATACGGCTTGATATTTGTTAATAATATAAGTTCAAATTATTAATAAAATCAACCGTTCTTATAGAAAAAATTCACACTTATAATTATGGTGCTTACACCATAACACCCATATTAAAATATTTATCAAATACGCAATACTAAAAGTAAAACCCATAAATAAAGTTGACAATCGCTGAAAATAATTTAAAAATTCAGAGAATGAATAATCAATTCTCTAGAAGTGGTAAATAATTCTTAAAGCTAAAAATCTCGCGAGAACATGCGAGAAAATTCGGGTTAACAACAATACCGCTAACACAGGCGGGCAGACAACGAATTATCAAAAACATTAGTATAATCCCACACAAAACCTTAAACTCTCTAGAGCCAGACAATTTAAGGACAAAAATTATTTTAAAAATATGCTCATTCTATAAATTGCAAAATTTAGGAATCAGCATAAATTAGGGATAATTTGTGTAATAAAAATTAATAGAGTATTATTTTTTGGTCGCATAGTGAAAAATTAAGGAAGGAAATGGCACGAACGAAACAAACTTCACAGGTTAGCACCCAATCTTTTGCCAAATTTAATTTCTAAATTTGTCGAGTAGATTGGAAAGTTACACCCATTGGGGCCAAAACTTGCATGTGAAAATTTGTCTAGTTAAGGTGACATGTTCCGAGAATTGAATTTTAAAATAAAAATTATTACTTAGCCGGAAATTAAGAAGCAAAAAATGGAGATCAGCGAAATTCCAAAGAAAATGAAAATCGACCGAATTAAAGCAAAAAGCTCCAAGTTGAAAAATGAAGAGGTAGTAATCGGTGAACAAACCCTTGAGGAAAACCCATCACTAGCCGATACGGACCAAGAACCCCCAGGCTACCCTGAATCTGGGGACGATGACGGAAACCTTGATATTGACGAGGATTTCGCGGAAGGTCAAAAATCAGACCAATATGAATCAGATGATTCATTGGAATCCCCTGTAGTAGAGGTAAAATTAATTTATGAAAAAATAAATAATTTGAGCAAATAGGAGACAATAATATGAAAAAATTGCGTTGATTACATAAATATTGGAAAATAAGTTCAATTTAAACAAAATATATAATCTGATATTTAGGCCCCATGCATGGACACCGAGCTGAACTGTCTGAATCGCCATAGTTTCGGTCTAATGGAAAAAATGCAAAACTACCAAAAAGACAAAGAATGGTCTAAATACGTAGCTGACGCAGAATTAGCAATTAAACTTTGTTTAAAAATAGTAATTAAAAATTACTATAATAACCAAGGTTTAGAAGAAGAGTGCTCAGCTATTACTTTATCAAGCAAAGTAGATTTTGCGGACACAAAAGTGAAGGAAATTTTAGGGTCACTTTGCAACCCCGTCGATATAATGGGAAAATTAACTAACATGGAGAAAACCATGCAGTTATTAAACTCACAAATATAAAAAAATACATTTTCTTTGACCGAGGCCCATAAGGGAACAGCTGTTAAAAACCAGCTAAAAACACTCCAAGCTATTCAAACCTCGGTTGCTAGAGATGTAACTATCCTTAAGGAAAAACATGTCGACGGCTCTGGTAACGTGACCATTAAAAATCTGGACGACGTGGTTAAGGTTATGGAAAATAAGTTGAACACCCAATGTAGAGAACGGGCAGCTAATAGATATCCATTTGGATGTGATCCAGGATTATCTAAATTGGCAAAAAAGGACACTGAGTTAACACAGTCTGAAATACAGAATTGTTTAACAGCTATGGTCTCCTTTTCAGACTCCATAGTATGCGTAGTAGTGTTGGATATCATCGGAATCCAAATAAAAAACCCACCACTAGGTAGACTATTTAGTGATTTTGCAAAAAATCTTGTTTCACCATTATGTAACGAGGACCCAGAGGGACGTATTAAACAAAAAGTCCAATTTTCGAAATTTTTCATAAGCTGGGAAAAACTAACCGCTCATATTGTAAACCCAGGTTTATTAAATGCAACCACCTTAATTAAAAATTGTAGAGTCTGCTTTTACGCATTAAGCGACATTTGTGCAGAGCGATTACCACTAGGCATTAAAATAAAAAGTCTTGGTATGAACTGTATGGTTCCACAATCAAACCAACAGAAAAACGGACATATTTTGGAAAAATTAGTAGAGTTAAAACCTAAACTAGTTTCTAATTACAATAGTTCGTTTGAACCATGGCCAAAAAGCGGACCAAAAGTGACATGGTCGCCAACAATGAAAGCGTGGGCTAAAGACCAACTACCACTAGGAAAAAGCAGTCAATACATTGACATCAACACACCCCATGACGCTATGTCAACAGTTGTTAGCCAAAAGCTGTTCGCATATGAATCCTACGATCCCGGTAATAATTATAAAAATAATGTTACAATTAGAAAACAAAACGTAAATACTCAAAGCACTGAACATGGAAATTCAGGTCTTTCAGTATGGGACATTTGTAAATATAATAATTAATACGATTAACGTTAACAATAACAAATATTTTAGAAAACGAAATAATGGAGCAACCTAGGGACAGTCCAGTTAACCACGAAGTAACAAAGTTATTTGGGTCTGATAGTGAAACTTCAATTCATTCAACTATATCTAAAAATACACTATCAGACCAAACCTCAAATAATGAAATTAATTATTCTAATTACTCCGCGCTATTTATTAAAATTCCAACAGAAAATAAGAAAGTTGAAGAAAAAGACTCCTCTTCCACTTTCATCTTGAGCGACTATAATACATTTAAGCGCAAATTGTCACTAAAAAGGTCATTACACAAATAAGTCTAATTACCTTTCTAGGAGAACAATATTATGTTAAAATCCAATAGGAAAAACCATTATAAAAATCAAATATCTGACTGTTAATAACCTCCAAACAAGTTCATATTAAAGTTCACTGTTCAAAATATAAAAATTAAAATGCATTAATTGGTTCATAAACAAATTAAATTTAGACAAATGGGCGAACAAACTAATACACCGGTAGGAAAGTTAGTTTTTATACTAACTAATATAGATGAAATGAAAACTTTCGAATTTCGAGATCTAACGGAAGTATTAATAGATATTTGGAGATGGGAACGCCACCCCCGACGTAGAAACCTAGTAGACTATATAATAATCTGGGCTATTAATCAAAAAGACCTTAAAGGCATCACAAGAATGCAATACATAGAGCTAACATGGCTAATGATCTCTCCTAAAGCAAAACGAGCTTGCATCGAGGTCCTTTCTGAGGCAAAGGATAAAGCCGGATTACTTGACCAAATTTAAATAAAACTACCTTAGGAAAACGCATATTTGAGTAAATAAATCTTGCATACAAAATAAATAATCCTGTAAAAATTATGTAGGCGTAAAACATCTTAAATTCACCGGAAGCTTAAAAATTAAAATTTTAAGAAATGGAAATTAAAGGTAGAATCGGTCCTTCGATGTCATTCTCTAGTTCAGAGAGTTCAGGATTCGCGGCCAGACCATACGCAAATTATGTCCTCATGGACCCTAGAACGAACCTAGATATGCCAACATATTTGTTAGCAGACGAAATGGAACCGATTGTAGGGAATAACAGTCGAGCATGGTCTCTTAGTATAATGTCGTTAAGACGAGGATTACTGTTGCTAAGGACCCTTTCAAATTTACATGACACAAATAACCTTGAAATGTTGGGTGTATTAAATATAATAAGATCATCTTTAGAAAATCTCAAAAGTAATACACAACAAATAGTTGTGTCTTATGAACGATGGGATAATCTAACTCGATACATCAAACGTTCAAGAAGATTTGTGACCTGGTATAAAATCGCCAGAAGTTTAAGTCTCCTAGCAAACGAATTCCCTATTTTCCGAGCACAGACAACCCCATTATTTGATAAAATAATGGACCTATTAAGAGGCGATTCTAGACTGGCCCTACAATCTCCTTCAAATTGGGATGAGGAAATGAGAATCATTCCAAAAGACATTTAAAAACTCATATATGAAAAACCAAAAATATAAATTTAAAAAACCATAACTGTTAAAACCAAAATAATAGATAGTAATTTGGAAATTTAATTTAGAATGTCAGACAGCGACCGAGATATCAGCATGACTGATGAATCTATTAGCGAGGAGGCTAAACGAGAATGCAGGGAAAAGAATTTGGAGGCATCCGGCAAAATCTATCCAGCCGCATCCAAACTCTACCATAGTCGACCATTTCCGCGAGACCCTACATGGGACCCAGAGGATAAACCATATTCGATTCAGAATAGAGCCTATAACGACGCGGATGACGCACTCCCACTGTCCCCAGACCCATGGCATATTGTTAACGGGGGAGTAGCTGACGAAATCCAAACAGAGGACGATTTCCTCAAATATTTCGAGATCGCATTAGTATGGCTAAAATACTTAAATGTCCCAAAAGGAACAATTTTTATGATTAGATCTCTCTTGAACTGCATAATTGATGCTATCGAAATAAGAGGCTTTGAAACATCAATTGAGCTACCAAAATTGTTTGGGGAATTTATGGTGAAAAATTGGCCAGACCAAGGTCCAAAAAATGAAATAACCGATAATGCCCATATAAGTGAGGACATTGACATGACTGACCTCTTTAAAACCTACAACGCCCAATTAAAAAACGGCCTTCAAACTAGAAAGAATTGTAGAAATTTTGTAAAATGGACAAATAGGAGAAATAGTTTCGCTAATTGGACTAAGTTTGCATCAATTTTACCAACCTTAGCTGAAGAGTTAGGGCCGTTTAGCCATAGCTTAATTAACACACTATGTGACAAAATAGATAGCATTGTAGCACACCAATTATATAATACTAGGAACAAGGCTAATTGGACCTTTGAATTTAAAAACGATATTAATTTATGGGCAACAAAAATGTTTTATACAAATAGCCAATATAAAATAATCAACGGGGAATCAATTGAGATCAAAAAGTCAATAAAATCTAACATAGGCAGACAATTCGAGATCATTCATAACTTGGTCGAGAACAGACAAAATTGGGATGAGGTAAATCGAATAGCCGACGAAGACGATGCACAATTTGAAGCCTCAAGTGAGGATATAAACCAACCTCTAACTCTGTCGGAACACGAGTTAGATTCAGGAATTCATTAAAAACTCTTGAATTAATTCCAATAGGAAAACCCAATTATTAAACAGTCCAATAGGAAAACCCATTATGACAATAAAATAATAATTATGTAAAAATTAAAATTTAGATGTCATGGATCGAAGTTGATAAATTGACCGGAAAATGTTATAAAGAAGGCAAATATAAAAAACCGTTCGATAACCCACTATTAGAACCAGTCCGAGCAGTATCTTTCAACGATTCAAAATTTAATTATCCTCGGACACACTCAGAGTGGAAAGAATACTCTACAATTTTATTGATAGAATTTGACGAAATATGGCGGGAGGAAAAAGTACCCATTTGGGAAAACCTAAAATTTAGATTGGAATCGGATTTTAAAGCTGGCACATGGGGGGCTTATAGAGAAACCTGGCTGGTTTTTATAAACTGCTTACCATGTGAAAAAAGTAAAATGATAGCCTATAAGCACATCACCCAAGGGATATCAATATTCGATAACCAAAGCTATATATCCCCTAAAGCCGCAGTAGAGTATAAACGAAATAGGCAAATATATCATTTGGCCACACAATCTATTAAAAATGAATTGTATACGAAATTACATAAAATGATGAATTTTGAAAAACACGAGCATTTAGAAATAGCGGGACAAAAATTAAATATAATAAGCCATTATCCAATTAGAATTAGGAAAATTAATGGAGCATTAGAAAAAATCCCATTTTATCAGGAAAACTCAGATCACTTACTACAGAATATAAAAGTAATTAATGATCAAATTATAACCTGGATAAATACTGGGGCGGTTAAATTTATGGGGAGAGTAGACGAAGTTAAGTCTAAAATTAGGACCAGTATAGTCCTGGCATACAATGAGACTACGGACAAATTCCGTTGTTGCTTTGATGGTGGCTCCTTTAAAGCAACACAGTCTTATACAGTCCCTTGCAAACTCGATACCTTAGTAGAAACCATGTTATTTATAGATAAAGATGACTACTTAAGCAAGTACGATGACTCTAGCGGCTTCCTACAAGCATATTTAGATCCCCCATCGGAGGAAATGACTCATTTTAGGTGGGGCAATTTCATTTTCAAATTTTTTGCGGCGGCCTTCGGTATTGCTAGAATACGGGCAGATTTTCAGTTATTAAATAACTGTGCCGTCAGTTTTTTACGAAGGCACGGTATTCCGGTATCATTGTACTTGGACGACCGCTTAGTTTGTGAGAAAAATGTAACCAAAAAGGAAATCGCAGAAATCGAGGCAGGACTTAGAGCCCCAAAAAACGCATATTTAACCTGCGTGGCAATGATAGCCGCGGGAGGATTTGTGAGCAGAAAAAAGAGTACCTTCATCTGCTCCAAACAGATTAATTTTTTAGGCTTCGATATTTGTACAGCCAATGAAACAATAAGTATACCGGTTGAAAAATGGTTAAAATTCCAAGAGGAATTAGATTCTTTAATTAAATCAAAACAATTCGAATTTAAAACATTGGAAAAACTCAGGGGCAAAATGTGCTCTTTCCTCTTGGTCATATCTAATATGAGATTATACATTAGGAAATGCACAGAGACCCTAGTGGTAGCCGAAAAGGAAAAATCAAGAATTATAAATATGACCCCTAGATTATTATCCGAATTAGAAATTTGGGCCAGTAAAGACCTGAAATATCTTAAAACGACTAGGTCCTGGCACAATAAACTGTCCGAAACAGTTGAAATAAAGCAGTATAAGGTATCCACCGACGCCTCAAACATGGCCGGGGGTTGGATTGATATTGACGGAGCAGAAAGAACCTTTTATTGGGAAATGAAAGATCAGCTCCGTCATATAAACGAGAAAGAAGCTATAGCTATCAAGGCCTATATTCAGACCAACAAAAGTAAAATCCGAAACAAGCGAATTCTATTTTTATGCGACAACATGGTAGTTGTAAACACGTTTCATTATGGTAGCAAAGTAGGAACTCTTAATGACGAAATTTTAATGATAAATAAATTAGCCATAGAGTTAAATTGTATAATTAGTATTCAGCACGTGACAACGGACATCCAGGAAGCAGATGAAGCATCCAGGACCCTAGATTATAGGGAAGAAATAATATCTGATGATTCATGGAATATAATATGTGATATATTCGGAACGCCAGACATCGACTGTATGGCGAATTTCGTAAATACCAGATGTGCGTTATACTATAGTAGATTCCAAGAGGAACAAGCTTTAGATACAAATTTCTTATCTAGAATACCAGATAAAAATAAAAAGTTATATTGTTTCCCCCCTAAATCTATAGTCCATATAGCTGCAAAACACTTATACGACTTAGGCAACAGTTTCTGTTTAATATTTCACAGTTTTTCCGAATTACCACTATTAGTGGCACATAGGCCAGAAAAATCATTACTATACAGACTGGATGATAAAGTTCTAATCGCTTCCTGGGTTCCATGTCGTAAAATCAAAAAATCAGGTTTATTCTACGAACCAAATAAGAAAAGTGGTTCGTTATTTGCAATAGTTTACATAAAAAACTAATAATATTACAAATTGACCATAGTAAAACCCAATTATAGTAACATTAAAAAATGAATAACCCGTTAGGTAATTTAAAACCCTTAGAAAACATTACAATATATTTAGAATGAATAACATAACGGTTTTGAAATGTTATGTTGCATCTTTCGACGTAATACACTCAGAAATGTTATTTGCCATTATGGGCCTACAAATTACCCAGAGAAAAAGTTTCGATAAAACAAAATTATCAGAACGAGACAAGTTAATCAAATTGTTAACAATTATATCACCGAACGAAAATTGGACTTTAACCAGAATTACTGACTCCATAGGATAAACCACTGTTACAAATAAAATCAATTATTTCGAGTATTATTCAAGCTAAAATAACTGAAATTGATTAACTAAAATTAATAAATATATTTTTGAATTCAGACTAATTAAAATCATGAGTAGCGAATCCTTGATGGAATCGTTAGGAATTAACTACGCAAGAAAAAATTCGGAGAGTAAAGTTAACAAATACTTGCCCGTAAACAACTATTGTATCGAGCCAAACGAGCGGGACCTGATCGATATAAATAGTTTGGATAATGAAGCGAACACTGGCCGATATCATTCTTACCAAGGGGAGTTGGAAATAATGAGATCGGATATGGAACGTTTAACCAAAGAGACTAACACGCTACTGGTTAAAGAGAGACAAGTTCATACCCACAAGGAGCATTTCATGCAAATCGTTATGAAAAAGGACCAAAATGTCACCCTCTTACCGGAGGAGGAGGATATTTTGCTCCAAATGAGTTACGACCAACTTTGTGATTGGGCCGCGAGAAGTATTAAAGCTCGTACAGAGTCTCAGGCCACTAAAATTGCAATGATGCAAAAAATAGATGAGCTTGAAAAACGGTGCGAAAAACTCCTAACGGATACCTCAACCAACATGGTAATTAAAAGGGAGGGAAAAATGTATCTGCGATTTACAGCGGCAGATAATAATTTGATCCAACCAAATAAACGTCCTATTGAGCAGGTTGCACTCGCATTTGTTAGAACACTCACTAAATGTGAAAAACTAACAAAAATGAGACTGGACCCGACCCTGGAGCTTTTGAAAGAATACCGTGACAATTTCAGTGCCTCGGACCGTAATTATAAAAAATTCAATGTAGCGATTACGCGTATTGAAAATAACAAAAACGCCATCTCAAGGTACGACCTTTCACAACTTATCTTTGATTTGCTAACGCCTGAAAGACAACAAGAGTATTTAAGCGCGGTAAAAATTTGTATGGAAAACCCGGACATGAAAAAAGAGATGGTTAAACTTGCCTCTGATCGAGATAGAGAGCTAGCCGAGCTAAAAACGAAAGCTAAAGAGGACGCTAAAAAGCTAAACGTTAATAATCGTAATAGAGGAAGAGGCCGAACCCGAGGTTACTCAAGCTATAATAATTATTCCAGAGGAAAATCCAATAATAATCGCTATAACTCTAACCGAGGGTATCGAGGAAAGTACAGGGGACAAAACCGAGGACAAATTAACCGCGGCTATAATAATAACTATCGCGGAAACCAATCACAAAGTTCATATTTCAATGGTCAAGGAAATAACAACCAAGGACAAAATTATTATAATAATAATAATTACCAAAATAACCATCAGGAAAATACATCACAGAATAATAATGCTAATAATATGCCAAGAGGAAATAGCAATAATAACCATAGAGGAGGTAGAGAAAACTCTAGAAACTGAAATACTAAAACCTCGAAAAACCCATAGGAAAACCCATATAAATACATAAGATATATTTACTGCCTATCACTGTAAAACCAGGGAAAACCAAATTAGTAGCAAATCATTTTAAAATTGTTAAGATAATGAACCTCAGATCTGATGATATTGCTAATCACGCAAGATTTATAATATTATCAATTTCCAGCCATTGTGTAAAAACGGGTGAGGAATACGATATTACAAATATATTAAACTTGCTGCTCAGAAATTCTCACGGACAACTCAAATTAACAGCAAAGAAATTAACAAAATTGGCAAAATCATTCATCATGCAAGAAACGTGGCACTTCGCAGTATGCTGGCAATTATCACTAGACGAGGAAGAAAATCTAGCATTATTCTGAAATTGAATTATCCTTAATAGGAGAAACCATATAAAAATTTCCAATAGGATAAACCATATAAAATATAGTGCTATTTAGTAAATAACAAATAATCTCCTAGAATGAAAACTCGAGAGAGACCATTAATCGCGAATTGCTTAGAAACAACGCGAAAATTGCTACTATTATATCTAGCTGAAAAACAAATCAAATCATTCAATAAAGAGTCTGCGAGAAAATTCTTCACAGATTGGGTAAAAAAGAGAAACAAAATAGAGAAAATTTTGCCTTACAAATTAAATAATATGATTTTCCAGGTATCAAACGTTATTGAATACTTCTTAGAAGATGTAACAACTTATCCAATAATTAAACAATTATTAAGAAAAGAAGCACATAAATTAGCTAGAGTTATGTTCACTGACGAAAATTTCTCGCCAAAGAAAGCTAATACTTTTGAATTCCATGAAATAACACCAATGATAAACTATTTGTGGTACCAGGGCATTCCGGAAAAGGAGACCGCAATAATGTTAATTTTCACATTCCTATGCGGTAACCGCGTAGGCGATTTACAGTTTTCAAATTGGGAAGATATCATTATAGAACAAACTACTGCCGGTAGATATATATCAATTCCCCTTAAAATAAGTAAGACTAATCCAATGTCTTTAAAAACTGAAAATATAACTATGAAATTAAAAAGTAATATAACTTGGAACGTAGAACCAAAATTGAAATTACTACAAAAAATTAAACAATTAAAAAATCCAAATAACAAACGAATATTTGATAACAGAACTACCAAGTCGTTTGTTTATTTTATGGAAAAAGCAAGAATTCACACAGGCCTTAAGACAAAAATTTCAGCACATAGCGGCCGTAATAGTGTTGTTAAACGCATGCTACTAGGCGGGGTTAGTGCAGATAACATCTGCATTGCCCTTAACTGGGTGAGAGGATCAGAAATGTTATATAGATACCGCAATAGTTTGATAGAAAAAAGTAGCATGGGTGCTCAATACCAATTAGACAAATATGATAATACAATTTTCGAATTTTAAAACAATAAAAAATTACTTAGGTATAAACAGATATCTTACTAAAGGAAAATCCAAAAATCTATTCACTGCATTACATACTTCAAATTTTATATACATACAAATTAAAAACAAATTCATTCTATAGAATGAGCTCGGAATTAATTAGACAAATAGTAATGGACCTAGACGACTTTATTTCAAGAGAAGGCGTTGAAATAGACAGATCACTACTTCGAACAAAATTAAGACTATTAAATAGTACAGTATCATTAGGAAAACCTAAAACTACGATTAGGGGTATTCTAATAACAATGAACAAAACTGATATTAAATTATTAATATTAAAAATCTTGGATATAATACAATGGTTAAAAAGAGAAAATAAATTAACTAAATCAACGCCTTGCCTGAAGTTAAAACGACTTATCAAGCCACTTGACATAATAAGTTGGCTAGGAGATGACAGTTATCCCCTGAAATTAGAATACTCGAAGTAAAAACATGTTAACCCTAGAGGATAAACCATTATAAACGTTCAAATAAATTGAAAACCCATAAATGTTAATACGAAATCACCATATAAAAAGGGAAGAAATATAAAATTAAAATTGTATACATTTCAAAAATTATATGGCTCATTGCATTAAAAATTTCAAATTAAAATTAACGAAATTAAAACTATTTAGAATGAAAATTTCAAATATAGAAGTATTCGGAGATGTTATTCAGGGCTCTATAGCACATATCATCCTGAAAAACTTCTTAAATCGGCTACAATCAACCAGCCCAAGGAAAAATAATGGCCTTAAACAATTGTTGCTTAACATAGAAATACAAAATTTCCATAACCAAATGCGATATCCTTGGGGAAAAATTCTATCTATTGAGCGCAATCTGGAATCCGTTGACCAAACAAAATTATATTTCGCCACCAAGGAATTATCTACATTAATTCAGACAATAGAGTCAGAGGATTTCGTTAAAAAATTGAAATCAACTGACGCTGAATTCAGCCAAAGTTGGGAAATAGGTAAAGATTTCACAACAAACTGGTTAAATGAAATTACGACGGAGCAAGGAAATGACAGACACCTCCTTAACCCGTCATCACTTGAGTTATATTACCTCATGAATAAAGATTTTAACCAACAGGAAAATGCATCCAAAAGCTTAAAATACATAAAAGATAGTTGGCAAATAATTTGGCGAAAATTCCAAACTACAAAACAAAATTTGTCAAAACTACTCACGGACAAAAATAGTGTTTATAAAATATCCCTTACAATGCATGAGCCTTGCAACGGATACCACAATATGATTATGTTGGCTTATAATAAAAATATGGAAAAACGCATGTGGACTAGAGTCAATAATAAGTTGTATAAGGCTCGCCCAGCCAAACGAACATTAAAATGGGTAGACGTTGAAGAATTAAAAACTAAAATGAACCCGGTTTGGTGGATCGCAGCTGTTGAAAAAATACATATAATTCCAGAAAACCAAGATTATGCTGATATTATGTCACAAACCACGACATATTAAAAACAAACTGCATTATCCTATAGGAAAACCCAAAATATAATAAAACAACCAATCACATGACTAATAAATGGACTAATAGTTGGTATCTGAACTACAGTGAATACATTTATTAGTCTATAATGACTACAATCCATTGCCATCACACTCAGCAACATCCAACTCCAGGGATAAGAATGAGTCTTTTATGGTATGAAAGGAAAACGGCACAAAAGTGCAAGTTAGAGTATCTACCAGGATTTGACAACATTTCTCTAGAACCTGTTATCATAACTAAATTAAGTGAAACGACCGGCATTCGGTGAACTCCCCGTGTTGGCACGGGGCTAATTACTCAGAACTCAGCTAGGTCTGAATTCCGCCCGAATACTTGATTTAGGATAGATCTATTAGGTTAAGCTGCAATTTAAAAATTACCCACTCGGCTGACATGAAATAAACTTACAAAAACATAACTTCAAAATTTCATGTCAACCCCAACCCTTTTTAAAAAACACTACATACCATTAAGACTCACACTAGCTACATCCAACTCCAGGGATAAGATGAGATCTTATAGTATCAAAAAAGTTAAGATCAAAAATGGGGGGGTCAATTGTCGTAATAACTATTATCAAGTTGATGGTTACCAAAATTGGCAATACCTTAGGTTACCTGAACAAATTTTTAAATTTTGTCAAGGACTGTCCTGGGAACTGTGCGCTAGACTGTCCGGGACTTGATTCCTCCTACAGCTGAAATGAGCTTCCAATATAGACTTGTAGTTAGAGGTCATGATATGTGGTCAACCTCCTCCATGATAACATTTGTTATTGTCCGAGAAGTAAAAGCTTTTAAAGCAGATTGATCCACCAGTTTGCACTTAGGTTAACTTCGTTTCTTCCAATTCAGTTCCAATTCGGTAATTTCCCGAAATTGTTGAATATTCATTATTGATTTTAGGTTTATTCTAGAGTTTTGGAAATTTGTGCATTGAATCTTATTGCTTATTTTTCATGAAATTTTAATTTTAAACATCCATGAATTTCGAAATTTATTTTAGAGGCGATCTTTTTGCAATTTTAGGGGTCTAAATCAAATCGCGCTCTTCGGGTTATTCTGGAGTTTTGAATTTTGTGCATGAAAATCTCTATTGCTTATTGCGAAAATCTTCATGTTTTTCAATTATTTCTGAAATTGTTTAAAATAATGTTTGGTTGTTTATTAATTAGCCAAATAAAGAGAAAAAAATTAAAATATTTTTTGAACTGGGCAGATCCTCATCCACGTCACGTGACGTTCACAAGAGATAGCCAAACTGATTGGCACCGGAGGAGACATATCCAAAATATGGATAATTAATTGGGAACACCTAATTTCAGCTGTAATATAATTTAGAATCGTATGAAGTGAACTGAGTGCTCATTCTATACCAAAAAAGTCAGATTTCCAATCAAGTTTTATTGCACTAAATAGTTTGGTTCAGTTATTAAAAATCGCCATTATAAATAATTGCGGCTTGAAACAACGTCGGCACCAAACTAGAATACAGAGTCAGTTCTTGAAAAGGTACCGGCTTAGTGACTAGGCTAATACTGAAGTGTGATAACCAAGCTGTAACGGAGGCTTGTGACTGAGCAGTAACTGACGCCAAGTGGACTGAGCTGTTACTGAAGCAATACTGAGCGTTACTGAAGCACATAACTGGCCCGTTTACTTGAGAAACCAACAGATTCAGAACAATGTTCTTGGGCCAGTTTGAATATGTAAGAATTTGGCTTGTTAATTGATTTGGATGCTTGGGTGATATTTATTCAGCTTTGCAACTGTAGCGCTTTCAGATGTAACTGGCTGGAAGTCAAAGAAAATAGCGAAACGCTGGGAAAAAGTCGGGTTTAATTTTTAATTTGATTTCATTTTAGTTTTTATACTGAAATTACAATCATTACAGCCATTTTAATAATCAAGCGCGTTTCGTTTGTACTTTTTCAAGCTATAAACAGGCACTTGTAAGGTTAAAACTTTGATACTTGCCGATTTTTTCTGTGGGTGAAATATTGCAAGTTTAGCGGGAAAAGAATGTCAGAATTTAATCTGGAACAATTCAATTTTGATTGCATATTTTTATCGAATAAATCGTAATTATTACATATTTTTCTACTGGATTATTGGGCTCGGAAAAATTTTCGAAAATTAATTATTAAAAAACAACGACTTAAACAAAAATTTTGAGAAATCTCGAAAGTTTGAATATTATATTTTTATTATAAATGTAGACCCAAAAACCAAGTTCGAAATAATATTGAAATCTTCAAGATAAACTTTTCCGATGCATTTTTTCCCTCGAATCGAACCAGATTTTCATCTTTATTTAATTTTGATGGTATACGGTGAGTTCCAAGTGAGTCGAACTTGATAATTTACAAGAAACCAATAAAGTTAGATGCAGTGATCATGTATGTAATTTAATAATTACTACATTTAATAAATACTATTAATTCTTTTAGTTTCCATAATTAAACAAAAACAGGCCTCACTTGGCCAGTAATTTATCCATATCATTCATTGAAAAATAACTCTTTCATAGTTCAAATTTGGGCTCTTTGCAACAGTTCTTTACCTATAACGGCCGTAAGGAAAATGCGAAAGGCACTGAAGATAATGTTGCAACAAGCGGGTTTATTGATGAATATTGAGCTGACATTGTTTACTGTCAGGTTTTTGCATGATATTTTTCCAAACAATTTACTTGAACCAATTCACGCAAGTTTTACAGAATGTCATTGAAGAAGCTCAGCAAGGCAAAGCCAAAAATTGACGAGCTCACTACAAGCAGATAAATTTATAGTTTGTAAACAAAAATACTAGTAAGACTGAAATTAAACTTTGACTGTCTGACTTTAACTTGTAATATGAAGAGTGGTTGCAACAGCTTTGATTATAACGCTGAGAAAATTACGGAATGAAACAACTGAAGTAATTTTTTGATTTCAGATGAGAAGTTGTCATATCCCTTCTCACACTTTTGTTAGATACCCGCCTGATTAGGAAACGTTAGTGCTGTCTTTTTAAAGTAAGTAGGTCCGGGTATTACAAAAGTGTAAATAAGGTATTGGTTCATCTTTGAAGGTAAATTTCTCAATTTCGAAAAAATAAAACTTTTTTGAAAAAAATTTCTAATTTTGAAAAAAAATCAATTTTGAAAAAAAAAATTAAAATGGATCATGTTTGACTAGGATAATACCCATACAGTTTGAGTCTAATCCACTGAACAAAAATTTTGCAAAGTGTTGAGTTTTTGGTGACCCACCGGAACGCGCTTCAAGTGGTTGCACCAAAACAATTGTCCGGTTAACAAATATTCAGCGCCCAAATTATTATGGTTCTATTGTCATTCGTTCTTAAGAACGTTTTTTGGTCAGGTACAATCAACTCGGGCACCGCATACAAGCGTGAGAAGAAATTTGCGTCGCTGATTGATTTCCCTTCAACTGACAGGAAAAGTGCACTTATATTTTGCGACAAAGGTTCGACTGCGGCTCAGTGAGGACTCTGACTTTGATTGCTAGCTGATTTTTCATAACAATGGGTTACGGCGGTTATGATACTGAATTTTTCAATCGGATTGAATAAGACAAATTTAATCTAGTGAGCATTATTTGAGCGCTTATAGAAGAAAATTTTCAATTTTAGAAAAATGAACAGGAAATGTCTAAAATCACATTCATAAAATTTTTTATGAATCAATTTGAACTACACGTCTTCAAACTATGTTTAATTTCGTATTTTAAAACAAATCTATTGCACCAAAAATGTCTTATTTTTCAAAAAAATTTCCGAATTTTTTTGGACAATTCTAGTATTCAATCTCTGTTAGTTTGAATTTGAAACTCGCTTAAAAACTTCATTCTTGACGTGAACATTAAATCGAAACGTTAGAAATTGAGTTCTAGTATAATTTCTAAAATTTTGCTGACAATTCATACATGTTAATGTAACATGTATTAATTCCAATTGGCAAAATTTGAGGCGACATCCGATCAAATCGATCCAAAATTTTTCAGATGTTCCGCCCCTGCATCTAAACAAATACCATTTTTCATCTGGAAACATAATAATACGCCTTTGATGTCAATTTGATCTTTTTTCCATTTAGATCAGCAGCCTCATTTTCATTCAAAGACCTTACATAACTGAATCAACAAATATCACATAATAATAAGGCAAAAGTGTATGTTTTTGAAAGAAATCGAGACTAGAGACAAACGTGAAGCAAATTATGGGTGATTTTTATCCTCAAAATGATTTCTTATGTAATTACAATGTATTTTTATCATGTATGTTTACTCAATGTGTTATAACAATTTTTTTTTAATAACCATATAATTAAAACTTACAATAAGAGAAAAAATATTAACTTACGTGAGAAAATCTAGATCCTTGAATCACAAAAATGCATTTTGCCATCAGAACCATTGTATGTGAAAAGTGTAAAGTTGAAGCCGCTGTAAAAGCTTGATCATATGATTTTATAATTTATCTCTTTAAAAACCGAGCTGTCCCTATTGAATCATTTTGATTAATATCGGCAATTTATTCTCGTTTGACCGGATACTAAACTTTTTCTCAGATTATCAAATTCAATTTTTATAGCTTTTTGCAAAATTGCCAGATCAAATTTCGTTTTCGATTACGTGGAAGTATTCTCATTTCTAACATGGCCATTTGATTTGTGAGGTTTACATAAAAACATTTAGTATGGTTACTTTCACTCTCCACAAATGACCTTCAATTTTATATGATTCAAGAGAGTATATTGAAAACTATGTGGAACTAACGTATAGAGTTAAAATTGGCCTATCTCAATGTTTTTTTTGATTTATTTGTAAAAAGTTACTAACAAAAATACGAAACTTCTAAACAAAGTATTATGTAAACTCTTTCATCAGTAAGGTTACCCGCTAATATTACGCTTGTGGGTTTATTTTCAAGACGAAGATCTTGATAACTGGTCTGATCTCTCTCATTTCTTCTGTAGTAGAACGTACCTCACATAAACAACACTAAAAGTTATGGTTCACAAACTGGTCCGGGCTAGTACCAGAGCTTCCCCCTCAGAAGATCCAGAAATACCCAAAATTACAATTTTTTCGATAATAATACAACAAATCCTATGTTATCTTAGAATGACTTAAAATATTCAGAAGATTATGTTGTTACAAACTCTTTTTTTATTTCTAATTTCTTATAGGAAAGTTGTTAATATATACTTTGTCATTGTGCTGAAAAAACACTTATCGATCTCACGATTGTCTCTTACACCTCCTTAAACTAATCGAACAAAGATCACAAATTCTAATTCCGTCACCATAAATAATTGCTTAGTGTTTATTACCGCCAACTTGCGCTGAGACAATAAAATACGAGCGCAACAAAAAAACCAATTGATTACTCCGAATAATACATCTGCCGATTATTCTTATTGATATACATGTCATGTATATTTGATTTGTAAGTTGAAATACTCCCAAGTTGGATTTATTCATTGCATATCTTCCGCTATTTAACAAGTTAAAAAATTTATTTGATATATTGGAAATTGAAATATATATTTCGATCTTAGAAAGAACGAGATTAGTGAGGACTTTTTTGGGGATACTTTTTTTTGTTTAATTTTAGCCTTGGACAGATTGATATGGTGAGTAGACAATGACGAGAACAGCGAGATATGAACACGAATTTTGGTAGGTTTTTGGGAGGACATTTAATTAAATTATAGTAACAAATATAAATGTCGAGAGACTGCAAATAACTGTTTATATAAGTGTTTATAATACTATCATCAGGAAAATATCCGAATTAAGCTGCGAGTATCAGCGAATTTATCTGGGCTATTGTTTGGGGGCTTGAGATTCTGTATCTCGGACATAGCTATTTTTTTAAATTTTGATTCATAGAATCATGCATTGAATATGACTGTTTTATGGTTGCATAATTGAACCAGAAAATTGGCAATTTTATAACTGAATTACAAAAACAATACTAGTATGCTTTGGGGTTATACTGTATGCGTCTCAGAATAATTGTTTTATTTAACTTTCCATTTGTTAATTTAATTTTTTCAGAATTTTTCCTTTTCCTTTTCACAAACTTGTTATTTTTCATATAAGAAAACGGCTACCAAAAGGATGCAATTATCCCTTTGCAATTCCTGTGTCGACTGTGAGGCGAGGGTAGGGTGAGAAAATTGGAGATAGGCTGGAAATAGTTTTCTTTTTTGAAACCTGATGAGAACTTTCTTATAATATGAATTTTACGCAGCGTTATTTAGCAGATTCAGAAATAGCTTATTTAATTTTTCTGAGTCCACATAAAATTAAATATTTAAACCCGAAAATTTTATCAATTCTAGATTTTATAAATTTCCTTCGCTAAACCCATAGTTAAATCAATATAAATCTCTTAGGATGGTTTTTGTGAGGCTCACGTGACATATTTCGATGCAATTTTTGCAGTGATCACTGTACCGATTACCAGTTTTTCAATAATATGCTTTTACGACGTTCTTAAGATCATACCACTATGAGCTAAAATTTATTTTTAGTTTGATTTTTTAGCACTTTTCACGTATAAAATTTTTTGCTCATATTTTCATGAGAAAGTCGCATCACCGAAAATAAGCGCTTAGACTGATTTCAGTATCCGTCTGAACCCAGGTTTAATTAAACCAAAATCATTTGGCAAATTTTCTGGAGCCTCGTCCATTATATTATATGTTCCTTTTGTGGTAACCGTTTTTCAAAAAATTATATTCACTTATCTCGATCTTCATTACCTGAAGTATGAAGATTAGATTGAAACGTATGTAAAAAACTAATTTTTTAACTAGCATATATGTGTGCGTGTTGCTTCTATAAACCGCTACAAAATCAATTTGTTTTCATGTTTCAAAATAATCTGTCTGGTCAATAAAATCTCTTCTCTATGTGAACTTTATGGACGGTTGCTATTTTTCGGGCTGGACTTAAACGTTTTAATCAAGTTGTGTTATTTCGGACAATTTTGTTTTTCGGAAAAGTAAATGTCCGAGCAAAGCAGCCAACTTGATTATGGCCATAATTTTCATGGGCCCATCTTTATCAAGAACTTGCCTGAAATTTTTTCGACATATCGTGTACTTAAAGTTAATTTGAAATGATTGGATCCTATATAAGCGCGTGTCGGATCCTCCACTAATATGGTTCGAATTCTCACGTCCGCCGCTATGTCGCCCGGGCTTGGATCGGCTGATATTACGCATCTCATTGAACTTTGGCGCTCTCGCAATATCAAGCACCCATTGTCCGATAATTATACCCCAACACAACTCTCTGGACAAAATTACTGGATCCGAACACGCATTTTCTTCAACGCATTCCCTTTGGCCGTTCAGGAACACACTAATTTTTATGAACACATGTTTAAAATTCTTAGTATTTTGCCAGACCTGTTAATATTGAAATAATTTACACGGTATCAAAAAGCAACGGAAGACCTGTTACTTTCATCGAAAAATATGCACAACGGACTTTCTTATTTCCACAACATGACCTTAATCCTTGGGACCAAGAATCCTGCAAACTTTTATTATCTTTCAAATATAATTTGTTAACATTATATAGTCTTGAAGATTTTGCCACTATGTAATTTAATAAAAGGTTGATAAAACTCAATTCATATTGTTGATCTTGCGGTTGCATAATAAATTTTTTTGATAATATTCGGCCTTCAGAGACTTGAATAAATTTGTCAGAATTATAAACAGTGAACAATGTTGTAATATCTTTTGAACTACCACGTTTTTGTAAAAACATTTAACTAGATTTTTTACCAAAAACACAACAATGTGAACTTCTCAAAATGTTGTTAAAAGTTAAACAAAACACTGATTTTAATCAAATATAGAAATTTACTTTTAAGTATTGATTTTACATATTAAGTGTGATGATGCGTGAAATTATTGGGTAATATCAATAATGTTATATCTCAAGATTCAGGGTCGGATTTCCGGGTTTCTATTCGTATAATTGTCTCGACCCAGAAAACCGCAAGCGTCGGTCAGGTCGGCTTCTGACCCGACCTGGTTTTACAGTAGCCAACCTTCCGGCATCCGCAGAAATTTTTCTGAAAAACACATAATTTTTTATATGTAGTTTATTGCAATATAAATCGATTCATTATATAATTAATTTTCCTAAGTATTTCGAAAAATTTTAGATACTCAACAGCTATCCGTCTCTGGGTCAAAACTTTTCCATCTGAAAAACAAAGAGTCGACGTCGTAGGGCCGGAAATGTTCTTGACCCTTGGCATCTAGGTTCAAAGTGGTCTGCGCACCCGTGTGCTTTATAATGTATTTATTCACAATTTTTCATTTTATAATTAATTCTTGAGTGATATTTTTGAACATTTTTTTGCGTGGAATTGTTGACTCAGTTATGGACAATTTTTGATTCCTTTTTAGTTCTTTAGCTTTGCTGTCTTACATTTCTTATCGAATTAGATGCTTTTTTTACATACAAATTCATGGGTACTTGCTGTGTGTGTTCCACGCGGTAAGGATGATTTACTAACACCAGCCCCCGTGACAAACATAGAGCAAATGTAACAACTTTCTCGATTTGTTTTGTTAGCTTGCAAATATTTTAACAAATTTAAATGCTCGCACCGACCCCTTCAAGACAAAAAGGATACCTGGAGACGCTCAACACAGCTCCTTTGTATTTTTGTCTCGTTTTGTTGAAAAGTGCCGTGAGGCCAGGCTATTTTTATTCCTCATTTTTATTGGCAGTTTCAGAAATATACATATTTTCTGCATTTTCGGTTTGAGACTTGACACGGTCACTGACCGAAGGACAAATAGTTTTCGATTAATCTTTTGTCTATTTATTCATCTAGTTCAAACAGTGAATTAGATCAAAATCTGAGATATACCGAATTTTTGGTGTATTCCCAATTGTTGGCGGTGGTAAGGCATAAATCGATAATCTTCGCAACTTGATCATACCATGACGCATAGCATGCTTCACATGAGATTGCCGCACTTACGGATTCAAACAAATACAGAGATCGGCAGTTTTCATAAATTTTACGATTTATGAAATGCACCTACGCAAGATTTCCCCAAAATGTAATTTCATACCGGTCGCTGTATGTAACAGGCTGAGTTTGGAGTTTGAATAATTTTGACAACTTATCTCGTTGATGATTCCTCCTCGTTTTCTTTCCAGATATTGATAGGTAAGGTTGCTATCTTCTAGCCTCTTCTAAATATTCTATGTCTATGTTTCAAAACAAAACATCTTCGTGTTGGTGATAATAGCGTAGTGATTTAATGTGGTTGGGTTCGGGATTTTTCAAAATTAGTCTAGTAGGTTCCGGAAAAGTGTAAGAAATTGGTTGGAATTTTATGTAGATTGTGTTATGTTGATATATACTTCCATATGTTCGAGTTATTTCAATTCCGTCGCTGGTGTACAGGGACACAAAGGGTCTTTTCTCATCAACCGCCAAAAATTAACTCTCCAATAATTCCTCTATCCTAAACATGTTTGTGACTTCTGTCAAAAATACCGGATGACAATATTTTTCATCGAAACTGGACTGAAATAGACCGGAAGTTTTATCAATTGTTCGGACCAAGGAGTTCATCAGCATTAATCCTTCGACTTGCAGAACAGTTGTTTTGGCGTCAACTAAATCAAAGGTTATTTGACTTAAAACGATGAGGTAACTAATTTTTTTACTATTGCCCAAACTCAGTGGTCTCTTGAAATTGAGGTTTTTATACGCGTGTGTTCAAATTCACTAATCATTTGTCTAATGATTGTAGTCAGTGATTGCAC
>SCLH01000005.1:190361-223868 GCA_004367855.1 Oikopleura vanhoeffeni
TAATTTTTACAATTTTTGCCCCTTTTTCAATATTTCAATGTTTAGCCTAATCAATGTGATAATGGCGCGCATCAAATCAGCATAAAATAGTGATTGCGAGAAATCTGACAAAAATTATTAAAATTTTTTCAGATGCAAATTTAGCTTAGAGATTCACGAAGATTATTTGAAAAGGAGAAAAAATTGCATGTAGCGTTTGTGATAAATAGTCCGTTTTCTAAAAAAAATTACATTTTGCCTATATTTAACTATAGCAAGCAATTTTCAAAAATAGATTTTCGGCGAATTAAGATGAATTTATGAAGTTTATTATAGATCGATTGTAGAGAATTTTTTCTGACCAATAATACTCGCATTATGTGATTTTGGATACGTGGATATCACGAAAATAGATCAATGGAAAGTAAAAGCAGCAATTTAGGTTTTATGCATTTAACGGCTCATGTTAAAATATTTTCTAGAATCAAAATTTAATACATTCAAGGTACGATTCACAATGTGCAATTGAAAACATACATGTAGATGTCCACTTAATTCTCACAAAATATATTTGAGTTTTAAGAAGAGCTTATTTCTCCCCAGCACATTGCTGGAAGCACCCACAATCCCCTTTAAGCATAAAATATGCCTTGGTACATGTATATGTTACATACGTATTAAACCAAGGCATCTTTTTATGATGAAGTAAAGTACTTCATAGGAGACTACTATTTATTTTAAGGGGGTGTGAGACTCTGATTATTCTGCCTGTATTATATTATAAAAATTCGCCGAATTGATTGTATTTGTTTTAATAGTCCAAAATAACATTTCCATACAAAATCTACTTTGTATTTGTATTCCTACTACAGGGGGGAGGCGATATCGCCGGCCCAATATCGCCGAATTTGCCGAAAAAAACCTACGCAATTTCACGATTTTTAGCTTAAATACTTTCAGTGCCAATATCGCCGAATATTTTTGAATCTTTTGAGATTTATATTACAAATTTCTTTGTGGGCGTCATGAATGACGTCATTCTCATGATTGAATTTCCCAAATTTACTCCTTTCAACTTTAATTTGATTGTGTTTGGTGGAGTATTAAATTCTACGCATTTTGGTTATTCACTTCATTCGAACCTATTGTGCTTATAAAACCAGAAAAAATGTTTGACATACATGTATGACGTCATTTCGAACGCCTTTAGGCGCCCCCTGTAGTACAGTTATATTATATGATTCATATTATATCATACTTATAATTTTTTGTGCTGCATAAAGCGGTTCTTCTAAACATCTTTTGATCTGATGCAAAAATGATATCGAATCTAAAGGTGCTGTAATATTATCACTTTTTGAGTTTTCTAACTCCCAGTTGAAATATTTCGGACGTTCAATTGATCTCTTTTGTTTTTTGATTGTGTCTTTCACAGTTCTATTAACCAGTTCCATAAGTTCTTCGGGGTCTACAACGGCTAGTTTTGCCACTTCTGGTTTATTATAGTCCTTAATAAATATAATAAGTTAATGAATATAATAAGTTATTTATTTTAAAAAACATCCTTAAAAATTAAGAAAAATTGATCTGTGGATAATGTTGATATTTTAAAAATGAGTTAACATTTCGGCAAAATAGGTTTTTTTAGCGCAACATCATAAAATTCCAATTGTATCCCAGAGTCAATTAGTTGATACAAAGTCGCGACTATGTCTCTAACCGATCGTCTGACCGGTAATCAGCGAAAACACCGGTAAATTTCAGTTAATCGAGAACTGACCCTTTCAAAATGTGGTTATCGGGGTAACTTTTCAGCAGAAATTTGTTGGCAATATTTATTTTGACACCTGACACCACCTGGTGGTCTAAACAGCACTTTTTGTATTTAGACACTGGAATGTTATGTGGACCTGAAAATGTACTTACCTGGGTAACTTTTCAAGTGAATTTTTTTGGCAATATTTATTTTGAAAGGTATACTATGGTCAGTTCTCGATTAACTGAAATTATTTATCGGTGTTTTCGCTGATTACCGGTTAACCGGTCAGTCGATCGGTAAGAGACATAGACTATGTCACATAGTCGAGACTCTGTATCAACTAATTGACTCTGGATACAATTCGAATTCATGAATCGTATGAACCGTTTTCGAGAAAATTCGCTCCGATTGCGGGTTGCTCTAAAAAAAACCCCGCCTTAGAAGTTTTTAAGATAAAACAATTACGATCAAAACAGAAAATTTCGGAATTATCACTTTCGAAATTTTTTGGAATTTACGATTCTAGATTTTTCGGTTATTACATTTTATAAATTTCGACATTTGGATATCTGAGAAACTTGTAGTCGAAAATGGATGTTTATTTGATATCAAATAAAATATATCATATTTTCCAACTTTATCCCAGAGGCGGTCCCTATGCATGATATCATATTATTAATATCATAAGATTTCGTTTTATTCAAAAGATAAAATTTGAAAAAGTTACTTACTGTGTCTGTCTTCAGTATTACTGTTCCAGGTAAGAAAGCTGAATTCATAATATTGCTTGAATTTACATTTTTTCTTCGCGGGATTAAATAATCGGAATCTCCCCCAATTTCATTATTTTTGAACGCAGAATCTGAAATTTTCTGCACTCCTTTCCCTAAAATGGAAATATTAAGACCAAGAAATAAACAAAAATTTCAGAATTCAAAGATTTACGTAGAAAACTGTTATACGTTATCAAACAAAATAGATATAGTACAGGGGGAGGCCCGTTATCGCCGAAAGTCTTTTTGCATAAAAATTCGGCGATATCAGCGAAATGTGGACAAAAATAAAGTTTTTCGTTCAAAAATTGAAAACGCGTAGGCGTTTGAAATGACGTCATAATTTGGAAAGTTTTTCAATTTTATAAGGAGTGTTGTGTGTACACAAGTAATTGTGTGTTCCAAATGAAGCAAATCACCAAAATGCGTAGAATTAAGTACTCCAGTGGAGTGACTCCACCCAACAGAAATAATCAAATATTCAAAAAAAAATGGATTTAACAAATTCAACCTTTAAAAATTACGTCATTCGTCGACCGAAAGATATTTGTAATAAAAACCTCAAACGCCCACGCAATTCGGCGATATGGGAAGTGGAAGTATTTTGGCCAAAAATCGTGAAATTGCGTAGGTTTTATTCGGCGATATCGGGCCTCCCCCTGTAGTAAATTATATACTAAGTTATCCATCATCGACTAAAATAATTGACTTGCTAATTTATACAGACTTTCAAATTATTGAACTTTTAAGTTTAAAAAACATGAACTTTCAGAATTTCAGATTTTTTGTAATTGATTAATTTAAATGAAATTATCATAATAATTTATATACATTTATGTACGCTATATTCAAAATTGTATTACTGTGGGTTTTGGACAGAATTTGAATTCCCGTTTTGTCCGCTACATCTTTATGGTCATTAAAATTCCCGTTTCGTCCGCTTAGACTAAGGTACTAGAATTATTTAAATAAAAAAATCTGAAATTTTGAAAGTTCACAGTTTTGGAACTTACGATATATTTTTCTTTTATTTGAGTCCATTATTACCTCTAATAATTCGAAAAAAGAAATCTAATCAGTTTTAAAATCTCGATTTGTTCATTTATACAAAAAAAATATGATCCTAAATGCGATTTTTAGCAAATTGTATCGCATAAATTAGTTAAATGCGAAACCTTGTTTTTTGTTGTTGTTTTCGACAGATAAAAATAGATTAAATTCTTAAGGGGGTTCTTTAGGCAAAATGGACTTTTTAAATAGCTGATTACTCTCGGCATAGACATAGGAGGTAACTAAAAAAATTCTGATATGTTAGTTCGTAATCTCTGGAAGAACTTTTAATTACAATTTTTATGATAGCATGTTGAACCAACCGGTAAATGAGGTTAACTAGGAGCAAATATTTTTTAATCCGTATATTTTTTCGTCCTATTTAAAAATGTTTCAAACTTGCTTATAATCTGTGAAATTCAAAGGCGGAAAAAAATTCCTCCCATTTTATTCGATTTTCTCACTTAAAATGTATCAAAGATAGCGAAAAGGACTGTTTTGTGCTATTTTAGTCACGGAAAGTCGTTTTTTACATGTTACATGGCAAACTATTTTTGCATGCACTTTAGCTTTTTGAGATAATTTTGAATACAAATTCTTCGTCCCAAGATAACGATTTGAAACTTTATTTTTGCCATCCATGTCATCGTATGAGATTTTCAAGTGTATCAAAAAATACGTAAGTTGAATGTTTCTGGAAAGGTATTATAAACTTTGACAGAATATTTAACCGTTCGAGCGCTAGAGCACAAAACATTTTTTATTTTCGACACTTAAAAATTTTTTTAATATTTTCGAAAAATTTTGGTAATGTTTTACGATTTTTTAAGTTGTTTATACCTAAAAAAGCCACGTTGAGTTCAAAAATCATGAAATCAGATCTCTAGCTCTTTTAGTTAAAAAGAACCTATATCAAAAATCCTGCCTAGTCGTCGAATTATATGACTACGTCACACGAATTTAAAGTGACCAATGAAATGACTGGATTTCTCTATTTGTGACGTCGTCATAGAATTCGACGACTAGGCAGGATTTTGGATATACTCAAAATAAGCTTATTTCAAATTTTATGAAAAAAATTCCAGAATGTCGAATTTTGATTTCGTGATATAATTAAAAAAGCTACGTGGAGATCAAAAATCGTAAAATCCAGTCAATAGAATTTTCAGTACAAAAGATATGGACTGCCTATAGCCGTGTTCTAAAACGGGATCGGGATCCGGAGTCGGGATTGGAAATTTCCACTTAGGTCGGGACCGGGATTGAATTTGAAAATTTGGTCGGGACCGGGTCGGGATTTGATCGGGATCCCGAGTGTTTTAACATTTTCAGTGATAGAAAATTATTCTGTAAAATATTAAAATAAATTTTGAAAACCATAAATATTCATAGCCTTAAGCATTTCTGGCCCATCATAACGTTGTGTAGGTTAGAATATTGTTATATCACGAATATTACTTTATTTTACTTTTATTTTACTTTTATTCAATTTTCAATAGCAGATAGCTTATTCATTAGAAAAATTATTCAGACGGAATTTTGAAATATCGTTAGTATTTTGGCAAAAAAATTGAGCGTTAACTTTGGTCGACGATGATCCCATTATGCACAGTGTAAAGCGGTCGAAAAAAACGTTTAAAGTCAATCTATCTATGCACAGCGGCTGAGAGTTAATAAAATAATCTGAAAAATGAATCAAATTCGAAAAATAAGGCCCTTCTTCGAATTATTGATGATAATAATCAGCCTCATTTCTGTTATGACTAATTTGAAAATACATGAAACCTCATTTTTGAACTACAGTAAATAATAAAAAATAAGAAAAATTATATCTTTTTAAAAAAATTCAATACTCGAAGTTCAAGTCTCGAAACGTTTTTACGAATATTTTCCCACTCAAAGAACAAAAAGCGCCCAATTATCGTCACTCACATCCTTTAGGTTGACTAAGGTTGACCTTAAGGGGTGGCATAAGTCCAGCGGATTGGTACATTTTTTCAGAGCAATATATGAAAGAAAAAAAATGTAGAAATTTTATTTTTTATCTTCAATAAAAATTTTTATTTTTAAACATAACTAACTATAGTTAAAAATACAAAAAACACTTTTCACTGTGCATCAATTCCAACTTAACCCGACTATACTAGTAGAATTTTTTTTTAAAGACGATATTAAACTTCAGACATTGTCGGGTGTACTCCACTAATTAGTTCCCTAATTACTCTTGCACAGTCGAAAATTTCTTAAAATATCAAAGTTTTTTTTTCCATGAAAAAGGGTAAAAATTGGCAAAAAGTAGAGAAAAACAGCTTTTTTGAGATAAAATGACCTTAAAATTGCGTTTTGATATTAAAAAATGTCCTGACAATTAAACAAAATGGCGCCTATTACACTCACCATTTATTGGGAATTTTTCACACCCATAAATATTTAAAGATTCAGTGCCGAATGGCACCTTATCGAGTGCACAGTCAAGTGTTAAAAATTTCACCAACAGTTTTCAAAATGATAATCGCGCGACCTACCGATTAGTTGACATACGCCAATTTAATAGATACCAGAACAGTTAAATATATGATTCTGCCTGATTTTTTATGGAGAGTTAAAAAAACCATCAATAAAAAATTTTGGAACTTGATTTGGGGAAATTTTCATATTTTTCTAACAAAAAGTCAATAAAAAATGAAAAATAAAAATTTTATGATTTTTCAAACAGCGGTCAGAAAATATGTAGGAATCCATGAAAAAAGTTAAAGTGGCTATTTTTTTGGTTTTTAACCCCAGATTTCAGTTATTAAAACAAAAAAATTTTTGACAAAAAAATGCGGAAAATTTTCATAATGCTTCGATTTTTTTTTCAAATTTTTAACGATTTCAAAGATGAAAACCCGAACTCAAATCTTTCCTAAAATGGATAAAATAATTTTATGAAGCTGAAACATATTTAAATCGGTTCAGCTAAACTATAACAAGCATGAAAAATATACTGACTTACTATTTTCGTAAGTTATATTGACTCCAGGATGCCGGTTATGCCACCCCTTAAAGATTATTTGATGATGCAGGCAGCAATTAGCAGTAACTGTGAGACAAACGAGAATTAGAGTTTTGTGAAAATTGGTCAGATGTGCCACGTAAAAGTCCATATGGGCCTGTTATTTTAATACAGGAAATTCGTGATAAATAACAGAACTTAAAATTTTATTTAAAAAAACGGAATTATTCGGGATCCGAGTCGGGATCGGGATATCCGACCTCGGTTCGGGACGGGATCGGATTGAAAAAATTATAACATCGGATCAAGAATTGAAAAAAAATATATGACTCGGGACCGGGATGGGATTGAAAACTCATTCCGTTTTAAACACTGGCCCTATAGAACCCGCTTAAGGGAGTGGGTGGCGCAAAGAGTCACTTCCAAGGTCATTCCCGCCAACTAGCAAAGGTGATATTCCAAAAACATTTGTAACTAACAGAACAACCTTCGCGGTAATTTTGAACTTAACAGTAATCTGATACAATCCCACTACGCTTTTAAAAAGCTTCTTGAAAAGACACGCAGTTCGTAACCTACCCTTCAATTTTCATCATTTTTATTATTTTTTTGTGTCAGCTCCAAAAAAGCCTCACACATAATGCATTATTGTCTTTACTTCGGAATTTGCTTTTGGCGGCCAAAAAGCAAAACAAAAATTATTGATTTATTTATGATTAAATTGAAAGCGCGCTTATTTGTTTTCTTTTGACGCTACCGAGTTAAAAATTGCACCAAAATCCTTAAAAAGTGTTTTGAATTTACGGAAAAAATTATTTGAAGCATTTTTTTGGTTTCTAAATTTTGTCAAAATTAGGCTCAAAATGAAAGTACATGCCCCCAAGAAGACGCCGAAGCAAAATTTCAAAAAAAAAGTCCTTGTGCTTTCAGATGCAGTATGAGTCGAAACTGTATCTCTCAAACTGGTGAGGAGATAGCTTTTGCTTGGACCTCCCAAACTGACCATTTCAACAATTTTGGCTAAAAAACGAAAATTGACATGGCCCCAAGAGACGCCGAAGCGAAATTTCGAAAAAAACTCTTCTAGTTTTTTGTTGGAACAAGTTTTGTGCTTTCAGATGCAGTATGAGTCGAAACTATATCTCTCAAACTGGTGAGGAGATAGCTTGTTGTGAGCCTCCAAACTGATAATTTCAAAATTTTTAGTTTTTTTGCGTTTTTGTCCGCCGAAAGCAAAATTTGAAACAAAAGCAATTTTGCACGATTTGTTAGGCTTTTCCGGAGCCTCACACAAAAAAATAAAAAAATGATGAAAATTGAAGGAGTAGGTACGAACTGCGTGTCTTTTTAAAAGCGTAGGTGTCAGCGTAGGTGGGATTGTATAATTACTGTTAAGTTCAAAATTACCGCGAAGGTTGGTTCTGTTAGTTACAAATGTTTTTGGAATATCACCTTTGCTAGTTTGACGGGAAATGAATTTGGAGAGGCTAAATTTGCGACACCCACTCCCTTAAGGGGGTTCTATAGTCAAAATGACTTTTGAATTGGCCTTAATTTCTCTCGGCATAACATAGGAAGTGACAAAAACATTCTGATAAGTTAGTTCGTTAATCTCTGGAGACGTTTTGAATTCTATTTTAGATAGCATGTGAACCAACCGAAATGAGGTTAACCAGGAGCAAAAAAATCTTTGAAAAAGCTGTATTTGTTTTCGTCCTATTTAGGAAATGTTTCAAAATTGACATTATCTGCGAAATTCAAGGCGGAAAAAAACTGTTTCCTTTTTTTTTAATTTTCTTCACTAAAGTTATCAAAGACTGGCGAAAGGACTGTTTTTGCTATTTTGGCACGGAAAGTTGTATTTTTTTTTCATGCGGGATACATGGCAACTATTTTTCCGTGCACTATAGTTTTTCGTAATAATTGTTAACAAGACTGTTGTGCCTGATTTAACGAATTTCATTTTTTAACTCCCAGGAGTTACGTTTGAAAATTTATTTTTGACATCCAATTTCGTCCAATCAGTTTTTTTTAAGACCAAACGATTCTAATTGAATGTTTTTTTGGAAACGGTATTATAAACTATGACCAAATATTCCCGGTTCGAGGCGCTAGAAGCAGAAAGGATTTTTTTATTTTCGAACACTCCGATAAAAATTTTAATATTTTTTCCGAAAATTTTTCGTAATTTTTTACGATTTTTTTGAGTTTAATTATGACTAAAAAGCCACGTTAGTTCAAAAAATCATAAATCAGACCTCTAGCTCTTTTAGTTTCAAAAGATACGGACTGCCTATAGAACCTATATACTCAAAGATAAGCTTTTTTTCAAACTTTAGGTAAAAAAATTCTAGAATGTTTAAATTTTTCAAATTTTTATTTCTCATATAATTAAACAATCTACGTGAGATCCAAAAATTCTAAAATCCAGTCAAAATAATTTCAGTTACAAAAGATATGGGCTGCCTATAGAACCCCCTTAGAGCCCTTTTTCCAAGGGGGAAAAATTTTTTTTTTCTTTTGTTTTTTAACAAAGGTAATTTTTTTTAAAGGACCCAAGAAAATATTTTGACGAAGTCGAAGCTCAGACGTGGTATCATCAAACGGTTTTTTGCATCGTGTAACTGACCGAAATTCAAAAACCAAAAGCTTCGACTTCGTCAAAATATTTTCTTTTGTACTTTAAAAAAAAGCTACGTCAATATTTTATTTTTTGAATTAACTATCATTTCAACTTACCCATTGAAGGAATACCAGTATTTTCTAACTTTTTAGTTTCTTCATTCTCAGCCTTTTTAAGTTCTACTCGAAGATTTTGAATCTCTTTTTCGATCAAATCATCTTCCACTGTTATTTGGTCAATCTCCATTTTACTCCCAGATTCGTATTCTTCGATAAGTCGCCGTTTCTCTTCTTCAATAAGTCTTTCCCTCTCGTCATTTTGAAGTTTCAATTTTGCATCCAACGCAGCGTCTTCCTAGAAAACGGCTCGACACATGAAAAACCCCATAAAATAACGCTTTATCTAAAGCCACATAAATGACGCCACTTTATATTAAGGTGTAACCACGTGTTCAAACATTGTCAGAAGTGAATGGCCTCGAACTTGCTCCAATAAGTGAGATTTCGGGGAGTTTGAGTATGTGGTAAAGAAAAATGCGATTAAACTCAAGAATTTTTTCAAATTTTCGGAATCGCTGAATTGGCGAGCTTTACATCATAGTTTAAGGTACCTAAAGAGGAACTATCTTATGATATGCGATTTTATCAGATTTACAACTTTTCACGTGGAGTATAGTTTTTGCGGCGCCAAGATATGCAAAGATTGCTGCCCACAATTTATGGTTTAATTTCTTCAGGGAAGTCGAAATGACAGTTAAATGTTCCCAAGTGACCACAGGCCGCTTAGAGAGCAATGTAAAGCATTTGCTGAACTCTTTTTTCTTTCGCTATTGAGTAATTGGTTTCGGAAAGTCGAAAAATGACACTGCTAATTGTTCCAAATTACCACAGGGCCGCTAGAGAGCCAAATGGGACATATGCAACCTGATTTTTTTGTAAGTAAATTTGATATCTGTTGGCGAAAATTTGAGTTTCAACTCATCCAAGTCCCAAATTGTTCGAAGGCGAAATCTCAAAAAATAACTTATTATTATTTCATATTCTCTTGAATTCTTAAAGGCCGTAGAAATAGCTCTGCTGACGATGCTCAAGATGATCAAAAAATATTCGGCATTTTTAGTTGTTTTGGAAAGAGATTCTAATTATGCTTTTTGATAAAGTAAAAATGGGAAAATTTAACACATAATCTGCAACAAATTAAATTTTATAAAATTTATTTAAAAACTCGTGCCCAGTATTAACGAATAAAACATGCAGAACTTGTTTGTCAGAAAAATGGGTGGGTGAGAAAATTATTTTTTTTGGGTTCCGTAGGGACCTAGTCTTCTTGCACCAACCCTAGTTTTTTTGACAAAAAGTTTTGCCATGCCCGAGTGTACACTATAATTTTATGTGTAGACGTATGTATCCTATCTTGAAAGTATTTAGTATTGGTACTCGTTGTCCAGTGTACCGGTATAAAACGACGCAAAGCTGTTTTGGGAAGGCTAGGGTTATAAAAATTGCGGTTGTGTTTGTTCCCCCCGCAGAACAAACGACCATATTTTTAACAATAACCATGACTTTTCCGAAAAGTTTGCATGCACGGTGTACACTTAACTGTTTATTCTATAAACACAGCAACATTTACCGTTAAAATATTAATTAGCTTAGAGTATGCTTTTTTTTTATTTATTGATGCAACCCACTTTTTCTCAGCATGATTTACTGGGAATATATTATAAGAATAATATTATGTGTTTTGTATCATGTTAGCCCTCAGTAAAAAAGTTTTGCATGGCCTTAGTGTGACCGAATTATCTTTAACAAATTGCAACATGTAACAGCCCGCAGGGCCCCGCCGGGAGGCCAATGCTTTCTCAATTATGTTGATAGAGAGAAGCTTAATAAAGAATCATTAATTTAATGATTTTAAATAGAATTAATTTTAATTATATGGCATTGCATTGCGGTTTTTCCATGGGATCATTTTTTCTTCATCAATCCCATTTTCCATCAAAAGTTTTGGGCGCTGCCCTAAGTGTAACTAAACATATTACAGGCCGCAGGGCCTGCCGGAGGCAATACTATTTAATTTTTGTCGATAAACTAAAAAACAAGTTGCGATCGATATATTTATGAAATTCTTTTTTTTCGAAATAACCATGTTTTTTTGTATCATGTTACCAAGTAAATTTTTGCCATGCCCTTAGTGTACACAATCATCTTTCAAACACAATTGTAAACCATTTATTATTTGAAATACTGTTACTATTTGAAATACTATTCACGGACAGATGTGTATTCTAAATCGTTTCCAACATTTTTACTCAAAAAGTTTTGGCATCTTGGCTCGTGTACAACATCTCGAGATACAGGTCCCGGCAGGGCTCCGAGGAGATTCGTATCTAATATCATTAAAAGAGAGAGTCTAAAAAATCAAGTTAATGATTTAGGGCATGGGTTATTTTTGGCTTGCAGGGCCAAAAAAATTGCCGCACTGGGGTAGATCGACTTCAGAATCCGGATTCGACATAGTTAAGCTCTAAATGACACAAAGCCGCTAGAGCAACACGGGCCAATGCAGGCTCATATAAAAATGGGATCTGGGGTAAATCGACCTTAGGATCCGAATTCGACATAGGTTGAAGGTCTACATGGACACGAACCGCTAGAAAAAAAAATGCGGTCATATGCAGGCTCAATAATGAGCTACGAGGTAAATCGTTCGGAAGCAAAATGAAGATAAATTTGAAAATGACCACAAAACATTGTGTAATATGATATCAGAGAGTTCACTGGTAATAGCTTCTGTTACCGGTTTTCTGAGCAAACCATGGGCGATTTTTTCATATTCATGCCTCCCGCGGGTCCTCCGGGGGCTGTTGTATGTTATTGTGTACACTTGCGCATGACAACACTTTTTGATGTAAAATAAAAGGGATTTGTGCAGAATATGTTAATCTGGCAGACGTCTATGCATTCCTAAATAAAGATTCTATATTAAAATCATTAACTTTAGGTTATTTTTATAGGTTTCTCTCTTTATGATAATTTAAATAGCATGCCTCCCGGCAGGCCCTGCCGGGGCTTATTCTGTATGTATTGTGTAGACTGAGTGTATGCCAAAACTTTTTGATGGTAAATGTTTGAACTGATTTTTAGAATACAATCTGGTCCGTGAATAGTATTTGCCTCCCGGCGGGCCTGCCCGGGTGCTGTATGCATTTTCGTGGTACACTTAGGGAATGCCAAAACTTTTCGATGTTAAATTGGGATGATGCAAAAATATGATTCCATGGAAAAACCGTCACATGCAATTCTATAATTAAATATTCTATTTATAAATCATTCAATTAAGATTTTTTTTAGCTTCTCTCTTCCAATCATAATCTGAAGATAGCTTGCTCCGAGCGGGCCCTGCGGGCTGTAATAACGTGGTCATTTGTGTGTTAAAAGATAACTTGTGTACACTAGCATCGCACTTTTTACTGGGTCATTAATACAAAACCACATTAATGTAGTATTCTCTTATTAATATATTCACGTAAATACTCTGCTGACGATAAGTGGGTTGCATTATAAAATAGATACCTAAGCTAAATAATATTTTTAATCGGTAAAAATTTTGCTAGGTTTTTATAGAAAATAACCTGTTAGTTGCTACACTCGTCTGGCTGGCAACTTTCTCGGGAAAAGTCTATGGTTTTATTAAAAAATTGGTCGTTTGTTCTGCGGAACAAACCCTATTTTTTAACCTACCGTAGCCGTGTTCCCGAAACAAGCTTTTGCCTTTTTATGTGTAACTGGACACGACGTTCTACCTACCCTCATCTGATCTGTTCAGATGGATTATTACGGTGTAACATAACTATAGTGTACACTCGGGCATGGCAAAACTTTTTGTCAAAAAAACTAGGGTTGGTGCAAGAAGAGTCTCACCCCAACCCTATTTTTTTGCTGACAAACAAGTTTTGGACGGTTTAAACCCGTGTATACTGGGCACAGAGCTTATTTCTACGACCTTTGAAGATTTATAGAGAATATGAAATTAAAAATAAGTTATTTTGTCAGGATTTTCACCTTCGAACAAATGTGTGTACTTTTCTCAATTTTCGGATCAGACAGGATATTAATCTAACCCTAAATAAATCAGGTTTCATATGTCCTCATTTTGGCCTCTCTAGCGGCTCTTAAGTGTCATTTCCAACTTCCCAGAAACCAATTTACTCAATAGGCCAACGAAAAAATAGTCCAGCAAATGCTTCACATTTGCTTTCTAGCGGCTCTTGTGGTCACTTTGGGACATTTTAAGCGTCATTTTCGACTTCCCAGAAACCAATTTACTCAATAAGCCAACGAAAAAATAGTCCAGCAAATGCGTTGCATTTGCTCTCTAGCGGCTCTTGTGGTCACTATGGGACATTTTCATTCTCATTTTTGGCATCCCTGATACAAATTAACCATAAATTTGGTGCAGCATATGCTTTGAATTTTGGCCCGCGTTATGTACCCTTACCGTTCGATAAATAATATCTACTGTGGGTTTTAAAGACCATAAAATTGCCGTTTTGTCCGCTCAGACTTACGTTTTTCTAGATTTTGTATTTTTACATATATAAGATTGTACTTACGTGTCCCATAGAACTTTGACGTCAGAGACACGTCTAGGACGTGTTTTGATTGGTCGATACACAAGAGTCAATCAGTATCGACCAATGAAATCACACGATTCTTTAGGTCTCTGACGTCAAAGTTCTACGGGACACGTAAGTATAATCTTAGATATATAAACTTATGTTTAGTTAAAACCTCAGTCCAAAGATGCGTCAGCGAAACGTTGCAAAATAATAAAATATAATTTGTTCAAAGTATCTATTTTTTTGTGGTGGAAATCTCAAGGTTTTTTTAAATTTAGTGTCGAACCCTGCCTGTTCTAGTCGAAGTTTCTCTAATTTATGTTGCTCCAATTGCTTATCAAGATCAACACGATATTTCTCATTTTTTTCCAACTTTTCTAGTTTAAGTTTTTCGATTCTCGTTTTTTCTTGTTGGTCGATAAAATCATTATTTCTTCGTCGTTCGTTGTATCTCTCGTCCATAATCTTCTTGATTTTTTGAAAGTGCTGAGATTCAAATTTGACTAATGCTTCAGAAACGTTTTTAATCCAGTTTGATAACGATTCTTCCCAATTGTTTACGCTTTCGAGGCTATAGCTGGTTAGTTCAAGAGATGTTGGAGGGTCGATCATGAGGATAGGATTGGATGGGGCGATAACCTTTGAAAGAAATTTTAATGGTGTTAATAACTCTTCCCTTTCAAAGCCTGATAAGTTATCAGTGATAACAGATCACTTTGAGAAAATGACCACCGCCGTTAGTGGAAAAAAAAATTCAGATTGCCATCACCGTTTCTTCTTAACATTTCCCACAAAAAAGTCCAATGGCGGGAATAAGTTATAAACTTCCTTAGAACAAAATTCCGTTCTGGCGTGATTTTTTCTCAGTGCAATAACCGAGAGCGTGTCAGTTGCGTCGAATGTTCTCGGAGATGGCTCATCCGATTGACCTAATTCCGAAAATGTCCGAGGCCCAAAGGGTTGGTACCTGCATAAAAGTTTGTTTATTGTTGATCCGCTGACAAATTAACTGGTTAAAACCGGTTTTGTAACTAAAATGTGGTATCTCCAGAATTATTTGTCTCACGTGACCCCTATGTTTTGCTTTGTGAAATCCGTAGGTCATTGCATTAAGAAAAAATTACGCCTCTATCAATTTTTTGGATTCAAATATACCTTAGAAGGCACTTATTATACAAGTATAACTATAAGTACTGTCACGTTTGTCTATAAGGACATTTTGCTAAATATTCAAAATTACGAACGGTAGGAACTGGATTTGGCAAATTTCGGCCGTGTTGGCCTATCAAATGATGTCCTTATAGTCAAACATGACACTACTGTTGTTTCCGTATACAAGGATACGAACAGCTTATATTTTTCTATATTGTCCTCATAAAGGGAAACGCTGAGACAAAACTTGTAGGTTATGGCCATACTATATGGTTATGGCCGCCATAGTGTCCTTTGAGACAAAAATCACAGTATAAATGACCCTGAGATTATAATAATACATTTCTGATACATGAAATACTAGAGATCTGTATGCAAAAATACTAGAAATATTTTAAGCTTGGAAATTTACCCAGTAGAAACGATGCGTGACCCAGGTTTGAGCTTTAAATTTAATTAACAAAAAACGTCATCAAAATCATAAGACAATTATTTATATAACATCACTTGTACATTTATCTTCGTCTATTAGACAGATCAGGACAAGGTGAGCTCAAAGGTTTTACTTTTTTTTTTAACTTTTATTCGAAAATTCTTAACAGTTCCACGGACCTCCTTCATACTATATAGTATTAAGGAGGTCCGTGGGACTGTTCGAAATTTTCGAATAAAAGTTTTTTAAGTAAAACCTTGGAGCTCACCTTGTATATCCTGATCTGTTTAATAGACGAAGATAAAAATGTGCATGTTATTTTCTATAAATAATTGTTTTATATTCTTGATGACGTTCTTTGTATAATAAACTATAGTATAATTGAAAACTTTGAATATCGAGACACAAGACCAGCTGAACAATTATGTGACTGGCAAATCAAACACGAAACCTGGCATTAGTACGTCGTTAAAATTAGTGACCAAAAGGTATGTAGCCTTAGAACGTCGGGCAAATCAGTTAAATAAGGTAACTCATCGAGAAAAATTAGTGTTTTTCTGTAAACAAATATTTAGAATCACCGCCCTGTCATTTTTAACTTCTCTTTGTATTTATATATACAGTGACTGTATCACAGTCAGGGGCATTTATCAGAACGCGTCGGTTCAAAAAATTCGAGATATTTTAATTTGTCTTTCGCTTTGTACTCCCGTCAGATTTAACTTTATTTCAATTTAACGACTCAAACCTTTAATAAATTTATGGACCTCCCAATAGTCAGGATGCAAGTTATATGACGAATAAGCAAAGGACTGACAATTCCATCGTCTCTGATGTTAAATAATTTAGTCCAAAATGTACGATCTCGTTTACTTAAAAATATTGAGTCCATGTAAATTGATTGCTTCATAACTCCTGTATATTCTCCGTAAAACACCCATCTTTGAACAGAGGCTTTTAAAAGATATATATTTTTAACTTCATATTTAAAGTGACCTTGGGTGAAGATTTTGAATTTGGAAGAATTTTCATCATATTGGCTGTCAACAGAGTAAAAAGTGCGCAAAATCGACGATTTTAAACCAAAAAGTGATAATTAGAACAAATTAATGCAACAAAGATTCCTTGGGTATGATTTGCTGGAACCGATATTAGCAACTGTGGTCTGATTTGGAACACAAACGGTTCTAGAGATCAAAACATGATATTGATTTTTTTTTCTAGAATCCTGTGCTCAAAATCAGACTATAGTTACTAATACAATGGTTTCTAGCAAACCATACACAAGGAATCTTCTGATGACATTAATATTTTCTGATTATCAGTTTTATGTTCAAAATTGTCAATTTCGCGCACTTTTGACTCCGTTTACAGACCAATGTGATAGAAATTCAAATTCGAAATCAAACTTGCATGAAAGCGTCCAATTTAAGCTCCAGGATCCTTGTTAATTTAAGGGAGGGGTGTGTCCGCTATTAGCTTGTTTTTTGAAAGTTTTTCGAACGCGGTTCCTCGGTTTTAAGGTGGTATTGTAAAAACTTACTCAACTTGAAGAAAAAGTCTTCAAGATCATTTTAGCACAAATTATAATCTGATACAGTACAACCTACGCTCACACATAAACCTTGAATAAGCCGCCTCTAAAAAATAAAAAGCTATCTCCTCTTAGAATTTTCATCAACTTTTGTGTGTCAGGCTCCGGAGCAGCAGTACAAAAAATTTATTAGAGCCGTTCAAAATTGCAAAAAAACGATAAATTTTTTTTTACAAAATTGAAATTAAGACAAATTGTCCGTCAAAACAAAATCTCAAAAATCTGGCTTTCATGAATTGTTGTCACTGCTGCTCCGAAGCCGGACATAAAAAAATTCAAAAATTGCTAGATTGATCTTGAAGACTTCTGCAAGTTTTCAGAATACCACCTTAGCCAGTTTTCGATAAACCACGTGAAAAACTTCAAAATACAGCCTAATCAGTGATACCCACTCCCTTAAAACGAGGAACCCCTGATTTTCAGATCTTATTAATATCATAAATTTTTCCTAAAATTGGTGACATGATTACTCTGACCATTTTAATTATCGGTGAAAGTATATGTATGTTTCTACCATCATGCAAAACATTTTCAACATCTGTTTTTTCAAGATTAGTAACCAATTGGGATGAAACTCGTTTAATACTGTGCACTCTGTCTTTTACGTCCTCAGTTATCAATCCAAGCATTTCTGTTCAAGAATGTAAAATATAAATGGAGGTGTCATATTACCCCTTTCTTGATGAAAAATGACATTTCGAACTCAAAACTTTAAAAAAATATAATGAAATGTGACTCCATTATCAGCAAATCAAGATTTAAAACCTGTTATCTAGAGTTCGGACAGGGATAACCAGGAGCCAGATAAAACCTATGGTGATATGAAAAACGGTCCTAGGTATCAGCGCTGAAAAAAATGACCCACTACACAAAACAAAAAAAATTGAGCCACCTAGTGGTCAAAAAGTAGGTTTCAAAATAAGACTTTTCGACCTTTATTTCTATTTTTGGAGCGATTATTCTAAACGAGTTATATTAAAATTATATGGAGGTTAATCACAGTAAAATTTGCTACATTATGAAAAAATTATTTCTGAAAATTTTTGGTTAAGAAATTTTAGAAAAAGTGGGTTATTTAACCCTTGTGAGCATATAAAAAAAAGTTCCGCCAAGGCACCAGAGCCACAATTGTGGCTCTACTTTGAATGTTGTTTACAGAAAGCTTAAGGTAGTTAGAATTTCAATTTTTCTGCATAAGGAAGATGGAAGGTAATATTTTTGCATCCGAAATTTCATATTCTACATTGTAGAATTTTAATTTTTACTTCTAGAAAACATAGTGAGAAAATCAAGGTATACCATAAAACGTGATACACGGTCACAATTGTCTTCACAAGTTACATTTCTGTCGGATGCACAAGTATCTGGCCTACGTCATAGTTCTGTCCGCTTTGATTAATATCGCATAAATCAAAAGTAATTTATAATTAAGTCAAAAATTTTGATGGAAAAATCATGATTTTTGGATAAAAAATGTTTATTTTCCCTATAAAAGCAATTATACACTTTTTTCTATTATTTTCAAGTAAATTGGTAATAAAAGTACAACTGTTGACAATTTTTGATTGCTTAAAAATCAATTAAATTCAATTTTAAATAATTAAATTTTTTCATCGGATACTTGAAGTTGAAAATTTAGAAATTTCACTTCCGAAAAACATATCTGCCTCTAGATACCAATATACTTTTATTTAACTGTTATGCATGCACTTTCCTAAAAACTGGCTAATCTCACATTTGTATTTTATGTCTAGTTCCGAAAATAATTTTCCGGAAGTGAAACATAGGCGAAAAATCCTAATAAATCAACTCTCCGTAATACTGGAACCAAACATTCGAAAAAAAAATTCAATTATTTTTTGGGAACCTAATCAAAATTCTTTATAATGCATTTGAAAGAAAAGATTCTACGATCCCGTTTTTTGCCTTTTTTGAATGATTTTAGGTATGCTCGAGCCACAAATGTGGCTCTGTGCTCACAAGGGTTGAAGGTTAAAATTAAAATATTTGGCCCAACGGTTGGGCCCCAACCTCATCAGAACTTTTTTTTTTTGCTCTTTCTGATCCGAAATGAACTCATTTTAACGATAAAAATAATCTTAGTTTTGAGCGAGTTTGAAAACCTAAAAATCCCCTCAAAATTCTCCCGTAACAAAAAAAATTTTCGATAATTTTCTTAGTTTTTAAATTCTACATTTAAATTTTGATTTTAGTTAAATTTATTTGTCTAACAGCTAAAATTTTCTCCGGTCCGAACCCTACTGTCACCTCAAAACTAAATAAAAATCCAGGGACATATTTCACATTAACCCTTGGACGTACAGAGTCTATCAATAAGCTGACGTTTGCGTAAATTTACTCAAATATTGCTCGGATTACATTTTAAAGGTTTTACTACGGTTCCGAAAATATTGCCCAAATTTTGTTGCGATTCAAAATTTAAATATTATAGAGGTTGATTTAGTGGCTTGTTTTCGCCTATGTTTTAATTCTGAAAAATTTATTTTGGAACTAGACCTCAAATACAAATGCGAGATTAGCCAGTTTTTAGGAAAAGGTTTGTGTGCATGCGTACTTAAAAAAAATTGTATCGAGAAACGAATTTTTTGTTGGGGAGTCAAAATTTCACAACATCAATTTTTAAGTATTGAATTCGTCTTTGTGCCCTTATAACAGACCCAGCAAACCTTTGGCGAAAAATTGCGTCCTTGTTACGTTTCCCGTGTAGTATTTTAACTCCTGCCTATATCAGTTATTTCTGCTTGGAGAACCATTGCTTCAATTCTGTGTGAAATGTCCCTCAAAGTCCAACCAATTTGGGTTTTTATAACATCGTCTGTATTTTCCGTCGTCATTAAATCTGCTTCCTGACGAATTTGACACATTTGATCCCCACTTTCTTTGAAAGTCGTCAAGAACGAGTCTAGCAGACCAATTGTAATTCCGTCAATAACTATTTTATATCCATTTTCGGATCGATCGAATTCTGAGGGTAGCCCGAGAGAATAAAATTTCAGCTGATTTAAACCTTCTTTCAGGGTAAAAATATCTAACTTATGGCCAGTAGGGTCTGAATGACGAATAATTTTGTTCGTGAGCTCTCTTGGGGATTCGGATAGGCCAAGGCTCACTTTTGGCGGGCAGCCCTTGATTTTACGCTGTTCAGAAGTTGAGATAAATTCAGGATTTTTAGAATTTTCGAGATCTAAAATTTCTATTTTCTTCTCGCCGGAATGAAAAACAGTAGAAACTTCGGACATTTCGGTATCTAGCATGGAATTAAACCGAGAGTTCTGCGTTCCTTTTAATGGGTTATTTTTCAGCATATCATCTGAAATATGTTATACTACATTTTTCAAATTCTGGGCAAAAAAAGCTTGTCTTGGCGCACCTTGGTGTTAAATTTCAGTGTAAAAATGCTCAGGGAATGCCTCGAGGGGTGAAATCCCGATGCCATCGTAGGAGAAATCCTAATGCTTTCATAAATATTTCAGATAGTGCGGGCCAAAGTCACGCAGGAATTTTTTATCAGATTATAATATAATCATTATATACAAAAGCTTTGGGTGTTTAGACCATTACAGGAAAACTGAATAATTAGAAAGCTGAAACTAAGAAAAAATAATTTAGCAAGGCCTTTTGAGTCAAAAAAAACTTGGGAAAAAATCCAGAAAGAAAAATTCTTGATAAATTCTTAAAATTTTTAAATGGCGGGAACTTGATAAGGCTTTTTCCTCTATTCTTTGTACCAAGATATGAAAAAACTGTTTAAATGTAGGTTCCTTGAGCTGCCAAGCTCAACTGCACTCTTGGGTGTTAAGTTTTATTTCAAATTTCTCGATTTTTATGATTCAGTGAATTTCTAAGTTACAAATGTACAAATATAATCCATTCCTATTAAAGACTCGAATCCAGAATAATTTTTTGATATTTTTTTGCCAAAAAGATAATTTGTTCTTTTAACTCCTGCATGACTAAAATGAGCCCGTTCTGCCAGTTCATCGGTTGACGTGACTGTATTGAAAACAGACTTCGGGTGTGATTTGAGTGTTTTAATATCTTCATAATGTCTCGAGAAACTTTCACTCAAATCCGTTACAGATCCATTGAAAATCCCCTCCTTTTCATTTTCTGTGGCATATTTTTTGTATTTTGGATGATTGAGAGGAGTTATAAACGTAGGATATGGATTTTCCTCTTTTAAATTTCCATTTGTAAGTAAAAGTAAAAAGCGGAGAATACCATCAAGTGTATCCTGGAAATTTGCTGGTGCCTCTTCTTGGACTTTATCCACTAAATTTACGAGAGCTTCGCTTTTACCAGGAGAAAATTTATAATTGTCTTTTGAAGATTTTTAATTTGAAAATATTGGTTAGACACTTCTGGTAGTCACGCTTTTTATAAATACTTCAGAATTTATAGGGAGACGATCGTTTTTTCCTACCTAGATTTTTATTTTTAGGATCCAATGATCGGATTCGAATCTAACTAAAATAACGACAAATATGTTGATTTGGAATATGATGCCCGTCAATAGAAAAATACTCTAGTTACATTAATGTTTGAGATCAACGTTATTTAATCAACGGTTAACACATATTACTAATATGATATTACTAATATCACTACTAGTAATATGATATTAGTGATCCTAACCTACATTTTTCTCAGATTAGTAGTTTCTAGGACTCTTTAACTTTGCGCTCATCAAAAAAATTGAAAAAGAATGTCAAACAAAAAATATCCGATTTCATAAGAATGATTTTTTTGGTAACTTTTTTAATTGCATTTGAGTATTACTCGAAGTTCAAATAAGGCTTTAGAATAGCTTAAATCAGCCAAATGTACAATTTAATTGCCCTCAAAGCAAAAAGTAAGGAAATGAGTATTTTTCTATTGACGGGCATCCTTAACTAACTATCTGGCATAAAATATAAGAATTCTTGGGACTGACGAATCTGAGTGCAACTACATTTATAGCGAACAGCCTTCTGGTGAGCAAGCAAAGGGCTTTACTTCACATAAAAAATAAGTTTGAGAAGTAATATGACAATGAATGATAAATGTTAAGGAGTTCCCCACATCAAATTTTCTAAATATCTAAAACCTATCCTAAAGCATAATGAAAGGTTGTTGTAGAGACATCAAGGCCAGCGGCTAATCGCGAAGAATTGAAAGATACAATTCCAGAATCAGTTGTTTTATCCAATAAAATATCATATACAGCACCTTGTTTCATGGTTCAAAATAGCATGAGAATTATTTTTACCGTCTGAAAATCTTAGTGATAAAATGAGAATTCAAATTTTAGTAGAAATCCTTTGGGTGATTATTTTTTAGGTCGTACGAATTTATAATAAACTTTATGATGAAACGGCGAGGGTATATTTCGTGGGCCAGCGATTTTTCATTAATACATTTAAGGGAGTCGGTGCACTTTGACAGATTTGCACTTTTTCATTTGTTTGTCTCTTGATGGAAAACTTTTTGCCACTTCAAAATTTTCGAATAAAAACTTTTTCTAACAAAAGTTGCCATTTTTGAGCTAACTTCGTATAATCTGATTTTTTTCAGATTGATTATTTTTACTTTATAAATCCTTTTTTGAAAAAACACTCAAAATACGCGCGTTTGCTATTGAAGGTGTTGAAATTAAAGTAAAATTTATTTGTTATTCTTTATTAATTAGAAGCCGTAAAAACGGTCTCGACCACCAGTTAAAATTTAATTAATTTGATTCTATACGATTTCTACGTCAAAATCGAAAAATTTTGAAAAAAGACGAAAAAATTTTAGCAAATCGAAAGAAATTTTTTTTTCATGAGTTNTGGATAAAAGAGGGCTTCGATGGATTTCTCCCAAACGGTAGTTTCGTTGCAAAAATTATGATTCAGAGTATAAACAAGAGCGAAGAAACAAAACGAGGACATATTTGAACAAGAAATGAGGAAAATTTTCAAAATATTTCCAATTATTTTTGACCTAAAATCACAAAACCATGTCATATGATTTTTCAAATAGCATATAAAAAATATGTTTTCACCTACGCGAAAAGTTAAAGTGGCCATTTTGAATCTTACTCTAGTATTTTTTGTTGATTTGAAGAAAAATATTGAATTAAAAATTTGAACAAAAAATAAGGCATTTTTTTTATAATATTCGGAACTTTTTTCAAAAATTTCTCATAATTTGTCGAATTCGAAAAGTTTAATTCGAATTTAAAAAGCAAATATTCGAGAAATTCTGTAGTTACAAAAGTTGCCCTGATGATGATAACATTACTTTGATGGTTAGGTTGAGAAAAAACCAGTAAAAAGTTTTTCATCAAGAGCCCATATCCGTATCTGTCAAAATGCACCGACCCCCTTAAATCTAACAGTGATTTTACATTTATTTAAGTCAAGTATGGCACATTTTTTGTCACTGGTGTTTTTCAATTACCAAAAAAATACTTTTCAGTTTTATGAAACCCATGAAACGTCCCAGTCAAAAGTAAATGTTTTTTGGGTGATACGCTTCAAAGCCTGAAAGGAGTCATAATTACACATTACTCAGTTTTCTGTGAGTAGCAAAAGTTTTTGGAATATCACCTTTCCTAGTTTGGTCAAAAATGGCGTCGTTAGGGAGAGGGCGTCGCTGATATTTGTGTTTTTGAAGTTTTTAGATGCGGTTTCTGGCTAAACTAGCTAAGGTGAAATTCCAAAAACTTTTTAACATAAAGAACAACTCTTCGCAATCATTTTTAGAATTTCAGTAATCTGATACAATCCAACCTACGCACTCATATGAGCGTATAATAAACCATACCAAAAAACGCTAAAAAGCTTTCTCCTCCGTCAGTTTTCATCATTTTCATTTATTTTTTGTCTCAGGCTCCAGACCATCAATACGAAGAATAATCTAGAGCGTTTTTTTCGAAATTTAGCTTTTGTCGGACAAAAACTTTAAAAATAGCACCAAAATTCTTAAAAATGTTTGAATATATACAAAAAGCAATAAAAACTATTTTTTTCTATCAAATTCAATTTTTTAAGATTCAAAATTTGAATTTCAAATATTGAAAAATTATAGTAACCTTCATATGCCTCCAGAACAAAGTCTGATCCAAATTTCGAAAAAACGCTTTTGATTATTGTTAAACTAGTTTTGAGCTTTCATACAAAGTATTAACCTAAAATTTATCTGAAAAATTGGTGGAGGAGACAGGTTTTGAAAAAGCCTCTAAATCTCGATTTCAGATTTCGTTTTTTAAGGTTTTTGTCCGACAAAAGCTAGATTTCGAAAAAAACGCTCTAGATTATTCTTCGTATTGATGGTCTGGAGCCTGACACAAAAAAATAATTGAAAATAATAAAAACTGACGGAGAAAGCTTTTTAGTGGATTGTATCAGATTACTGAAATGATTGCGAAGAGTTGTTCTTTACGTTAAAAAAGTTTTTGAAATTCCTTTGCTAGTTTAGCGAGAAACCGCATCTAAAAACAGGCAAATCAGCGACGCCCACTCCCTTAAGAGGCTCCCTTATGTGGCCTCAGGAGCATAATAAATGCCCCAAATGACCCGGAGTGATAACTAAGTGTGCTACCGACCAAATCATCAAAAAAAAATTTCGAAATTTTCGCGTTTTTTTCTGAGTATTTTTTTCAAAATGAACTAAAAAAATTACGTTTGCTTTAATTGAACAACTAAAACGTCAAAATATCATATTGACGTAAGCCAACTTGTTGATCACAGTTGTTCAGTGGTTTTCTTTTGAGCCTACTTACAAAAAATCGAAGCACTTTTTTTTTTTCGAAATTTTCTCGTGCGGGTCCCTAAAAAATCATATTTCGGTTTAGGTCGAAACGCAAAAACTGACCATTTTATTGTTCGTATTGTATGAGCTATCTTAGAAAGAAAAAATGAAATGAATTGAAAAAAATTCCTAGGATGAATGATGTTTTTCCGGACGGATATTGCCTAAAAACGAGTTGGTTGTCTGCCAATTCTAGAAAAACGTAGAGCGATAATTCAAATTTTGACCGAAGATTAGTTTGTCTAACACTCTACAAAGTTATATGTCAAAATTTCAATCAATTTCCACATAAAACTGGAGAGAGATAGTATTTATCCATTTTGGGCTTGGGTTCCGCTGTGCTGCCTTATGTGACAGGAGTGGTTGCCATATACAAAAATACACATTTAGGAAGCTAAGGTAGACTAACTGGCATTAATAATATCCTCAGAAGCCCTGGTTGGCTAAATTTTATCGAGTGAAAAAATCAATTCCAGCGACCAGTACCCCCTTAGATAGAATAGGGAAAAAAATGTTCAACCCGGGGATCATAATGGATATCCAAAATAATGTAACTATCGTTATCTTCGATATAGCTATAAGTTTGGAGGAATAATGTCTTCGAATTTATTTAGACCATGACCTAAATCGAGCTTTGGTTTCTCTTCTTCATCTTTTGATAAAGCAGAAATTAATTCTTCAATTTCTTTTAACATTTGTCTTAATTTAACTCTAGGTTAAATCATAATAATTATTTGCATGAAAACAAATCTGATAATAATTATTGTTCTTGGAAAGTCTAAGGGTCTGTTTCCACCAATAGAACGCGAGGGAGAATTAGAATAAATGTAAGGGCATTCTTATTGGTTAAAAGCTAGCCAATCAAAAATCACTTAGAATAAACTTTTGATAAAGGAAGGACAAGTAGGATTTTTAGTGCTTTTCGGGTGAACCGCAGAAAATCATTGTCTGGGTATCGGCTAAATTGTCTGATACTCATTTAAAAAAAAATGGATAATTTCCTCGACCAGATTTCTCGGAAACTCCACTTGATAACTTCAGAAAAACCAAGGCCGATCTCCCTTTTATAGTGATTTAGGGTTGTTTTTTGACATGCACATCATTTTTTAATCATATGTGATAAAATATTAAAAATCCCTAAAAAATAAAATTTGCGGATTGTTTGTCCGGTAGTTTCTACAAAAAAATTAGGATTTTTCGTAATAAATTTGCCGAGATTTTTTTGTAGCGCTTCAAAGTCAAAACCTTTCTTAAAAAATCTCGGCAAACATATTACGAAAAATTCTAATTTTTTTGTGGAAACTACTGGACAGACAATCCGCAAATTTTATTTTCTAGAGATTTTTAATATTTTATCATATACGATAAATATGACTCAAAATAATGTGAAAGTCAAAAACGATCCTTGATCACTATAAATGTGTTAAAGGGATATAAGAAAGATTTGTAATACAAATTTTGTACACAAGCAATAGTGGGTTTGTCGCTTTGCGTTGGTTATACAGTATAACTTATACTTAACATGGCGCTTTTATGATTAATGCTATGAGATGCTCCAACGGTTAGAATCCAACCTACGCAATAATATATCACCACTGGGCGACGTTCCCAATATAACTATATTATACAAAGATTTAATATTTAAGGGGGTTGTGGGTGTAAAATCTCGCTAACTGCAAGCATTTTCAAATGGCTTTAACTCGTAGACTTTAGACATGTATTTGTACTCAGACTCTATTCTGACGACGCGTCGCCATTTTTATAAATCGAGCCATATAAGCAAAGTTCCATTATCAACATACATTTTTTATCAGCTCAAAATAATATTCAGCCAATTTTCTATACTATACAATATAATCGTTTTGGGCATGCGATGTTGAAATTACAGTATGTTGGAGATAAATGTCTGAATTTGTATGACGGTAACGGTAGTAGTACTGGTCCAACAAGGTCGATTTTCGATTTTTTACCGATAAAATCATTTCACAAGGAAATATCAGAATTTTTTTTATTTTTTGTACGCCCACTAATAATGAGTTTTTCTCGGGTACTATCGCGTCAGAAATTCGATTTAAGGTCTATTTGCCCAAAATCGATGAAATTTATACGTTAAATTTGCCGATTTTGGTATCTTCAGCGTTTGATTAAAATCATTTCCAGCACTGGTATCATGAACTTTTCACACAAAAAGCTCATTTTTGCAATCGATAGAGACGTGGTACTATCGCCTGGTTTTCGCGAATAATTATTTAGTTTTTTGATCACACATGTGCAAAAGTTTGACAAAAGTTTTGACCCTTCAAAGTTTTATGACCTCAAAATTTTGACCATTTCACGATCTAAAATTTTTAATTTTTTCGAGATTTTTCTAAATTTTTGTCAGTGGTTTGCAAGATTAGATTGCAGACTAATTGATGAAAGTTAAATTGAGGTCATCGATTAAAGCGTTCGAAAAATAAAGCATAAATACTGGAAAAAATACTTGGGAAAAATTCGAATTTCTTCAGATTGATTATTTTTACTTTATAAATCGTCTTTTGAAAAAACACTCAAAAAACGCGCGTTTGTAAGTTACGTGTCTAAATTACAGTAAAATTTATTTTCTATTCTTTATTAATTAAGAGCTCTAAAATACGGTTGAAAATTTATTAAGTTTAAATTCATACGATTTTTTAGTCAAAATCGAAAATTTAAATTTTTGAAAAAAGTCGAAAAAAAACGAAATTTTAGCACATCGAAAGAAATATTTTTTTCCATGAGTTAAATGACATAAATTTAAAACGGTCGACAGGTCGGCTTACTAATTGAGCAAGTCTCGGTGAAATATTTTTTTTTGAATTCTTGACTAAGAGGGCTTAACTTTATTTTCCGCAAACCGTATTTTCATTCAAAAAAGTATGATTCAGAGTATGAACAGGAGCGAAGAAACAAAACGAAAGCATATTTAAATATAGTGAAAGTAGCCATTCCCAATATTTTCAGCTAAGGATTCCAAAAAAATTAGTTCGAAATTTTTTGAACAAGAAATGAGAAAAATTTTTCAAAATATTTCTAATTATTTTTGACCAAAAATCACTAGACCATGTCATGACATGTCATATGGTTTTAAGGTTAAAGAAGCCATTTTGTAGAGTTTTTTCGTTGATGTGAAACAACTATTGAAAAAAATTTGAACAAAAAACAAGGCATTTTTTTATTATGTTTGGTCCAAAATTTCTCATTATTTCTCGAATTCGAAAAGTTAAATTCAAACTCAAAATTTTCTTAAAAAACAATAATGCAAAAATTCGCTAGTTTTCTGTCTTCCATAGTCGCCAAAAGCAAAATCGCGAAAGTGCCAATATGGGTCCGAAAAGTGCAAAATAACGCCAAATTTGTACGCAAAAACTTTCGGCGATATTGGACTCCCTGGTATATAACCGTTGTGCCAAGCAGCAGAATAATTAGTGTTTTGTGGATAATCTCCAATTATTACTATAAGCGTGGGGCTCACAGGAGCCGCTCACTCATTCAAGCCGTCCCATTAAGAAGCCCTATTTTAGAGTACGCTTTATTACAGTAAAGATTTTTATTTTTTTAAATATGTGCGTCATTTCGACTAGTTACGAACTCACTCAAATGAGTCGTTTCCAAGTTCAAGAATGTAACGGCGAGGAATCCTATTAACACGAAAGGCACTTTTTGCTTGTAGAAGGATATACATTAGGACGTTGCTGAAGGTTTTCATGCACTTTTCATGCCACCATTTTATTTTATATTCGCTTTTAAAGCGAAATTTTCGAATTGAGTTTTCAGATAGTCAAACAGGAGCACACATATTGTATAGTTCATAAATAAAATAAATGGTCCCTTTTTTAATTTTTCTGAGATAAATGAACTTGTTTACTATGCACTTTTGTTGACAAATTGTAATATGTCTGATCGATCATTTTGTTTGTTAGTTTATTTTCTCTTAATATATTTGCTCGTTTCTAAGAACCTCCATCGGATAAGTCGTTTCAAAATAGCAAAATGAATAAAAATGTTGACTGAAAAATGTGGCTGGGAAAAAGCTTCAAAAACCCCAAGTACCGTGATAGATATTATGATCCCTTCATCACAGCTTGTAATATCCCGCCTGACTACTTTAAAATTCTTGATTGTAACTCGAGAGTTAATTCAATGAAATGAGCGAATCAATTAATCATGGAATTATATTTAATATTAAAATGTAATTAAAAAATACTAACATATTATGTCAAAATTTATCCGAGCCGTTATCTGACAGATGCTGTTTCTGGTCATATATTTGGAACATAAGTCAAACTTACCAATTTCACGTCAATATAATATCGCAGAAAGATACTCTTTGATAATTTGGCATAGGTAATGTAATAAATGCTCTTATATTCGCTTTTAGTTTCCAGTCTGACCACAAAAATGAGTTTAAGTGTTTACTAGAACTAAAGATCTACCATGAGTCAAAATCACTTAAAGAAGATGGCGAGCTTTATATGCCTTTTAAAATACTAACGTAATTTCCGGTTTTAAAGCCATCTCAATCGATTTAGAGATATATGTTATACCTTAAAGATATGGGAATGTTGAAATACTTTGTTGTATAAGAGTTAAACTGTGTCCGCCTCATTTAACTTCCTCTGACACAAATTGTACGATAACGAATTTGTTTTTATTGCGTTATATCCCTTTATCCACTTTTTGGTTAGAATGCGTAAGCCACTACTTCTTTTTAAAGGTGTGATTTAACGTGTTGCTACGCATTCAACCAAAAGTGATAAAGGGATAATAAATTCTGTAGTGTTCGAGCTTATTTCTAATACTACACCATTGTTTAACCAAATAATTTCATAAGTGAAATAATTTGTACGAACATCTCACATTCTGGAAAATAATTGTAGATGCACTGATTTGCTCGACATCCAGGAACGAGCTTAAACAAAAGTTTACTTTTCTCTCATAGACGCAATTTTACGGTGTTTTTTTCTTACTGAGTGCCTCCAGCGGATTTTCAACTGTTTAGGTTAACCTTACCTTTGTTCACAAATCTTTAATAAATTTACAATTATAAAAAAACGTGAGTTGAAGATAAACATATTATTTTATCACCACCAAAATTGTGCACGAATCAAAAATTGTGTAAAAAAAATTTTTCGCAGCTTATTCAGAGGGTCTCATGCTCAATCGTTACTCCTCTCTGAGTTTTTAATATAATTTGGCAACCTTTATGATGAAAACCGAACGAACTTTAATTCACATGCAATAGAACACAAAAAGACAATTGATTTTATTAAATCTAAAATCCATGACGACCATTTTTTCAAACACTACGAAGAAGTCCTCCCTATACGAGTATTTGGGTAAAACTAAACACCGGTCATTTTCAAATTGTCCAATATTTTCAAACTACAAAAATAATTAAGTTTCTAATTCTATGTTGAGTGTTCAAAAAGTGTCATGGGTCTGCGATTCACTCAGCAAAATCTTGAGTAATGTAAGCCCAGAGAAATGCAATCTCATACCAAAGAGCGGATTGTGAAAAATCAGCACTGAAATTAAATAATTAATCGATATGATTTACTATCACAATGAACGTTCGAAGAGGGAGTTGGCAGCTGAAGTGTGCACACCCCTATATGCCATTAAAACTTATCTAAAAATAAGGATCCCCCTGTTCCTTTCGGTTCGCGTTCTGGTTGAACCTGTTTTTCGAAGATCTTATTGGTCAAAAACTGAACCTCCGGTGCTCTTATTGTCAAAACAGTCAAACACGAACGCGTAACCGAAGGAACAGGGAATCCCTATTTTGTATATATAATCTACTAAACTGATCAAATGATAAATATTAACGTTTGCTTTTCGATTGAACTATGCGTTTTTTTGGTTGTTTTAACTATAGATATATAATTCATTTGTGGATAGTTGATAGTTTGCATTTGGGGGGGGGGGGGGGGGGGGGGGGGGGGGGGGGGGGGGGGGGGGGGAAGAAGACGTAGAAGATTATAGAATTTGAATGAAACGAATGTGTGGGAAGAACTGCGACTGATAAGACAACGCATTGTCCTAGATTATCGCTCCTCTGACTAACATAAGATTTAGAAACGTTACTCAGGAGCTATTTCTCCCTGACCATTTCTATTCTCATCACAAAATTCAGTCTTGTCTCAATCTGGTATCAGTAGAAGGCCAGAACGTAACTGTTTTATAAAATATAACATTTTGAGAATGCGCAGGAATGTTACAATAAACTGACATTTATTTATCATTCGGCTGAGCTAATCGCATCTGAAATTCGCGATTAACTAATAAAATTACTCAGTTTCAATTGAACTACATAGAAAAAGTCCTTAGTCATTTAAATGAGTTATACGAATCAACAGTCAGTTTTATTTTATAATATACTGACGTAAATTTATTGAATCATCTTTTCAATAAATTTGGCTGCAAGTAAGATTGGAAAGCGCCAAAAACGTATGTTACATAAATTATTGATATTTACTCTATATTCAAAACAGCATTTTATACTTTTAAAGATGTATTCATATATCCCTTTATCAAACACTTTGGTTAGACATTCGTAGCCACAACGTTAAAATCACACGTAAAAGAAGTAGTGGCTACGCATGCTAACCAAAGTGTGATAAAGGGATATATAATATAAAAAAACGGGGCGTCAGCCCCGTTTTTTATTAGTTTATATCACAAGAATTTGATCATCTTCTTATCAAATTCCTTTTGTCTCAGACATTTTCAAAGTCATCAGACGAGCGTACGTGACTACCCCCCCCTCTGCGCGACCCTCTAGCACCTTTGTGAAGCATCTTAAACCTCATAAAGAATAGAAAATTGAAAATTAAATCGGGAAATACCATGAATGTTCCTGGAAATAAATAAATTATGATATCTCAGCAAATTCGAGAATTTAGGTAGAAACGAAAAAAAACCATTGAATAGTTTAAAATAACACAGTACAGGCAATTGGAATTTATCGAATATTTGCAAAAAAACTTGAAAAAACTGTTAATCTAACATAAAAGATGGCTCAGCCAATTTGGCTGTTCTTATTCAAACATGAGAGTTATTCTATAAATTGAAATATGTATGTTCAAATTCAGAAGAATCAATTTCCGATATAATAATTGAATTAACTACAATTTTAATTAAACGTAGGTTTTGTCATTTGAAATTATTTTAATATTTAACTGATTTTTTGATTCTTAAAAAAATATAATTCTTTTATGAAAATCCTACGAAACGCGAAATAGAAATTTAATCGCCCAAAATTGAAATAATGAAAGAAATTTTAAGATTTTTCGAAGAATAAAAACATTTTTAGGGTTAATTTCAAACTTTTGTTAAAAAAAGTATTTTTATACAATTACAAATAAATTTCAGCGCTCAAAAATTTGACTTTTCTTAAACAAATAATTCTGAAATAAATAAATTTGTTTTTTCTAACAAATTTAATTTTTAAAATATAATTTCCAAATTTTCACACAAAGATCACAAATTAATTTATTATTTAATATTCATTTTTTCAATCAACCTAAATTTTTTGATCAAATTTATTCGCAGAATGCAAATCTCAAAATGTCGGACCCAGGAAATCTTATAGGAAATATCATCGGTCATGATGCCCGATGACTAATATCTTTTAGAGTGGCCGCGATCGTCAGGACCGAATTTGAAAGTCCCTAAGATCCCAAATGACCATGGGATCGATAAATAAGTGAATCAGAGAAACAGAATCTCGTACAGTTTTCCAGAAAAATGGTTAAAAAACCTTAAAACGATTTTAAAATTTTTTGTTCATTGAGTTTTATGAACAACATTAATTACGACCTCAAAATTTTCTTATTCTATTGTAAGTGCAGAAGTGTAATCTTTCAATGACCCAACAAAACGCCACTCTAATCCTATTCCATTCTTTGAAAAGGCAAATAGGATATTTAAGTTACTCGGCATCATGATGGATTATAATTATAACTATTAGTAAAAAAATTTTGTGAAAAGATTTTCATGAAGACCCATCCGAGTGAAATTGTCAAACACACAAATCAACAACAAATGTCCAATTTTGAAAAAAATTTAAATCAAATTTTTTGAGTAAAAATTTAATTTGCTGTTCGTTATAATCATGAATATATATTTTCATCCAAACTTTGAAAAGATGCCAACGGGAGAAAAATATCCGTGTTTATCGCAAAAGACGCAGACCAAGTTTCAAATCGGCAAAATGATTAATATTTCAAGCTTCTGGATATGAATTTTTCAATAGTTAAAATCTTTATCAATTTCCTGTCTGAAGCTGATAACCACTCAAAAAATCAATCTGATTGAATACACGTTTAATCTTAAAAAAATAGGTGTGAAAACCTAGCAATTTCTTTGATAAATATTTATTCATTTTTGTTTATTGCTAACGTTTTTGATAATCTATATGGATAACGACCTCAGGAGTCAAATCCTAACTATTGAAAAATGCGAAATTCTGAGCATTTGATTGGTTATCTTTTCTAATCTGACGCAATGAAATTGGCCTATTTCCGCAATCAACGGTTTTGATTGTGGTGCAAATCTGGCGTTGTTTGTATCATTCGCATATTGTTAGAATTGCTACAACGTTTGTCGTTGAATCATATCATTTTCAGGCCCAAATTTTTTACACTCAATTTTAATCCACAGAAATAACACAAAAGTTCAATTTACAAATTAACTAGAATTCAAATATGTTTGATGC
>SCLH01000005.1:234804-264841 GCA_004367855.1 Oikopleura vanhoeffeni
GAGATAAAACATTTGAAATAAAAAGAATTGTACGCCTAGGAGTTAAAAACATGTATAAGGTAATACCTATTAGGTATTGAAACAATTATTAAAAATCAATTATTACCTTAATCGGCAAGTCAACAAAATTTCCTTGTCTAATTCAGGGGAGATCAATCAAAAAATGGCTTGTTATTTTAAGTTAAAAATGACTTGAAACCAGGGATCGGCATGAAGAAATAAAAAACGTATTGGATCGGATCGAGCAGGGGTGAAATAAAAACTATATTGGATCGGATCGTATCGGAGGGGGTAAAATTTGATCCGATACGATCCGATCCAATAACGATTTTTTTCGATGACTATATCGATGACTATTCGATGACTATATCGCTAAATATACGATTTAATTGTCAATTAATAGACAATTGGTTTTAAATTGAATTAGTTGTCACTTTGTTGCGCGGAAGGTCACTTTGAAAAATAAAAATCTATTTGATGTTACATTCGATGCAAATATATGCAAACATATGCAAAATAATGTGACCAAAATTAGGCTGGCCAAGGCTTTTTCAAAAATAAAAAGAAATTCCTGAAATTTTACCAAAAGTTTGGCCGCTAGCTAGACCAGAAAAATCGAAATTATTTTATTTTTATCTCCGGGATGTTTAAAAACAGCACTTGAAAACTTCAACCTGACCGGTCAAAGTTCAGAGTAAATTTCAGGGTCATCGCCTTGCCTCGCAAATACCACCAAAATGATCCTTGGAGTCGTCGTTCTGAAATATCGACTTTCTGAAATCTAAATCTTGAAAGTTTAACCAATTTTTTCAAAATCTTCGCAATTTTACTTGAATTTTTATATCTTTATCAGTTGTTGTTAGCATGATCCAAATTTTGGGAAGCCCACCGATCTGATCCGACCCGATCCGAAAACATTTTAAATGTGCCGACCCCTGGTTGTTAAGGTGCGTAACAGAAAGAACAAGGTTTCTTTATGATTTTTTTATTTTTAAAATAGTATTGGAGTTTCGTTTAATTTTAATGAAGTAATTTGTGAACTGTACATAAGTTACAAGAGGAAGTTTTCATCCGAGGTACTACTGTAAATATAAGTAGTATAAACACTGTTTTATTTAATATAAGTTAAAATTTTCAAAAAGAAAAAATTTACAGAAATACATTTTTGTTGTAAAACGATTTTAATATAGAAATTTTGGTAATAAGAAATGGGTAACTTTGCATTGATTCCTTTGGTAGGAAATTTTCTAGTAATGTTTTCTCGTCAAGATAAACTCAACAAACCGGAACCAACTTTTGATTTACAAAATTTATATATTAAATCGGCTAAAAAGACACAAGAGAGAGCATAGGAGTTAATGTTTGTTGAAGCTGACTCCATTTGAGATGTTAAAGTCTTCATTCGAAATCGAATCAGATTTTGATTTGGAACAATCGATTGAATTTGGCCCACCAACTAATCTTTTAGCTTTTTGACGTCTATAATTAAAAAGTTATTATTTAACAAATTGAAAGTTGAGCATATTCTAATTCAAGTCGAACTAACGCCAGATCTCTTGTGTAGTAATTTACCACATCAATAATATTACTACACATGACTCATGTGACATGAGTCATGTCACGTGAGATCTGAACTATTTCTGAATGCGGAATTTTTGGATCACCATTTCTGAAATGACAAATATATGGTTATATATGGATTAATATATGGGCCCTTAACCGACAGATCGTGACTATTTGAAAAGTGCAGAATCCGAGCATTTCATTGGTCAAATTGACCAGAATTAAGTTAATGGAATCGGCGTATCCTGCAATACAGGGTTTATTGGATGCTTGTATCCCGCGTTGTTTGTAACATTTAAATAGTCACGATCTGTCAACCGGGGCCCTTAGTCCATATAAATAACTGGGAAAACGGTATAATTTTCTAAGGGTCAAATTGAAAATAATGAAAATTATCTGCTATCAGTGGTTTTAAATCTCTGAACATAATTTGAAGGTCATCAGGAACACTGATTAAAAATAACAGGAAAGATAGATTCAAAAAATGCAAATTGTAAAGCTCTATTCAACAAACATATCTCATTTTATTACTGAATTAAATTAAATCAAAATCTGTACCATTAGAAATTATTATTATCGGAAAAATTTGCCGGCTGATACGGAAATATGAATTTAATTATATAATAAACGGGCGCACTAAACCAAACCGGGACAAGTAACTGGTTATTTTTTTTATTTTTGTCCCAAGCAAAATAGCTCTCCTTCTATTGAATATCATGCAAAGATTTTTACCATTATCACGGTTATAAAGAACTGAAATTTTTTCAATTTTTTTGTCGTTAATACAATTTCGGAGATTTGGCATGATTTAGAGCGCGGTCAGGTTATAATAAGTTTTCAAAAAAAAATATATGCATCCATATCAATGTTTGCAGTGAGAAATTGTGATACCCGAAAATTTCACGAAAAAAATTCTAAAAATTCGCCATAAATATATTTAATTTTTACCTGTTACAGAACCAAACTCTGACGACTTCCTTTTCTAACTGTAACGAGTCAGCAATAGATGTTATTTCTGCTGCTGCTGGTTTTGGTTGCTTTGTGAATTGAAGTTCTAAAGCATTTTTGATACTCATTTCAATGGATGTTCTTTTTTTACGTTTTCGACCCTAAATTTTAAGATTAATTTTAGAACATTTTTTCGTCAAAATTTTAGTATTTTTTCGTCAAAAAATTATAAATCGGATTTCGTTTTTCGGTAATAAATTTTTTAGTCAAAATTTTTTTTCGTTAAAATTCTAGTTAAATTTGCACTTATTCAGAATTAAACGATATAAATTAATCAATTCCTTTTTTTAATAAATTTGCTACTGGAAAAAACACTAATTTCTGGTGGAAATAAGTCCTAGTTTGGCATGCAATTCACTGAAGTGCTTTACCCTGAGATAGACGTAATCACATTAAAAAAAATGGACTGGCTTATATTCGTTGCCAAAAATAACGTTGTGTTGTACATGTAGTCTATAACTTATAGATTTTCAATAAATCTGATCAAAGTTTGGCTATTCGTCGAACGATATGTATGCTAATTTTACCATGAGATTTCGAAAAAAGAGCTTAGTTATTCATAAAAACGTGTACTATCTTGGATAAAACAAACTTGTACATATTTTTGTGTCATTTCCTGGAGATAAGTTTAAAAATTCCTTTTTAAAGCATTGGTTGTTAAACTTTTGAAGACATTTCAAAGTCTGTAATTTGAACGAATGTCGGAAAATTTTATGTGACAGACGTGTTTTTCAGATGAACCCAGACAGTTCGTTTATGTCGGGTCTGAAAATTGTTTCATTTTTGGAAATTTTTGATAATTCAAAGTTTTCCACTACTGTAACCAATTACGAATGGTTCAAATCGTGTGCTTACCTGCTGGTTCAGCTTGTCACCACCAACTTGAGGAAGTGTGCCTTGTGCACTGTCTGCCTCATCAAGCCATCTTGATAGCAAAGGCTTCAGTTTACACATATTCTTGAACGAAAGCTAGAAATGGACATTAATTCATTATAATTTCATGTAAAATAGGTTTTCATTGTAATGAATTTAATTTGGTATATTTTCAGATAGAATTTTATTATTTTCCATGTGATTTTAATTAAAATATTTGGGGACTCGTTAATTATATCAAAATGTCTAGTTTTGAAGCAGTTTAATTTTTTAGATATTTAAAAATCTTTATTCAAAGGTTTGTGGCAATGCAGTATGAATTAAAATCATCTTTTACAATCATGTCTTTGCTGTTATTGTTATAATGTGAAAAAATTAAGCATACAGAACTGCATGCTTTGTGATGTACAAGTTAATAACGAGGACAAAAGATTCTAGGATCGTAACTAATATCCTTTTTCTAACCAAAGTGAATCTTGAAAATGAGGGTAATCTCTATAGCACGTGTTCTGATCCCACTAATGTTGTCTCGATGATTTACTTAGTGATCGTCTTAGTGATTACGCACAAATCAACATTGACGCTTCCAATATCAAGCACCCTTGCCTATAATTATACCCAATACAATCACTAAGATAACATCAGTGGGATTCGAACATGCGCTATAGAGATTACCCTCATTTTCACTTTGGATGGAACCAGGATATATTAGGCTGCTTTAATATATAGTCTAAAGACCCTCAACGGACATATCCTGAATATTTTAATTATTCAAAATGCAAGATTCTGATTGGTTGGCCGCTAAAATTATAGCTAATTTCATTGGCTTATTATAAAATTATGGTTTTTGGTTGGTGCAAATATCTCGCGTCTTTTGTATCTTTCAAATAGTCAATATATTTGACGACCAAGGGTCTTTAATCCATATCCTTTAAGGGGGTAGCAGCGATGTGGCAGATTGGTACATTTTTTCGGAGTGATTTTTGAAATAAAAAAAAATGTGAAAATTTTTTAAATTATTTTTTATCTAAAATGAAAGTGTCCATACTTGCAAACGTTTATTATTTTAAATTTTTAACATATTAAGTAATCTGTACAAATATCAAAAACCACTCTTCATTACAACTCCATTTCCAACTTGACCCGATGTGGGATTTTTTTAAAGGCGATATTTATAAATTTCAGACATTGTCGGGTGTAATGCACTTATTAGTGGGAGAATCATTATCCACAGGCAAAAATTTCTTAAATATGAAAGTTTTTTTTTCATGAAAAATAGAGAAAAACATCTTTTTAGCAAAAAAAATTGACCTTCAATTGAGTTTAAATATAAAAAAATGTCGTGTCTTTTAAAAGTTAAGTAGCCTATTACACCCGCAATCTGACTTTCCAAAATAGAGTGGCCTATAACGACCCGAAATTAATTGAAATTTTCTTTAGGAAAATAAAATTTTGGAAAAATTGCTGGCCAAATGATCAAACGAGAAACACGGTTTCAAACAAGCAGTGATGTAAATTTTTAAGGTAGTTTCAGAAGACCAATATCCAGCTTGAACGCGTTCCAATCGGTTTGAAATACGGGAAATCAAATAGATATAGAAAATACACACACTGATTCGGCCCTTATGTTTTAGTAAAAGAATTTCAAGAAACAGCAAAAGTCAATGAGAAAAATTGTTTGGGACTGATTTGCCGAAAAATTTTCATATTTTGCTATAAAAGGTCGCCCAATGACCAATGCAATGAAATTTTATGATTTTTAACGCAATTTGAAGAATTGTAAACATGCATTGGAACAAAATTACACAGTGGCTTGATTCTTTTTCGTGTTTTTATCACAAGTTTTATAGAGAAGAAAAACAAAAAAGAATTTGGGGTGAAAATGCGGTGAAATTCTTTTAATCATGTTTTGGAATTTGTTAGTTTGAAATTTTTACGATGTCCAAAAAATAAAAGTTTGGACACTCAAATGCTTGTTCTGAAAATAGGATAAGAAGATGATTTAAATAGAGCTTGAATAAACAGCATTTATTTACTGTTCAGGTTAACGATTCAACAAGCCAAAAAATAAACGTACAACCTAAATTATTTATTCGTAAGTTAAATTGACGCCAGTCTGCACAATCGCTTTGTCTACGCAAGCCCCTTAAGGTATGATGTTAGCTTCACTGACGTCGGTGTCAAAAATAGCGAGGTCTAAAGATTACGACACTTCCCTGGTTAGTGGGTGACTCTACCTCAAACGGATATCTCGAAGAGAGATCCAATTGCCAAGACTTGATGACTGTCACTGACGGTAGACCATCCATATTGCCTCATGGCAAATGAAAATGGTTAACAAATGAGAAATATATTCAAATTATGATCAAATACTTGTAAAATTATGTTTATTAACATGGCCCTAATGGAGACTATTCCACTGACCATTGGTACAACACTAGACATTTTATTCATATAATTTATGAGCCCCTCACTGACGAGTCCCATCAAAAATTAAAATTACATGCAAAATTATCAAATGATTATTGCCTTAATTTATATATATGATTGCTAATAGCAGTTTGATATGTCATTCTAAAATAAGTTGGAATCGCGAAATTTAAGTCATTTGAATAAACTTATTTTTGAATTAAAATTTGACCATTATCTCACTGAAAGGACACGATAATCATTAAATTGTTTCGCCTTAGAGATGGCGGTCGCTAGAAGGGCAAAAAGTATATTATTGGAGTCTCAGTCAAAATGAATCTCCTTCCTTAATTTTTGACATATTTATTTTTTATTACCGGTTCGTTCAGAAAAAACGGTATTTTGGAGAATTTTTTGTTGAAATACTAGTAGATTTATCAGATTTAAATTCAACTAATCACTACAAAAATGGTCAATATATCTTAAATCCCGGAAGAGGAGACTATTTTAGTAAATCAAGCTAAAATTTTGGCTTAATTTGCTAAAATAGTCTTCTCTTCCGGGATTTAAGATATATGTTTGAAACAATTTTATATATAATTATCAATTTTAGCAACCATCACCCTTTTAGCTTTTTTTCAGCCTGAAAAATTGAATTATTTCATTCAATTCGAGGTAATCACGGTCTAAAATAAGTTTTTTGATAAAATATACTTCGCAAAGAAAGATATTTTGAAATAAACTTCGCTAATGATCCCTAACGCTGATTCCGATTAAGATGAAAAGAAATTTGCATTTTAAATGGCCTTTTTTTGCACCCCGCAAGCTTCTAACCGCGCACTCATTTTTTTGCTCTCACCTGAAGGGCTTCAAATCGACAAATGGTCGTCTGGCTGAATACATTCCCATATAGAGTCCCGAGGGCTAAACCAACATCGGCTTGGGTATAGCCCAGTTTGATTCGCTTTTGTTTGAAATCTCGAGCAAATCTCTCAAGGTCGTCAGAAGTCGGTTGTTGCTCGTCACCAACGCCTGCCATGGCTAGAAACTAAATATACGCGTTAGGATCTTTCTTTATCAAAAATAAAAATACTTTTTATGTAAAAACATAGGAAAGTATTTAAAAAAATAAGAACATGAATCGTTTTTTTTGATATAAAGATTTAGTGAAAAAATTGAAAAGGTCTGCTGTTTTATTGAAAATAAAGAAATTAATTAAAAAAAATGTTTTGATAATACATGTGTACAGGAGCTAACGGGCATTTCGGACCAATGGCACTTTCAAACAAATTGGCACTTTTGAACAGACCGGGCCGGCCGGATCCCCTGTACCATCCTCTGTATTCAACAATTCTGATTTTGATTAACTGAAATGGTTATTTGTCATATAAACAGAAAACAAAATTAGAATATTTATTCAGAACTTTTCATAATAAAAGACAAATAGACAGCTCATTTTTGGTCAAAAACTGATAAAGTTAAGCCTTGGGGTGAGTTTAATTATTTTTAAAAAGCCTATTTTGATCTGATATAAATTTGTTGCATCTTAAATCATAATTTATGATAATTTGATTAAAATTTTGCATTAACTCGTACAATTTAGCGCGCAGCTAACGGTTTCGGAGTGTACGAGTTAAAATGTATACCGAAAAACGATTGAATAATACTTAATTTACGATTTAGATTAAAAATCAGTATGAATTGCAATCTTATCAAGCCATTACTGGAACCATTATTCTTCTAAAACCTGCTCGTTCATACAAGCTGGTTTATATCTTAATTAATGATGTTTTAAATTAATTAAATTCAAATGTTTAAATTTTGAGCTAATGACTTGTCCTGGTTCCTCTTGAGTACAACTGCAGAGTGGGTAATTACACACATTTGTGTGCGTCAGGACAGGAGGAAAATTTTATATTCCATGTTTCATTATCGACAAATAATCGTTAAATGAGCAGGTGGAGGAATCACATAAAAAATTAGCTATTAATTCATTACATAGACATCGTATTAGATATAGTTATAAAGTAAATTGAATTAAATAATAAAAATTTTCACAATAATTATGTGACATAGTTCAAATTCTCATTATTTACAGTAGCCGAAAAGTCCATTTTTGTAAGTCACGGTTTATAAATGACGAATAAGAGCATCTGGGTAGTGCCAAGTGGGTACTTTTCATGACACAACATTGGTAATATTTCATTTCATTATTTTATATTTCAAGTTGAAATACGATTTTAATTTATTAAGGGCCCTTTAACTGACAGATTGTGACTTTTTGAAAATGCGGAATTTGACCATTTGATTGATTCATCTCTTCCAAATCTGACTTATGAAATCGGCCTTTTCTGCAATCCAGGGTTTTGATTAGGTGCTAGGATCCCGCGTTGGTTGTATCATTCAAATAGTCACGATTTGTCAACTGAGGGCCCTTAATCCATATATCTTTTTCCCGACCAAAGTGAATGGTCAAAATGAGGGTGCCCACCCGAAAAACAGGAATGTAGGCGAATAATTTTCACACTCTGATTTCCTAAAATCACTTTTTCTATTTTTTTTCATATAAAATCAGTTTAAACAGTTTGTTTATTCATTTTATACATTGTTATGTATTTCATCAATTAAAAAACAAGGTCTTGATTATAGTTCATTCTGAAATAAGTTTCTATGAGACCCATATTTATTGAAACACGAAAATGCGGGATGGATACAGACAAGGCCTTGCAACTTGCAAGGCTCTCTAATCTTCAAGATAACTGGAGTTAAATAAAACAAGAAAATACTTAATCACACGTTTGGCTCGTTCCTTATATTGATTACGGGCCTTCTCGCACATATCAGCTACCTTTTAAGCCAAAATTTTTTTATATAATTCGGCTTTTGAAAACGACTTATTCGATTAAGTTCTTAGATACCTCAAACTGAGCAAAAATATTTAGTAAATAATAAAATGAAATAAAATTGGTCCGAATCGGACCATTTTTTCTTAAATTTTTTTCTCAGATTACTGAAATTTTTTAATTATCAGTTTTTGTCGAAAAAATTGAAAACAATGGTCTGATTCGGACCTTTTTTTTAATTTAGTTTTCTCTAAATAGTTGTGCTCAGTTTGAGTTATCTAAGAACTCAGTCGAATGAGTTGTTTTATATAAAAATATAAGCTAAAAAGTGGCTTATTTGTGCGAGAAGGCCCTGTGATTGATATACAAACTTGAATTTAAATGAGAACAATGTCTTTCAAACATCTACAGTCACGTTTTTTGTTTCTTTTTCCAATTTGGATAATTTGCTATCCGCCAATGAGAACGATCAATTTTGGTCTTTAAACCAATCAAAACGGTGGAATTCAAAGTTATCCAAATTGAAAAAATAAAGAAAAGACGTGACATGAAAAGTGTTCAAAACCGGAAGATAAAATTTTCTTCTAAATGAAAAAGGAGATGAAAAAAGCCATTTTGATTCGTTAAAATTTAAACCATATAGAATCGGACTAAATTTCCCGAAAAAAAATCAAAAGTTATTCTTATTTTTTTCAGACAAAATTATATCTTACCTGGGCGTTTTCGTACGGTACAGCATGCTGTGAGTAGTACTGGGGATACGCCATTTGCGCATACCAATCAGACGCTGCGGTGGATGACGAAACAGGAGGCCAATTAGAGTACCCATTTCCAAGAGGCTTTTCAAGGGATAAACCTACCCCAATCGGGTTGCCGGACAAGCAAGTGGGCGAGTATTGGGACATGGCTGCCCCGCCCAAGTTTACATTTTTGTCATTTAGGAAACTGGAGGCGAATCCTGGGGAGCCGGTCGAGTGCGATGACGTGGGCGAATGGGACAATGGAGCGCTTTAATTGGGATTTCCATAGAGTTTAATTTAAATTTAAAATATAGAGCCGACCGGTCAGAAAGTATATCTGGTATATTATCTAAGATAATTCATCTTGGATATTTTTCAAATCGTTGTTAGGAATAGAAAATTGATCAGGAAAAATATTAGATATACGCTATTAGATTTAGAATCTTTGGGCATTGGCTCGAACCTTTCAACTCGTACAGTTACTTCAAGCCATTTATTTAGCAACGTCCGTTTTTTCTTAATTATCTAACTTCAAGTCTAGAAAATATTTTTTATGCGACTCTACGAGTTAACATAACAACAAATTCTTCATGCTGATTGGCGCAATATATGGATGCCAATCAGAATCAAGGATCCTAAGATTGCTTAATAAGCTGGTATTAAACTTGACAAAACACCGTACAAATAATCCACAGAAGCAAATCGGTTAAAATGTAAAATTTGTTGATAAAGTTAAAATTTGCCCCATTTGAAATACGTCAAAATAGTCAAAGTGCAAAATTGGCGAATCGTAGCGCTCCTCAAAATCAGTCAAAAAATACGTGAAAAACGCATAGCTATTTCTTGAGTAAACAGCATTTGTGTGTCACTGCAATAATTAACTGTGCGCGTTTTTAATTTTTTTTTCTTGATAATCGATTTTATTCAGTAATTGTTATAAAAAATAAAAATTAAAATTAAAAATAAATTTTTTTCATTAAATTTGTTAACCGAAAAATTGTAGTGTAAAATATAATACTTTAAATATTAAATCTAAATTCGGTTTCTTCAAAAAATTTTTTTTATAATTTTTAAGTCTTTTTAGCTGTGTTTGTCAAATGAGGAAATTTTAAAATCTCTTAAGTGAATTGTCTGGAACGAAAAAACTTAAAATTTGCCTGACATTTTGTATATAAAGATCCATTCCTTGGGTAAGAAGGCGGGTGTCGGACTTGCGCATCATTATTGTAGTTAACAATCGAAGATGTGCTCGCATTAGGCATGTTTCCAGGTAATGATTCAGGCGGTGTAGCATTTGTCGATAGACTGGTGATTGGTAAACCAAGAGGAGAGGACCCATGGTGGGAAATGTGAATTCCGCCATTAATTTGGGCATTATTGGCACCAGACAGCGATGCAGAAAAAATATTTGTGCTTTGTGATGCCTGAAAATAGAATTGTTTTAATTTAAGGTCCTTATAAAATGGTTCCGAGAGGTATATTGGCCACTCTTAGAGAGTTGATTCACAAAAATGTGCCTTCTGAAGCGAATTTCTTGTTTAAGTGCCACATTTTGGGTGAAAGTGCTGACAATCGCAACAGACCAAGACACCCTTAAGAAAGATATTTCATTATATTAGAGCCCAATAACATTTTTAAAATTGATTTTGTGGTAAACACTGCCGAAATTTTAATCGAAAATGTGCCAATAGTTATCATTTTTAATAAAAAATCGAAGACAAATTCCGAGAAGTAAGCTGCTATTTTTGCTTTTTGTTATCAAAAAATTGATTATAGATTTTTCCGTAGAAAATAAAATTTATAAATTTATTTACAAATATTTCATATATGCAATTTAATTTTATTTAAACTCTAAATTGTGAATTTTGAATGCAGAAATGAGAAATTATTGATATAATTTGTGGCCGAAACAACCTCCTTATAGAGCATTCAAACTTCACACGAGTTTTTCCGTTTTTGTATTTAAAAATGTCAAAATAATTGGTCAGTTAAACTAAATTTTCGATTTGCCCCGATTTAATATCCGTTTTTTCCAAAATGTTCGGCCTAGTAAAATCTCTGCTAAAAAAAATATTTCAGTGGAATTTGGAATTGGTTGCTGTCAGCTCATCCGGTTGTAAGATCTCACTGTTTATCAACAATCGTGAGCAAACAACGCGTGTAAATGGCGTTAAAGCATAAACAGTCAACATAATAGAGCCCTAACCACAACCAAGTTCCGCTTTTGGGTATTTGCGGTCGCCTCAGAAAAATGGGAAGGGAAATTTTAGTTTTTAAAAAGTTGAAAATTTTACCTGATTCCAAGCAGGCCAATAGTCATTCCCGTTACCAACAGCAACTTGAGGGGGTGTTACATAGGGATAGGCCGTGTAAGCCCCCAAGTTTTGATGGGGCGAATATCTATGGGCTGGGGAGCCGTAGGACCCATACCCCCCAAAGTCAGATTTCATCATTGGTTCCGTAGGTTCTGTTTTCATGCTCATTTCTCTGTGGGATGGCGTTATAATATCATAAATCGCCAGCTTCACGGCTTGATTTCTCTTGTAAACTGAAATTTTTGTCAAAAATGCAGTTTTCAAATTTTATTTTTCGTGGGGCTAATTAAAACAATAAGAACGCTTTTTAATTATTCCTAAGCTCCGTTTCGAGCGGTACGCATAAGGTATATTAGGCGAGGAAGGGGATAGAATATAGCACCAAATATAACCAAGAAACACAGTTTGGCGACATCCAGGCCCTCTTACGCCACCATTGAAGGGAGCGAGATGGGCTCAAGGGGGCAGTCGCACCAGCACGATTTATTTTGCGATACTTTTTTCACCAGAAAAAAAAGTGTATGTAACTTTTATATGTTAATTCAGCCAATAAAGTACTTTCATCCGCAAATCAAATCCGTAAATATAATAAAAACAAACCAGGCTGATTATAAGAAAAAACGACATTTTTTTTGTTCATCATTTGAAGAGTACTAAACTCCTTGCTTCGTAATCTGAAGGTTAAGAAAGTTGTTAATTTATTCATTAGTTGATTAGTGGCACGTAACGTTAAAATATGTGACGGTTAACGGGACGACATGTCATCATGCATAATTCAAAGCAACTTCAGAGTTCTGAAAGAATCTTCATAATTATTCAAAAGTAGTAAATCGGGGAGAGCAATAGATAATAAGATCATGTTAGACACTTTAAGTTTATGAACACTTTTAGTAGGTGATGGTTAATTTTAAAAGATTATTTTTCAAAAGTATATAAAATATTTTTCTATTGTTACCAGAATCTTTTTGCCTTGAAAATTTTGTTTTCTAACCCTGAGATTACGGTTTTTTTGTTCATTTAAAATTTCGTATCGTTATTAAAAAGTACTTATTGTTTTAGGAAAAGTCTTGAAAATTCAATATATTGATTTGTAAATTTATCACACGCAGCAGGAAGGGGTTAAGATATCTATTAGTGGAAATGAATTCATGCTGATTATATTTATACACACGAAAATTTGAAACTTATTGTCGTAGAATACCCGTAGATTCGGGTTTTTCAAAAACACATCGTATAATACGATTTTTTTCCTAAATTTTTTCATTCTCTCAGAATGATTATATCATTAAATTATATAAAATAAATTATATGATATAATTTATATGAAATAATTAAGCTACATATTTTGAATCAGCTTTTTATCGAAAAAAATATCATTTTTCATAATAGAAATGTTTCTTTAGCAAAAATGAGTCATAAATCTAGATTTGTTTTAAAGACAATCCACTCAGAGGAGACCGACGTTATACGCAAAAGATTCATCATCTATTCTTATCATGTTGAATGGAAAGCCAAATCAGAGCCAATCAGAGAGCGCAATTCTTCCACGCTTTAAGCGGTGCCCTCCGAGTGGCTTGGATTATGAGGAACACATCTAGATTTCAACAGACAGTAACTCCCTGGAAGTTCGTCATTTAATGTTTTCCGATACACTTTTTCTGAGAAACTTGCTACTCCTTTAGAAACTATAAAAACCAGGCAGAAATAAATGATTCTGATTAGTTAGTAATGATTTGATTATTTTTAAAAATTACTACCTTTTTGTTAAATTAAAGCTTATAATCTCATGCTCATCTTTACAATAAAATTTTAAATAAAAAAACTACAAGATCATTTTATTACATGTTCTATTAAATGTTTTATTTATGGTGATTATGTCTAGATAGAGTCACTTAGATCATAACCAAACTTCCTCCCAAAATGTATAAACGAATAAATTTGGTGGGAATTTTTAATGAGAAACGTTTCCCGCCCTAGTTCCTAACTTTAGGAATTTTGAGGGCCCCAGAGAGGACACCCCCCTGAGCAGACAGCGCATCAAGATGCAAATCATATGAAAAGCAGATTCAAAATTGAACACATTGTTTGAATTTTCAAGTTCAATTATGCAATTTTGGGTTTTAAATGAATTTTTAGACGGCTCAAAACGAATTTATTTATTTGTGAACAACTTTATTATCAAACAGAATAGGAGGTCGGCGATAATTTATTCTGCCCTCTATTTATTAACAACAAGCATGAATCTTTAACTTTAAATATAATTTATGGCAGAAAGCTATTTTTTGAAACTGACGCGAAATTATTAAAACCAAATAAATTTTAATTTTTTTTGTAAAAAACGTACAAAATTATTTAATCTGGTGCACCAAAGATTCATTTGTTAAAGTTTAAAATTGAAAATAAAATTGACTTTTGTCCGCAAAATTGTCAATTTCTCTCAATAGTTATTTTGTATGTTGCTGAAAAAATTGTGTTCTAAAATTTTTTAAGAAATAAATCGCTTGAATATATTGAGTTATACGATAGAAATACAGGAACAATACATGGCCCGAACATTTTTTGAGAACAACAGAGTTTTATGGCGTCGAGACTAAAAGTGATTGGTTGTACTAGATCCGATTGTACGCTTTCAGAGCCCTATTAGTAATAGGCTATTAGTAATAGGCTATTACTAATAGGCTATTACTAATACGGATCTAGTACAACCAATCACTTTTGGTAATAGCCTATTAGGCTTTGAATTCCCTGTTCATACTAATGTTATTTTGGGTAGCTGACATATTCGGCGTGTGTGAACAGAGGATATTGCAAATTCAGAAGGATAGATAATTTCGAAGGGAATCCAATGAATCATTGGCAATGATGCAGCATAATTGATGCTACAGAGGGGTGCGGCGTATAGTTAGAAAGTTCGTCGCCCAAAACCCCGGACTATACGCGTAATCCGGACTATACGCGTACTTTCTAACTATACGCCGCACCCCCCTGTATTCTACGAAAAATCGAATGAATAATTATATGCTATTCTAGCCTAGGGTCATTTTTAACAAATCACTTTTGGTCTCGACAACACTTGAAACTCAGGCGGTATAAATTTTTTATATCAATGATATAATATCATAGGAGACTTTACAAAAACGACTGAGAATCTGAAGATGCAAATCAAAAGTTAATCGCCTGCGCGCGCGAGACCGCTGAGTGGAATACCTGCAAATAAGGCCTTCTATGAAAAATAAGTTATTAAAATGCCTGAATATTTTTTCTGATATTTTCACTGCAGATAAATTTATCTTTGTTTAAAAAAAGTATTTTAATTATTATTAATAATGAATCAATAAAGTTCAAATAACGATTGAAAAACTCTTTTCTAAGTAATTGTTTCGGAAACTCAATTATATTTTCCAGAAAAATCTAATGGCCGAAGAAGTTTAGCTCGAGCAAACGCCATATTCATAATTTGAATTATAATTGATTTATTGAATATAAAGTATAATATATATTAAATACGTCTTTTTCAAGAAATTACTTATTTAGTCTGTCAGACAATGTCTTAATTGAGTTTTAATTGAATTGGTAACTTGATTTAGGTCATGATTTTTGTTCAGAAAACCCGTAATTATAGATTCTCGTTGTCAATTAAAGTTGGTACAAATTGTAACTGAATTGTTTGTTCCGGATTAATTTATTTGTTGTAATTGTCGGATTATTTTCCAACACTTCCGCTGATTAATTGCTTAGGTGGTGCGAGTCGCACCGTGCGACACAATAATGGTTTGAAACAATATTTCAGTTGTTAATCAAAAAGTGGAAGGGCATTTCCAGTTGGATTTTCTATTATAGTCTTTAGTTTATAGAATATATATTATAGTGTAACTGAATTTTCAGCGCACAAATTATCCGCCAAACTTTAAAAAAATCTACCAACAACAGCTGAGAAATTGTTCGATAAATATATTGCAATTTTTTAACCGTTTTCGAATGTTATAATTTGTCTTCAGAAGGAGAAATAGTTTTTTAGTCGAAAATAGTAGAGTAAACATAATTTGGTAATTGTGATCTCTGATTTGATTGTTCGAAATTATTTAATTTACTGAAACATGTATCGATTTCGTAAAAAAATACGAAAATATTTTCACTAAAAAAATATTTTGACAATCAAATTTTGAGTCCAAAAATTATTTCCCCTAAAAGTTAATAAATCTGCCAAAAAACAACTAGTGAATTTTATTTTCAATCATGTATTTTATTTTTTAGTAAAATTCCAACCGGTCAGCTCACATTATTTTTTTGTGTTAGAGTTGGGCGTCAACCCCGGTGAGGTTTGTTGTGTACTCAACCACTTGTTTCAGCTATTCTTTCGGCGGTTATAAATATTAGATAGTTGGCTGAAATAATGAAGAAATAAAAAAAGTAGCGAAAAATGGGGCTTGTAGGGTGGAAACAGCTCAAAAATGCAAATTAAAGTGTTCGTCCACAGCTGAGTGTACATTTTAGTGTGTCGAGACAAAAGGTACCCCCCTCCCGAATCCCGCGAAACCTCGAAAAACGTCAAAATGAACAGAGTTGATTCAATGTTGAATATCAAGTAGAAACACAGCGCATTGCGTAGCGCACCTGTTAGAAACCACCACCAGAACATCAACTCCGTTATAAAAACACTTCAGATTTACAAGCCTACACAGTAAATAAATTCTAGAAGTTTTGTCAAGAATTCCCAAAAAAAATTAACTAGAATTTCTCGCTGATTTTGACTAGACCTTAAGGGTATGGTGGTTCCTAATTTGACATATTCTCGATAAAATATTAGCCAAACAGCGCTTTAAGGACATTATTCAGATTAGCCAGTTTGTAGAACTAGCCTTCATCTTGCGTAACAGTGTCCAAATTTTTTATTGTATGCATACCACTCCCAAGGACACATAGCGGACAGGGGAGATCTAGTACAAAGGAAAATCTATCTCTTCTCAGGCTTTATTTTGAAATACCTGTAATTTTAACATAACCTGTATAATTAGTATTCAACTTCTGAGTGCGTTTTTGTGATAAGTGCTAATATTTTTTGGTACAAATATGCGATAAACCACCGTTTTTTTGGACTTGTTCGGAACGAAATAGAAGAATTCTGAGGAGCTTTTTTTCTCAATTTCGCGCCCAACTCAAAATATAATTTTTCAGGTCAACGTGAAAATTTTCCGAAAACAAAATGTGCTTCGAAATTTTTGAAGTTTTAGTGGTCCAAAATTGAATAAACGTTTTTGTGCTACTTAATTTTGAAAAAAAATACTCAGAAAAAATCGAAAAACTCAAAAATTTCGAAATTTTTTTTTTTTCTTAATTTGGTTGTTTTGTGCTTTTAAACCATAAACGATTGATTTGATGCATTTTTATGACATAATAACTGCAGAGAATGTAGGAACCACCATACCCGTAAAAATGGTTCTCAAATTTGCATTAATTTTTGAAATTTTTACATATGAAAAAAACTTTTTCGATGATAAATTTTCAGAATATAAAAATCGCAAAAAATTCAGCGTTAAATTAGTATAGCATCTTTTCTCGTTGTATAAAACAATATTCAGCTTTCACAGTTCGTTACTTTGTCATAATTAATGAAAACAAGTTTCTTGACTCAAGGAGGTACACAAAATATATGGATATTCGGTGAGAAAATCCTAGTTATCTTTGAAAATAAATAAAAAAATGTAAATTCAGAATGATTTGATCGACAAATATCACAGTAAAAACTCGCACAAAGTTTAGAATAAATGCATCCGGAAATAGTTTCGAAGTCTTAAAAATATAAAAAATCATTTTTTATTATTTAATTATACTAATTATACTTCCTGAAATTGGACCAATAAATAAAAACGATATTTTTTATGTAAATAAATATTGCATTTTTGTCCTCGAAACGTAGATTATATAGATATATCAGAGATAATACGTGTCCGGACATACAATCAATTTTGTGTATTTAGTAGAAGGTATTATTTTTGGAGCTATGAATCATCTTCAGAAAAGGAGGGCAAAAGTTGACCAATGAGCGCTTTTGATATGTCTTATTATGAAATAAAATCTTTTTAAAAAATTAAATGAGTGAAAAACGCTGCGTTTTAAACGCATCAAAAAATAAGATTTGATTTTTAATGGTGCGAAAAACAAAAAAAAATAACGAAAATTAAATTAAGTCAAAAAGGCATGATTTTTAGACATCATCAGAAGGCGAAAATAAATCAAACTTTTTGAGGGAGAAAAAAAGTTACGTTGTCTAGACAGGTATATTCAATCGTTAACTGAAATAAACGAGTTGTGCCGAAATAAATTCTTGGCAAAGAGACCACTCAACTTTATTTACAAGTTTAATAGATCATAATAACGATTTTGTCGCTTAGGGGGGTTGTAGTGATGTTTATATTATGTTTGTCGCACCTTTGTTGATTACTTGTTTGTCAGTTCGTTGACATGATCAGATTGACCGGGGTAGTACACACTCGGTGCGACATTAAATCTCTCGGGAAGCTCTCCATTGACACCTTTATCGCTAAAAAACAGTAACCGTCACTTTGTCTCCGCCGAGTATCTTACCAGGTTCGAAAATCGAAAAAAACGTCGAGGATTACAATATACAACCTATCAAAGACAAATTTTATTTTCACACTTTTTGGGTTTTTATAAGCAGAAGAATTAGCCAGTGTTGTTGGTTTGATTTTTCTCGGTTTGCCATATTAGACTAGCTTACAGTATTTCTGGAAAATTTTGGGCAAGTTCAGTTTGAGACAAGATGTGCCATAAAGTTATTTTGTAAATTGTGTAAATTGCACATTCTTATGGGCCTTGTAAAACCCCTACAAATTTAATACATATTGACCATTACAATACTTATCAGAGATATTAGATTGTGTGCGGGTTACCCCACGCGTGGATCATTGGCTTCACGTTAACACGCGCTAATGCGATGGCCTTTCAACCCGCACAAGAGTTGATCCAAAAAACTAAAAGCCTCCATGTGTATTGTAGTCAATCACTTAAAGATCTAGATTTTTGGTAATTTTCTTTCATTTAAATAACTGCAAAAACCACAATATTCTTGCTTATTCTTAGAAATAATTCTTGGCTGACCAATGACAAACGGGGGTGGCAAAATGTTTCCTTTTTTCAATCTGTGAGAAAAATGAGACAAACAGTAATACTGCATAAATTATGTAACATAATGTCACATACAGTCACATAATGTCACATACTGTATATTCAAATTATTCGTTTTTTTCAATTATTCTATTTAGTTGAAAAACTTAAATAGCAAAACGAAATAGTAAATAATAAGAAAAATATAAATAAAAAAGCTCGGAACTCAGACATGAGAAAAAGTTAATTTTTGCTGGCATCTCCATTTGATATCGATTTCTCCCAAAAAAATTTAAAAAATTTTTCGCATATCAAAAAATTTCATTAACTTTCGTATTTTTACGAAGTCTTATTTTCATTTCACTCTATCTTTTTAAAGTATAATCCGTTGAATTGAATTTTGCTTGCACATTTTGCCTGTGAATTCAATCTGGAATGTAAAAGATGAAAAATTTTTTTATTTTCGAACAAAATATTTTTTGAAAATATTTATTTCAGTTTTAAGGTTCCCAAACTTTAAGCGCGTCGCATTAAAGTACTCAAACAGAACTATCGAAAAACCCACTTCATTTAGTTCCGGGCGCAAAAACGATTTCTAAAAGTGCTTTTTTAACTAACCGTTTTGAGCAAAATTGGCGAATCAATCCAAGAAAACAAAGTATCTTCAAAAACACCCATTTTGAGACGTTTTTAATAAAAAATTGAATAAGACAAAATTTCAAATTTCTTCATTTAGTTCCGGAGTTTTTCGAATTTAGCATACTACACAAAAAAGTGAAAAATTCTGATGTCACTCGAAAAATCATTTCTTTATGAAAAACGGCCCAAAATTGAATTTTGGACCGGTAATTAGCAACCGGTACGATCCATCACAAAAAAACTTTCGGTTACTTTTTTTGAAAAATTCAGACAAATATTTCATAAGTGTCACAACGAAAAAATTACTGGAATTTTATTCAGCTCCTGACAGACGTTTGAAAATCACTAAATGGCGTCGGTTACTGACTTAATGCGCCAAATGACCTGAATGATCCGAAAGTCCCAAATGATAACAAAACTATCTACATTATTAGTCTGTACTAGTTCTCCGTTTTGTCTAAACTGAAAAATTTTGCACCTTTTTTTTATAAAAATTGCGAAATCTAATCAAGTCTTGAAAAATGTGACCACCTAAAATTATTCCGTTAGATTTCGTGGTTTTAGGTGCCACATTTTTCAATCAAGAGTATTTCTCGCCGCGTTACCACAATATAAAGTGGAAAGACTATAAACCTTGATTATCAATTTTCAAAATTTTAATTATTTTGGAAATTGAACACATCGGCAAGTTCCAATATTACGAACAACCGTTCTTTAATTAAAAGTACACTTTACCGCCCAATGTGGAACATTGACAAAAACATAATTAAGGGATTTTGAAAATATCTTCAAACGTCAATAGGGGTCAGCTAAAAAATTCGCAATGAACAATTTTAAACAAAATCACAAACTGTAAAATACCTAAAATTTTGTAAATATATGATATATCGAATTTTATTCTCATTTCTCAAAATTTTGAAGTTATAGCCCGATTTTGATAGGTTTAAATTTCAACCAATCATAATCGATTATTTCGGCCAAGTTTTTACGTCAAACTACGAGCACAGATATTAAAAACAGTCTAGCACGATCGTCCCTGAACCAATTCTCATGATTTTTGGGAGACAGTCTTATATTTTAAAGTTTTGTTTGGCTTAGCTGAAAGCTATTTTATATAAACAAAGATTGTCAAACATATTCTCGGGCCAAAATTTTCAAGGTCCGCTCTATAATTATTTTAAGAAACAATCATACATTCTAGATGTGACAGCATATTTTCGTTTCCACCATTAGATCTTTCAGGCCTTAGAATCTGAAAATCATTAATTTTGATAGTGTCCGTAATAGAAAAGCTTTGCTCGAACAGCCTTTTATATCTTAAATCCGAAAAGAGGGCCTTTTTAGTGAATCATGCTAGAATTTTCTCTTGATCTACTAAAAAAGGCCCATCTTCCCGGATTTAAGATATGATAAAAACCATTTTTGGATAATTTTTTGTTTATTAATAAGTTGTACAGAAAGTTGTATATACCAATTAATTATATCCGTTTCTTAACCGAAGTGCCTCTTACTAGTAAATAGTGTGTTCACACCGTTTACATTACGGCTTTTGGAAACGCCTCATCGACTGAGTTCTCAGAAAACTCAAAATGACCAGACATATTCAGAGAAAATAAAAAAATGGTTAGAATCGGACCATTTACCCTTTTTAAAGCTTATAATAAATCTTAGTTTTTTTGAATTAAAATATGATTTCTCTCCGATTTTTGTGAGATTTTGTAAACTAAATTTGTGTGGTCATTTTGAGCAATCTAAGAATTTAATCGGATGAATCGTTTCCAAAATCTTAAATGTAAACCGTCTGTACACCTTATTTACTACTAGAGGCACTTTGGTTTGGAAAAGGATATGTAGCACCGGAATTTAAATAAAAAAACTTTGGATTTATGACACAATGAAGATATTTACTTGTGGACTCGACCCTAAATGAGTTTTTTCACGTATTTGACAGCCTATGATTTATTTTAATTATCTGATGTACATATCATAACGTTATAAAAAGTAAATTACGACGTTTCTGATATTTCATTCCATATATATTTGTGTTAAAAGTACAGAAATAAAATTGATCATAAATTGTTAAATCGATTAATTAATCAATGACTATTATATAATAATTAAATAATTCACTTGGCAGCATATGAATCATATATGATATGATGTTAAAATTATGGAGAATTGTTGCTGGAAAGTTGTGTCCATCATGGGGCAAGTGATTTTAAAGTTTTCTCTCAAATTATATTATAATAGCACTCTAATTTCCAGATTTTCTACATTAAAGGGGTACTTGTCGCTGGAATTGAATTTTCCCGATAAAAAATTAGCCATACAGGGCTTTTAGAATACTAGTTGAATTAACCATTTTGTAGAACTATCCTTTAGCTTAAAATTTTTTTAAATTATTTTAAAAGCTAGCTCACACAAAACAAACTTTTTCGCAGGCACTTTTTATGATTTCGACCCCAAACTTGAAATATGATTTTTGGAGGACCCATGAGAAAAAGTTCGAAAAAAAAGTGCTTTGATTTTTTCGAAGAAAGCCACAAAAACACTGATCAGAAAGTTGGCATACGTCAAGGTGATCTTTTTAAGTTTTAGTGGTTAAATTAAAGAAACCGTTATTTTGAACTTTATTTTGAAAAAAATACTAAAAAATAGAATAACGCAAAAAATTTCGAATTTTTTTGATAATTTGGTCGGCAGAACACTTTTTATCACCCAAACTCAATTTGGAGCAATTTCAGTGTCCCAAATGTCTCATAAACCAGCGACCAGTACCCCCTTAAAGTAGGAAGTTCCTACTAGGAACGGCAAAATAAATTCTGCTTGACAAAGAAAATTTATAGTTTTTTGTAGAGGATTACAAATACATAACTTCGGAAATAAAATATTTTTTTTAATCAGTTCAGGTTGACATTTTTGTTGAAAAAAAAAATTCAATGATAGGCAAAAATTTTTTGAAGCAGAGAAACTAAAAGTGTCCCAAAAATAAATAAAATCTGAGCTAGTCGATTTTTGCCGTTCCTATCTTATTCTACATAACGCATAAAGTAAATGAAATAACTACTGTAGTGTTTTAGTACAAACTCATCTCTTTTTGAATACGCGCCTACACGTTTCTAGAACATTTCGTTCCATAAACTTAAAAATGCTACTACGTACCAACTCAGAGGGTACCGCTTAAAGCGTGAAAGTAATGGGGAACTCTGATTGGCTGTCCCTTCAACATGATAGGAAAGTATGACGAATCGTTTGTGTAAAATAAGCGGTGCCCTATGAGTTGATTGTACGACTTACCTATACGGTAACTGAGAAATGGGATAGATGGCGTTATTATGAACAGTGCAACCCATGAACAATAAGTTGAACTTGCGCAATTACTTTCACAATTTTTCAGTGTTATTTATTTAAAAAAAAATTCAAATTTTCCCAAATTGTTGTATTGTGCATTTTAACGTCTATTTTTTTGTTGACTTTTCGCAATTTCCCAACAGAAAAAAAACACCTCCGATGTCCACTGGCCTGTCACTAAAGAGAAAACATTATAAGTAAATAAACAAACCAACAAAAAAATCTGGGCTCCGTTAAGACCTTTATTGGATATTTTTCTATCCAAATATTAGCCCGTCGCAGGGCGGCTCATTAGGTCTAAGGTTTAATGCAAAGTCCAATTAACCCCTAGCGAACAAAAACAACGGATACTTCCGAACTAAATAATAACGACTGAATGCTCCAAGTTTTGGGCACTTAACGGGTACCTAGCGCTGAAGTAACGCGGAAATTATGGGTTTTGACGGGAAATTGTAGAAACATCCGGGATTTTGACACATTTAGGGTATTTTGATTTCTAGTCTTCATACAAAGGAGACCACTCTGAAATTTGTCGTTTACAAATAATACGATATTTACATATTTTTGTATAATTTTTTGTGATTTGAGAACTTAAAAATTCGGCACATTAGTTCTTATTATCGGGAGTTAAAATTTTTGGTGGACTTTGTTCTCTTATTTTCCGCAATATATATTAGTTCCCGCAAAATTCTAATAATTTGAGAAAAAACGATTGTAATAAAAAATCTTATGCTGGAAAATGAACAAAATTAGATCTATTTTTATTACATAAACCACCCGGTTCAACGAAATTTCCCGTAAGACCTTTTGATATCGTTTTCAAAATTTTGTTATCTATTCGCCTCAAATAGCCGTAAAATGTTTTTTTATATTCAGTGGTTTTAAGACATAAAATTCTAATATTTTTTCTATCTAGGATAGTTTTTATTCGACGTTTCGGAGAAAATGTTTTTTGAGCTTGTTTTATGAGTCTGATTCAAAGTTTGAGCCCACTCCTCCTTGCAAAATTACAGTTTTTTTAATAAATTTTTTTAAAAAATTGACTGTATTCTTATAAAAATTAAAAAAAAATTTGTTCAAGAATGATCTTTATATCTTTAGCTTAATTTATACAGCGTGAGACTACTGGCTTTTTACGAAACTAATTTCTCTGAATAGGATAGTATCCTGAGGATACAACGCACATATAATATATAATTATACAAATAACGTAAAATATATGCGTAATATGTAAAATATATGCTAAATTGCGTTAACATCGCCCTAACATCGCGTTGCACAAGATCTACAAGTATTATCCGGGATTAACAATTACATATAACGCGTATTTGAGGATTTATATACGTAGATATGTACGTAAATAGTTTTTTTTTCACGTTTTTCCAACTTTTTTTCAAAATTGGCATGTGCTTTTTACAATACAAATCAGAAATAGGTTGCATTCAGCGATTCCCTGGCGTAGACGTAACTATAAGTTTTGTATAACCGGCTAATCAGTGACGCGCATTGTTAACCCGCGTGGCTACAAACCCCTGATGCCTATTGTATGCTCTTCTCATTCTTAATATAAAAATCTAGATTTCGGTTTACAAACCGATTAAGGGTATCCCTGCTCCTAATTTGACATATTCTCGATAAAATATCAGCCGAACAGGGCCTATAATTCAGATTAGAAAGCTGGGGAAACACTGAAGAGAAAGTTGGCTTACGTCAACCCGATATTTTGAAGTTTTAGTCAAATTGACACAAACGTTTTTTTGAACCTAATTTTGAAAAAAAAAACTTCAAAAAAATCGAAAAAACGCAAATTTTCGAAATTTTTGTTTGTTGTCATGTTGGGCTTGTTTATGCCGTTCATACATAAACAAATTGATTGGTGGCATTTTATGAACATAATAAACCTGCCCAGAAAAAAATGGGTTTAGGAGCCAGGGATACCCTTAAGAGCTTTTGAGGTGTAACAAAGTCAGTTGTAACAAAGGTCGGTCTAGCATAGGTAGGACGGTCTGCCATAAATTTCGACTCGTGACAGGTAAACTACAGGGTTGATATTTATGACATTTTATTCTGAACTTGAATAAATTTAAGGATCTAAATGAATAAAAAAATTGAAATTTTGATGAGTTTGCACAATTCCCACTTCGGACATATTAAATTGACCGTTTTATTAAGCATAAAATTGAGCCTGAAATGTGTTTCTTTGGCCTGGCTCTTTTTTGGCCCGTTTGGCTGCCCTTTGAGATGCTGGTCAGAAATTGACAGGACGCTGGACAGGGACTACACTTCGCCGAGGCCACCCTAATATAATATATAATAACGAAAATCTTGACTCAAAAAAAAATAACGCAAAAAGGGAGATACACGCAGCACCTGCCCGAGCTGAAAATTATGACAAGGGGAACGGAGTTAAAATATATTCCAGTTCCTCTCCCCACTAAATGACAGCTATAAATTGCTTTTACGACCATGAAAAATCCAGAAATAGGTTTTCAATTATTCTTTATACCGTTTTTAAACCTATGTTTTACAATTCTGAAATTTATATTTTTCATTTACAGGCTGAATCCTTTTCAGTTTTCAAAAAAAGATTTTAAACTCTCGGAATATTTACATTATCTAATTGAAGATGTTTTTATGCTCGAAAAATTTTAAGATCTATAAAATAAAATATAAAATAACACAACTTTATAAAATAAGATTTAATAAATATAGTATAAAAAACTCTGTTATTTATTAATTTTTTACAAATATTTGTAGTAAAATAGGACTCAGAAATAATCATTTTTGTATAAAAAAAAACTCAGAAACATTTTGAGACGATAACTATTTCGGCAACAATTTGCAAGCATGATTAAAAACATACTGTTCTAGTACTGGCTCAAATACATAATGTAGTTAGCCGTTAACAAATCTGGAAAAATACCAACAGAAATTATTCAAGGCTGTGTAATCAATTCAGAGTATTAGCATAAGATTTACATTTTCATGTAATCGAGGCTCTTTGAATCGATACTGATCAAATTCTAGTCACACATTTCTGCAAGCTATAGTAATTGTAATATCTTTATAAGTTATATTGTATAAGTAATACCCATATGTGTAAAACCCACCTTGATAACATCACTGGTATACTATGATTTATTATAATTTACGTCAGAAAATCATAAGATACTATGTGTTTTTCTGGTACTATGTGTTTTTCTGATACTATGTGTTTTGAATATCTTTTGTCTGGCATGAAAACAGACACTAAAAAATATTTTCAAGTTACATAGTATCTGGTGATTTTTCTGACGTAAATTCTAATAAATCGTAGTATACCAGTGTTGTTATCAAGTTGAGTGTTTCATAAAGACATTGGCTTGTCGACGAGTCAAATCACTAGGGTTATCCCTCATTAAGGGGGTATTTTATACCAAATATTTTAGCTGAAAATTAGATATGATACTTAGCTGGCCCCAAAAAACTGATGGTGGTCTCGCGGTCCTCCAACATCTGATTCTCTCGCTAGAGGTCATCAAAGTAGTAAATTTTTGGTAATTTTAATGCATTTAAGAATCTTACAGTTTATACACGAAGTAATTTTTTTCATATAAAAACCCTCAAACGATTATATTTAGTTTTGCCCGCCGATTTTTTTAATTAAAAAAATACAGAGACCACCACCAATAATTTTTCCTCATCATACTATTCATATTTTTAAAATTTTACCAAGTTTTACCAAAAAATTGGAAAATAAATAAAAACCTGTAACACCCTACTATCATATCAGAAGTATGGTCTTAGAGCCAAGAACTTAATTCGAACCTCGCGACGGACCGACCAAGATGTCAAACCAAGCAGCTTTCCGAGTGCACTAACTAGTGCAACGCAAATTAAATTGATTATGACACTAAAAATTCTTCATGAAATTTTGGTCCATTTCCTGACGAATCTTTAGTAATATGATTACATTAACAAGTGAACTCGAAAAGCTGCTACAGGAGATTAGTTATTCACAATTATAATCGTCAGGACCACGCAAATGTTACATGATAGCCCGTACATTATGGGTACATTATTGACCCATGATTGCGTAAACTTTCATTAGTAAGTTGGCTACCATCAAGTCTTTTGGTAGAAAGTATTATTTTTCAATTATGATTCATCTTTAGCAAAAGAGAGCAAACGTTTGACCAATGAGCGCTCAAAAGGCGTGATTTTTTTTATGAAATGAATTATTTTTAGAAAATATATTAAATTACTGTAAAACATGCCAAAAACAGAAAATTACACTTATAATGGCCGATTATGGCGCGAAGAATAAACAAAAATTATCGAAAATTAAATTTGGTCAAAAATCCATGATTTTTTTACCTCATCAATAGACTTGAAGATCATAAAACGCGTTCATTGGTCGGTGAAATCACTTTTCAAAGCAATGCAACGAATTTGAAATTAACCTGAATGAGGTTGTAGGGTCTTCAAATCTGATATTTGCCTTTATTAAACGCCTATAAGTTTTAATTGCCTCATTTTTTTCAAAAAAATAATTCTAGTGCTAAAATCACTTGCACAAAAGTTTATGACGTTACGGGTATACATAGAAACGATTTGGAATTTAGATATCCCCTTATCACCTTTTGGTTAGAATGCGTAGCCATTGAGATAAGGGGATATAGCAATATTCAGACGATTGGCCAGATCCGTATAATTTTTTTTTGCATTTTGACAAGGGGCGCGCCTGAGCTTGATTTGAAAAAAAATCTAAATTTGAATTTTGTATTTCTCAGAATCGTAGAATTATTTTGATACCATTTTTAAAATCTCCGTGGTCGTTTTAGTTATAAACACCTTAAAAATTGTTTTTTTTTGGATATTGTTCAACAAAATCACATTTTCCGATTTGAAATAACACAAAAAACATTTTCGGAAATTTTATTTTCAAATTTTCTAGAAGATAATTGACTTAGGTGAACTCAGTTACCCATTTATTATGGTTATATTTCTTCTAGATCAAAAGATCAACCATCTTAAAATTATTTTGACGGCGAATCGCCCTATTTTTATTTGACTCATAAATACCGTTTATTTTCCTGTATTTTTAGATTTTATGCTGGTTTGGCTAAGTCCACTTTTTAATACCCGATCTACAAAATAGTATTTCCCTAAATAGATTCCTAAACATATTTAGTAGTTTAATTCTGTCTAATTTATATCAATCCTTTTCCGACTCCTCTGACAGCTCCGAGTTACAACTCAAGAAGATAAAAATCTCTCTCAATTTTAAGGGTGTAACCGGCCTCCGTTTGACATTATAATCAGCAAAAATCCGAAGGGGTGTATGGTACCTAAAAAACCTCAACGTAAAACTTGATAAAGGCGACATTAACTTGACTTGGAGAAGGAAATAGATTTTTGGGCTGTACAAGGAGTAAATAAGGTGGGTGCGGTCTAACCAAAACTTCAAATAAGTCCAGAAAATTAGACTGAAGTTATGAAGCCAAGTTATAACACGTGTTTTAAAAATTATGCCTTGAACGCGATAACGGGAAAAATATCCAAAATTCATGGTTTTGAGAACATACAACCAGAGAAAATCGGTAATTTTTTTCTCAAAATTTTTTTGTTGTAGTTGATTTCACGAAATTGCATTATTCAGACATATATTGCGTCTTACAAACTTTGGTAACCTCATTATTTTTTTCGAATTGAATGTAATTTTTTTTTCTGAATTAAACAAACTCGTTGTAATCGAAGACCTCGACATCAAAAATAGTAAAACTCGTAAGCACAACATTTTTTTAAATTCACTGTCAAATTACTGGCCAAATACTTAGTGAAGAAAAACCAGGATTTTGTGACAATTGGTCAGCTAATACAAAGAATGTTTCTGAACTCCTAGAATGTTCAAAAATATTTTTGCATTTTTCCAATTTTTCCAGCGATTGTCATCTCGCCGAAGTCACTTCAAAATTGTCCAAGGTCATAAAAACCATCCCACAACAGCAATAGAGGGCCAAAGTTGCTGCAAAATGTTTTAATATATGCATTTTTCGATAGAAGAATTTAAACGCAAAATCTTGAAATCATAAAAATCAAGATTTTTTGACTTAAAGGGGGCACGGTACCTAAATGTTTGATCGGGGACACTTTAAGAGGTTGGCAAGGGTGAGACACAAATCTTTGTCGGAAATATGACATTTCCGGAATTCCGATCAAGACAAAGTAGCGAGAATTAGGTTTATAAATTGAGTAGTCAACTCTTTAAAATATAATGCGTTATAAGCAGAAAATTTGAACGCTTGATCGATAATTTCATTCATATTTCATCAAAATTTAAATCTACTTCGGTGCTAGTTCAAATTAGATTAGTATTATTTCTCTTACCTTTATTGCCCTCTCCAAAGATTTGGTCCCCTCAAAACACGGGATGAGAAAACAACGGGGTTTTCAAAAACGACAATTGGTCCGAATCAGACCATAGTTTTCTATTTTTACTCAGACCTTTGTTTTCTATTTTTTCAGAAAAACATAATAATTAAACAATTAAAGTAATCTTATAAAAAAAATTAAAACATTGTCCTTATTAAAAAATTTTTTAATGTTATATTAATTAGATAATTGTGCTCAGTTTGAGCTATCTGAGAACTAAATTGGATGACTCGTTTTCTTACCCTCCGTGTTTTTGAGGGACCAAATCTTTGGGAGAGGGCAATAAATGGTTATATAATTTATATTTAAAGTACTCGCAAACCAGAAAATGAATAATTTATATATCCCTTTATGACACTTTGCTTAGAGTGCGTAGCCACGTCGATTTTTCTATGTAATTCTTCTATTGATTCTCCTATTTGGCTACACATTCTAAGCAAAGTGTGATAAAGGGATATGCATTAATGTGCCATTTTCTTGAAACTTATTATAACCATGATTCATCGTCACATGAACTGATTTAATTTAAAATATATAATGACATAACGCCGAAGCAAAATTTTCTAGAACTAAGGTTAAATACACGTAAAGTGTACAAGGTTTGATGACCTTTTCAGTAAAAAAAAATATGTGACTAATACATCTCTTGGTACATAATCGGTACAAGACACCGGAATTGCAAGCGGTTATGACGATTTGAAATAAGAAATTTCAAAACTCAAAAATGGGTATCGATGTTTTTAACCTATCTTGTAGA
>SCLH01000005.1:310330-327746 GCA_004367855.1 Oikopleura vanhoeffeni
TAAATTTACAATCCCGATCCCGCCCGGTTCCGACCTAAGTCGAAATTTCGAATCTCGACTCGGGTCGGGATATCCCGATCCCGTTTTAGATCACTGCTGCCCAAGACAATATTAGAGGGATTCGAACACGTGCTATAGAGATAGCAAGGATTTTCAAGGTGAACTTAGGTTGGGAAAAGGATTCATTGTACATCAGTTCACAATTACAGCTATTGAGAACAAGAATGAAATGTTTTTCACCGCAAGAACAAAATAATTTCATACGCGTAATTGTCCTCATAAAGAAAAGTAAAAATTTGCTCCTGGTGAGGCTTGAACTCACAACCTCCGCATCTCTTTAAGTTTATAAGTACAGCGCGCTAACCAATTGCGCCACAAGAGCACACCATTAAATACCACCAGCTACATTTAGAATTCGACTTTATCTAAAATACATTGAGTCGTCTGTTTTATCTCTCGGTAATGACTTTAAGCGGGTTCTTATATACATATTTGAACTTTTTCGATTTTTTTTCTCTTGATAGTAAACTTTTTGCTACTTCGGAATTTTTGTACAAAAGTTTTTCCAACTGAAAGGTGACACCTTTGAAGTTACTTGATCTGTTTTTCCTGATTTATTATTTTTACTTTATTAATCAAAACCCTCAAAAGCTAGTACAGGGGCCGGCCCAATATCGCGGAATGTGCTGAAATCGCCGAATTTAACCTGTGCAATATCACGATTTAAAGCTAAAGTGATTCATGTTCCCATATCGCCAAAAAGGGCCCAATAACGACGAACTTGCCGAAATCGTCGAATTTTTTTGAGATTTATATCTCAAATTACTTTGTGTGCGTCACTACCATGATCAAAATTTCCAAATATACTTTAATCAACTGTTATTTCATTGCTCTTGGTGGAGTTTTGAATTCTACGCATTTTGGTGATTCACGTCATTCAAATAGATATCGCCGAAAATGCCCAATATCGCCAAAATTTTTCAGGAACAATTTTTCGGCGTTATTGAGATTTTGTAGTCTGTCAATATTTCAAATTTGTTGTTTTAAATTGATTTGAGAGAAACGTCATTAAAAGTAATATACAGGGGGGAAGCCAATATCTCCGGCCCAATATTACCGAATTTGCCAATATGTCCAAAATTTTTTGGCAAAACAAATCCTGTTATATACATTGTACATTGTTGGCCCCCAGTACAAAAGAAAAGCCCAATATTGCTAGAAACTTTGGGCAATATTGCCCCCTGTATTTTTGAACGGTTTGTGATCGATGCCTCAAATTTATTGAAGGCAAAATTTTATTATATTTGACTTAAAAGAGTGTCAATTAAGATGAACTGAGGGTTTTGTTTATTTGAGTTTATTCGCAAATATTTACCCCTAGCGTACCTTTTAGGTGAAAGCATCTTCAGAGTCATTCGAAAATATTTGATTTTTAAAAATGAAATTATTTTACTTTTGGGCTGCTTTTGCTCATGCCTTAACTCAGGAGGAGAAAGACGACATTGGCGAAAGATTCAAAGAGAGTTTCACATCAAATTTTGATAAAATGATAAAATTTTGCACAAAAAGTGTCCGAAAACGACGCACACGCACTTTTATCAATGAGGTAATCATTAAGCTTACTAACAATATCAAATGAGCTAAATAATGCTATTAAACATCTGGTTATAACTCTCCTTTCCTGGTGAATTTTTTGTAATAAATAAACAACAAAAATCTTTTAACCTCCTCACACACAGAAACGAGAACTTCGCCTCACACCCAAAAGCCTATCTAAAGGCAATAATTTGAGCGCTTATCACGGGAAAACTGGAAGAGCTATTAATAAACTCATTTTTCACTGATTGAGATCAAGGATAGAATTAAGTAAATAACACATAACATTTTCAAATTTCGAAGTCTGTGAACTCGATAACTGCCAGAGAAAAAAGAGGTTCACTTACCTTGTATTTCTTGGAAAACCATACCTTTTTTACAATGACATATAAGTTACAAATTTCAAGGTTAAACTCTAGCTAGTTATAGCTTGTCTCAGATTTGAAATATGATATCTCGATCGCTTACAAAACGATTATTCATATCGCCGCGCGTCAAAATATATGCAGCAAAATGTGAAAAATATTGCTTATCATCTGATAACTCAAAATCAGTACCACCTTATGTTTTACACTTGATAGATTTGTCTGTGTCGGCTTTATTTGGATTAAATTGCCGTTCAATTTTTTCGGAAAATAATGCTTTGAAAAATATTTTTTTTTCATTATTTTGAGTTTCATATAAATCACTTGTGAGAAAATTATTCTTTGTATAGAAACTGCAGAAAAATAAACTTATATCAAAAGAATCCTGTAATACTCTCCTAAAAATTGGCTTCCAGAGAATTTCGATTTTATGTATAGTTTTCACCCAATTAATTTTTTAAGAAATTTCGGCGAAAATCCTAAAAAAAGTAGGAAAAAATATCTTTCGAACGGCTAATCGTATAAAATTTTCAACAATATTTTTGGAAATAAAATTGCAAACTCTTTGACGAATTTGAATTGTAGGTCTATGACGATGTTAATTTTGCGCCGTTTTGGACCCCGAAATTTTTTTTGCCTTCAGATAGTCAAAGGGTGTGAGGGGGAGTTACCTCAAGGGGTTAAACATTTCTTCTGTGGATAAATCCGATTTTAATTTTCACCATGGTATTTTTTTAAAAAACCACCCCTATCCATGACGATGAAGAGAAAACCATACGCAATATCGAGAAACTTTTTTTTCAAAGCCTCATGAAAAAATGTGTTTGATTTGTTATCCGGTTCACCGGTTATAAACTGGAATGTAATTCATTTGTAAGTTCGAGTTTTGCGGCGCTCAATTTCTTTAAAATAAGCCGGAAAATTTAATTTTGTATCATGACTTGCTGCACATTTTCTGTTTGAAATTTAGTTTTCAATGAATTTTTGGAAGAAAAAAAATTTTTAAATTTTTTCTCAAATTTTATACTGAAAATGCCTATATCATAGATATTCGGTTACCAGAAAACCGGTTGACTAAAAAAAAAAATTGCGGTGAACTTTTTTAGTTGGTAGTTTTATGCATATAACGCTTCTCGTTATCCTAAGAATAAATCTTTTGATAGGATTCTCATTACACTTCTACACAAATCACATAAATTCCTTAGGTAACTTTTTTTAGACCACCCAGCTGAGGTTTTGACACTCTCATTGGAAAACGGAACAGAAAGGATTTTTGAACCCAACAGACAATAAAAAACTCCAAGACCAAAATTTTTTTATTTTCCGAAGGATGTCTGGTTATACCGGAAATTGACCGGTAAACGTTTAAAAATTCAATTCTGAGAACATCGCACATTCTTCGAAGTCAATTTTTTGGCATCTGGCACAACTTGTAGTCGAAAATTTTTTGGCCAAAATCGTTTTTAATTGTCTATTTTTAATTGTCTGTTGGATGCAAAAATCTGTTTGTGAATATTTTGTTCTGTGCTCAATGAGAGTGTAAAAACCTCAGCTGGGTGTTACCCTAATGAAAATTTGACGCTTTCACTGAGCAAGCGTTACTTCAAAACAATGTATAAAAATATGTTAACCGGTCGCGTTAAATATTGCGGGGTTGCTGTATGCGAGAGTTAAATCCGGAAAATTGCTATACTTTGTATTTATTGGGCATCTCGGACTGCAACTAAAATTAAAATTTAGGCTGAATGTTTGGCAATCGCGACATCTCTATCGTTGAAAGAAAATGATTTCAAAACAGCTTTCGACTTTTGCGATTTGGACAGTGATGGATTTGTAAGTAAAAAATATAAACCTTTTTAATTTTTCGAGGAAATTAAAGGTCTTGAGTCAAGACTCTTGACTCTAAAAGTCTCGAGAAAAAAAATTAAACATCATTAATCTCCTCGGGAAAAAAATCAAAGCCAGTTAATGGCCATGTTACCTCAGTTAACTAAACTGGCTTTGATTTTTTTAAAGTTCAAAAAGTACAAAAATTATCATCGTGGTAATTCAAAAGTCAAATCGCGCAAAAAGTTTTCAATGAATTATCCAAAAATAAGCTTTAATTAGATTTTGAATGAACCGTTTAATAAATATTGTACCGTTGGTTTATCCTAAATTTCTCAAAAATTTTTCTTAATCAGCTGCGTCTCATAATTCATAAGTAAAAAACAAGGTCTAAAATACTCAGTTTAAAGGAATTCGTCTCGATCATCTTTTAGAAAACAATAATGTTACTACTCAACTTAGAATTTTTTTTTGATAACAGTAGAAAATTAATGAATAAAATAGCGTAGCGGAAATATCCTCGTTTCACACTATCCAAATATTTCGGCCCTAATACTAAAAACGCAATACTTTACGACACATGGCCAAAATATTCCGGTCAGTGTGAAAAGAGGATGGTGTTTACCATTAATTTCACTGTTTCAGAGGTGAGAATCATCGTTTTAAGATAACAAATCAGATAAGATATTTCAAATCGGAGACCAGATTTTGAGAGCTAAGGTTTAATTCTTTCTTATTTAATTTGCATCTTATTACAAAAATCGTTTATTTTTTTCTGGGAAACAGTGTGAGTCACCTTTGTTTTTTTACAGCCTCAATGAAGTACTTAATGTTAATTATTCTAAATATTATCATTAAAAAAAGTTAAGTCTATGTTTTGATAAATGCACCTGCTACAAGACATAAAGGACAAACCGATAAAAATGATCATCAGGAAAGTTTTATTGCAACTAAAATGAGAAGGATCTTATGAAATAAATTTCACTGAGGTACAAAATTTGTTACGCGCCGTGATTTCCACCGGGGGAGAAATTACTTAAGGTTCGGCTGAGTTAACAGCTGATTGATTATATCAAGTTAAAATATTTTAGCAATAAGTAGAACGGAAATTTTGCAGTGATTGATTATCACTACATCTATCCTTGATCTAATGACAACAAATAATTTGATCGCTACACTCATACTTAGGTAGAATTCCCTTGAAAAAATTTGAAAATAAAGGATAATAATATAATTTTTATGAAACATAATTCTATAGAAAACAGTGCATTCCGCGGCCAGTGATGACATTAAAAATTTAAAAAAAATACCGGTTACCGGTTTTTAAGCAAATTTATCGAAAATCTGTAGTTTTTACGCTGTAAAAGCTTAGCATACCCCAATATACTTTTTTCACTCCTGATAAAAAAACTTTGGTAAATTTTACACATATGCTTCAAACCGATTTGTAGGCAAACGTGGGCATCTTTCAATTTATATTAACACTAAAGTCAAATTATGGCTATTTTTCATTATTTATATCTTGGTTATGTATATCCCCTATTCACACTTTTGTTAATATCCCGGCCCTGATTAGGAAACGTAGTGTGTTTTTAAGTAGTAGGGCCGGGATATTAACAAAAGTGTGAATAGGGGATATTCGGTCCGGTATGTAACGAAATTTAGGATCGATCATTTAGATATTACTCACTCAACTTAAAGCCACATGCAGATGGCGAAAATTAAATTAATTTTTTCAGAAAATTTAAGGTAAGTCGACTTCTGATTATTTGAAATCTAAACCAATCAAAATACATTATTTTTTGATATTTTCTGATATTTCTAAATAGATTACTATCCGTGGAATTTTGCAGTGAAAACGAAAATTGTTAAAACTTTGAAAATTAATGGTGAAAAAGCCGGATTCTGACTGGCTATAGTTTCAACTAAGGTCGAAACTTACGTAAGGGTGAATAGTTTTCATCAAATAATTGTCAAAGATTGAATAATAACAATGCAGTGGTTCTCCTTTTATAAGCAAAATTATAAATGCTGGCCGAAAATTTAGAATCGTAATTTTCACCACTAGGGGCAATCTCAATTTTTTTCGTAATGCAGAATAATTTCTACGGCCACAAATTACCTAAACAGTTGATTTGGATATGCTCAGACGAAATTTTTGGAAAAAATAGTCCGAGGGAATTTTACCTACTCATACTTCTCCGATAATAGTGGTTCAAAGTCGAGCCAGAAAACTGGCTTTGGTGCGTGAGGGGAAATAAACCCCGGATGTGCTGAATTTTCATAAGTTTTAGAGGAAATTTCCAAAAATTATTCAGTTTGTAAAAATAAAGTTATTGATATAACGAGGTTGTTGGTAATTTCTCGAACATCGGCTCATTTCAAGTATAATTGATTATTTTCACTGATCAAAAATAAAATTAGTTTTATGAACATTATTTTCATAAAGGCCCGTAATTTTTTAGCTGAACCAAAATAGACGATTACGACAGGGATGTTAAATAGATGATCCCCGAGCCAATTTTCCATCCCTTTCCAAAACTACATTTTGGCACATTCGGCGATATGGGGACCAAAAGTATTATTTCTAAAATTTTGAAATTGCATAGGTTTTTTTCGGCGGTGAGGTACTAAAAACTGCCTTAAAATAGCTACCGTAGTCACATAATTGTCAATTTTGCTCCAATTTGATATTGCTTCTTGTAGAAAGCGATTTAATATTTTGTTTAGGTAACTGGTAAAGAAATCCGTAAATGTGAGCGGCGCGCAACTAACGTGATGTACAAGCAGGTTGAGGGAGCTGGAAAGATGATCATACCCAGTGACCACACAAGAAATAGAAAAGAATTCGATTTTGATCAAGATAACAAACTTAATTTACAAGAATTTATGGCTTCAAATGCCGTGTTAAACACCGCTTTAGCAAAATCAATAATTGAAGTTTTTGATGGATTTGGCAGTGGAATCAAGGTAGGCATTATTATCAATTTTTGCTTTTCACACTTTTGTGAAAATCTCGGCTCTGATTAGGAAACGTAGTGTGTTTTTAAGTAGTAGGGCCGGGATATTTACAAAAGTGTAAATAGGGGATATCATCCCGGATGTGATATGATTTTTTGACCAGTATTTTTTTGAGAAATCGTGAAAATTTCTGAGCAAAATTTTCTTTAAATTTTACTGGGCCTCCTGGCACATATCTAGTTTTTAAGCCAACATTTTAATATAATTTTGCTTTTGAAACAAACTCATCTATTTGAGTTCTCAGATAGCTTAAACTGAGCAAAAATATTAAGTGAATTATAAAATAGAAATAAATTGGTCCGAATCGGATTATTTTCTATTTTCTTTTTGAGCTTACTGAAATTGTTCAATTATCAGTTTTTGTAATGTTCAACAAAAAAGTGAATTTTAGGATGGTGCGATCGACGGAATCACTGAGCTTGGGGGGCTTAGTGTTTTGTTGAGTCAGATGTATTCTGGAATGAATAAGCAAGATGCACGTGACTTCCTGAACGCCGTTAATGTTGAATCTACAGATGGGGGCGCGCCAACCAGAAATGATCGAACCAAAATTACTGAGAATGAACTTCGAGACTTTTTACAAAAAGTAATGACTAAATCTCTTGATAACTGCGAAAAAGATCCAAAATGCAATTGATTTTCTGTATCACCCAGTAAATGGCCAGTTAAACGTGTTTATATTTTGACTGTACAGTGGGATACGAGCTAAAGCAATGTTTACTTTGATCATCTAGAATTTTGAATTTGAAGTAAAAGTCTAATTGTTAAGTCACCCTTTTGGCAATAAGAGTGCTATAACTGGTCGCACTGTGATTTGTATAGAACATTGATGGCTTTCAGTGATGTATTGTGGCACTAAAGCCAAATACTTAAAGACCAAAAAATCTAATAAAATCAATTTTTTGAAAATCAAAAAATTTTTTTGAGAAATGCTGACATTCTGGTTCGACTCAAGTGTTTGCGGTTCAAAATATTTCTTCGAATAAAGAATAATAAGCATAATTTAAAAAAATAAATTCAGTATTTATTCAAAAAATCGTATTCGTTCGATTTCTCACTGCATTTCACAAAAAAAACAGTATGTATTATTTGTCTCTCATATTGGTCAGATAAATATTAAAAATACATTTTGTTCTGGAAAATATTTTACCTGCGAGAAAGAATAAGGAGATATGATGTTGGCGGCGTTTTGCTAATTGAAGTGGTGTGGGCTGATAGGAACGCCGGCTTGAGTCATATCGTAACGCAAATAACGTATAAGTCATATAGTTTCGAAGGTGCTATATAGTAATGTAGTAGTAATATGCTATCGACGGATTTTAAATATTGTCCGCTTCTATAAAATAATTTTGTATCCATTGTTAGGGAAAGATTTGAGTTTGGGTTTCACTTTTAAATCGTAAAAATTTGGAAAAAAACGAAGCATATTAAAAATTTTCGCATTTTGTCCAAAATTTTTTTTTGTTTAATAACTGTAAATGCGTGTGGGTAAAACCATACAAAATAGACGAACTGTTAACTTTTTCATGGATCCTACAGATTTTTCTGACCGCTGGATTGAAAAAGTCATAAAATGTTAATTTTGCATTTTTTATTCACTGTGAAGCTTTTTCAGAGAAATTATGAAAATTTTGTCTCCAAGATCAATCCAACAATTGCTTTTAGTTCGTAGTTTTTGAACTCTCTCAAGAATAAATGCATCAGCAATCACAGATTAAATTAATTTTGGCATCTATTATAATCGCCTATGTCAACTAATCGATTCGTGGTTCTGCGGTGGCGAATTATCATTGTCAACCGTTTGATAAATTTTAAAACACTTGACTGGTGCAGCGTGGATAAGTGCCATTGCGGCAACTGAATCTTATAAATTTGATGGTTGTGAACATATTCCGATAAAATGGTGGGTGTAATAGCGCCATTTGGTGTTAAATAGTTCAGGACATTTTTTATTTCAAAAACGAAGAGCAATTTAGAGGCTCAATTTATCCAAAAAAAAGGCTGTTTTTCTTTCTCTACGTTTGCCATTTTACCCCCTTTATCATGGAAAAAAACTTTGAATTAAAGAAATTTTGACTGTGGAGAGAGAAATAGTAACTAATTAGCGGAGTACACCCGACAATGTCTGAAGTTTATTAATTTCGTGTTTAAAAAAATCTTTAGTCGGCTTTAGTTGGAAAATGATGCACAATGCAGAGTTTTTTTTTGTATTTTTAACTATAGTTAGTTATGTTTAGGTTTAGTTGGAAAATGATGCACAATGCAAAGTTTTTTTTTGTATTTTTAACTATAGTTAGTTATGTTTAGGAAATAAAAATGTAAACGTTTGTAAGAATGAACACTTTTATTGAAGATAAAAAATACAAAAATAAATTTCCACATTTTTTTCCTTCATATATTGCTCTGAAAAATGTACCAATCGGCTGGACTTATGCCACCCCTTAAGCATTTCACTGCTAACCCGATTTCTGGTCTTCTCACATCATTTTTTTTTAGTTTCAATCATTTTGTTCTTATTAAATTGGTGGAAAATGTACCAATATATGGTATATTATATCGAAAATGATCCCTACTGCGCGTTTTACACCACGCGTCATAACTTTGAGCCAGTGTCCAATCAAAATACTCGATTGTCGACTTTATTCAAGAATCCCGCTTTACTTTGAGAAAGTTATGACGCGTGGTGTAAAAGGCGCAGTTAGTCATTTTCGATGTACTGCTTTCTCATAAAAGGGAACGCTTACACATTTGAACTACATATTTTCTGGAAATATTTTTGCGATTTCACTGGTATTTTCTTTTGAAGTGACAATTTTCATTTTTAATCTTATACCGAGGTAATCTTATACCGAGGTAGCTTATTTGAACGTCACTTTATAAAAATACTGTTTATAGTGGCCGAAAAATTTAATTTGTCACAAAACGACGATCTTTTCAATTTTTATGTACTCTAAATGCCCATTTTGAATTTCAAAAGTAATTGTTCTGATGTAAGATAACTTTGCGATTTCCATAAAATTTTCCACAAAATGGATATCTTGATTTCTCCTGAATTCCAGATTTTCCCAGAAATTCTTCAAACCTCGGCCACTTAAATACTGTTATCTATTTTATTATATTTTACAATTTTAGATTTGTGATCATATGGCCAATCAGGACTTTTTATTGTCAAAGCACTGATTGGTTGAATATCATTATATCAAACCCTTGACTGATGAGGATAAACTGGTTTGTGCTTAATTTCATAACGCTTTTCTTGGTTTTATGTTGTCTCTGAAATCTACAGTTAACGCTCAGTATAAGTTGACAGATTAAAAACCAATAAAACCATTCGGTTCGGATCATACTCATTCAGGCTTATAAAGCAATAAAGCGTGGTGTACTCGAATCAAACAGACCGAAACAAATACCATAATATCCCTTTATTGCCCTCTCCCAAAGATTTGGTCCCTCAAAAATACGGGGGTGAGATTCTCACCGTGAGAAAACAACGGGGTTTTCAAAAACGAATCAGCCGATTTGGTTCTAAGATAGCTCAAACTGTGCACAAATATCTTGTGAATAATACAAAATAAAAATTGGTCCGAATCAGACCATTGTTTTTATTTTTTATCAGACCTTTGTTTCTATTTTTCAACAAAAACTAATAATTAAACAATTTCAGTAATCTTAAAAAAAAAATTTGTTTATAAACAATTTTTAATGTTTCTGTTAATAAGATAATCGTGCTCAGTTTGGGCCATCTAAGAACTGAATTGGATGACTCGTTTTCAAATGACGCGTCGTTTTCTCACCACCACCCCGTGTTTTGAGGGACCAAATTTTTGGGAGACGGCAATGAAGGGATATGGCGAAATATCTAAAAATATGATTGTATAAGTAATTGGGACTGTCACAATTACTCAAAGATCTATTTCTTCATTTTAATACAACTAATCATTTTAATGTAACTTAAATCCACTCAGAGGGTGGCGCTTATTTTGCGCAAACAATTCGTAATCTTTTCCTATCATTTCGAAGGGAAAACGAATCAGAAGAGGCCTCATCACTTTCACGCTTTCAGCGGTGCCCTCTGAGTTGGTGGACTTCCGATTGTAGTAATTAAACGATATCCATGATTTTCCCTTTCACTCCTCTCTTTTCTGCAAGTCCTTTACTTTTCTCACGTTCCCGGAACTGACCGAGAAGCGAAACAGTTCGAATACTGAATATTTTGAGAACAATTATTCTTGAATTTTGACCGAATTCAAGAATCACAAATTTCGAGAATTTGTCGACCTATTGAAGTTCGAAAATTTGACGGCTTACCAATTTTCCAAAACGATGACATCTTTCAAAATAAAAAAAAGACATTCGCAATATTCTAGCTGGTGCTGTTTAATTCGTGAAAAATTAACTGGAAGATGTGTTTGAACAAGAAATGAGGAAAATCTTGAAAATGTTTTATAAAACATCTCAGAAAAAGAATATAATTTTCCCAAAGAGGGCTCAAAAATTTATGTTGAGATCTACGTAATTTGAATGAATAACGATAAAGTGGTTTTTTTTTGTTTTGTATCCACAGACTTCAGAAAGATCAGAAAAAAATTGGATCGACGAAATAATTTCGAATTTTTTCAAAATTTGTTGTTTCGGTTTGAGAACATCATTATTTATTGTATTGCATAAAGGTATTTAATTTGAAGGTTCGCTTTATATCAAATAGTTAGATTTTTTAAATAAAAATTTTTAAGGATAGCGCTCAAAGGTTTTTTGTGGTGAATTCATTTTTTTGCGAAAAAATACTAATCAGTAAAAATTTGAAAAAAAAGCACAAACGTCATTTAATTCCAATTTATAAAATAACTTTTAAAAGTCTTTTTATTTATGATTAAGATCTCTTAATTTAGAGTCGTAACGCTCGATCAAAGGAGGTGTAGGCAAGTAGTTGGCCGAAAGTGACTGTATGAGTTAACAAAACTATTTAATGTGTAAAATTTGAGATGAAAAGTGGGACTAATTAAATCAAATGAACAAATTGCGGAAGAAAAAGAAGTGACTGCATAAAGTCACGGCTCGCAATAAGTACTTAATAAAGTGAATATAACACGAGTCTAGTAGACAGTGTAGGATCTAAAAACTGGTAGAACGAGAAACCTTAGGCTGTAATCCTGCGGTTATGCTCAAGAGGTTGTGATTTTTTGCAGAAAACAATATAATATGTTACTTATTAAGTTTCAATTTGCTTCGCGATTTAACCAATAGTGTGATTAATTGAGTGTTAAATCTAAAGAATCAAAATGAAAATATTTAGTTTTCTAGCATAGAAAGAATTGCAAAATATAGAGTACCAATCGAGAGGTTTAGTTTTTGCACTTGTTAGTATGAAGCTTGAGTCATGACAAAATGAAAAAAAGCAAAATTAAGGGGGTCCTTCAATGATTTACGAGATGATTTGTTGAGGTTTTTAAATTCCCTGTGGTGGTTTTGAATCAGATTGATAAAATTTGACTGTATTTCAACTTTTTTTTGCTTATTTATTCGAGACAGTATCATGAGGTCTAAAAATAAATTACATAATCCCTTTATTCAACCTTTTGCCAGATTGAGCATGGTGGCTGAAAAGAAAGAGCGGCTCATGAGTGCTAGAAGGGTTATGAGTGTTAGATGGTCCTCAAATTTAGATATAGGTGATAAGGATATCAATAATTACGAACGTACTAATATGAGATCAATAAGAAGTTTTTTCCGAAGTCGCATGTTGCAATTCGTTATATTGGCGGAGATATGCCACCCGCTGTTTAGTTTTAGCCAATATTTGTTAATATTCGGCTTTTGAAAACGACTCATCCGATTAGATCCTTAGATAGCTAAAACTGAGACAACTATTAAAGATAAATAAAAAAAGAAATGACGAATCAGACCATTTTTTCAAATCAAAAAAAATGTATGATTAAACACTTTCAGTTATCTCCGACATTAATTTAAAATGGTCCATTATGACTACCTTTTTTTTATATATGAATTCAATTTTTGCTCAGTTCAGCTATTTAGAACTTAATCGGATAAGTTCTTTTCAAAAGCCGAAAAATGCAAAAATTTTGGCTGAAAAACTAGCTGATATGTTCCAGAAGTTCCGTGATCGATTTTTACAGAATATAAACTTCGTTTCCAGGAAAATATTTTTTGCTTATGAGTTTTTCATTTCAAACGATTTTGATGACATTGAGGCTTTGACAGCTGACTTTGTATCTTCTCATAAGTCTAAGCTTTCAATACTTTGTCAGCATTATATATTTCTTCAAACGAACAATTTTTAACCCAATTGTTTTTGACATGGTTACTTTTCATATCTATAGCGTAGTTGGAATTGACCCCCAGGGCTCTCACTCAGTATCTATTTGGTTGAGTGATTGGATATCATAGTATTTAACACTTTAATCATTTTACAAAGACCATTCAGTTTTATATCATAAATTGAATTGTTTCGATATAAACGAGGGCAAAATACTTGATGTTGAGTGAGAGTCCTGGCGGAAACTCTACTTTTTATAAAATTGGCAGTTTAATGAGGTCTTAAAAGACTTGTATAATAAGACATGATTAAAATTTGTCTTATATACAAAGTCTCTTTAAGGGTCTCTTAAGGAGGTTCCCAACGGCATTTTTAACCATAGAAATTAAATTTTTATCACGTATTAATTATTTTTTTAATACAATAATTTTTTTTGAAATTGCCTATCTAATGAATATTTTTATTTGTTACATAATTTTGTTCACAAGAACAATTTATACGTTTAAGTACAGGATCATCTATTCTCTATATTTCACGAATTCTTGCAATTTTTCCTCAATTTGAACTTGGGAACTCTTAGAAATAAACAAGTAAAGATATCAAAAATCGGACTTCATTGAAATTATGCGTGAATGTAAATAAGACTTGATGAAACGAAAAAGTAAACTTATGATTAGTTATCTCAAACGAATTCTAGCGTGACAATGTTAAAATATGTTTTTTTTATTTCTAGAGTTTGAAGAGTTTGTTTTTCGGATCTGACTAATAAAATATGGTCATAATGTGTTGAATATTGTCCATAATAACAATATTTTTGCATGTTTAGTAGCTCAAACAAACTTGTCGCAAATCTGAAATTTTCGTTTTCAATGATGTTTTCGCGAAGATTAAAATATTCTTGGCACTTGAAGTTTAAAAAATAATTACGAAAGAGTATTTCGTTTCACTGGTCGTCAAAATGTCAAGTCGATACTTTAGCCGTTCTCTTAAAACGCCGTTTGGAAACCCCCTAATATAGTCCATGTCGATACAGTCGGCTTATATGTGCATCAAATTGTGCTATTCAAGCTATTTAGAATCTAGCTGAAACTTTTTATATTCTAGAATAATTTTGATATGCGTGATTAAAGAAAAATTTCTCTATAAATCTGATGTCTGTGAATAAAAAACTTCACGACTTCGTATAGCTAATACGTGTCCAGTGTACACTGCTCAACTTAGCAAACTGTTCGGCAAGAAATAAAACAGGTTTAGGTGAAATAATTATGTTCCACAGAACCCATTTTTCTTGCACCTAACCTAGTTTTTACGACTAAAAGTCATGCCCTAAGTATGAGGTATACCCGGTATACACCATAATTTCAGAACCAAAAAATGTTTCCTATGTTGCAAGGATTAGATTAGGATCAGTAAAATCGTGTTCAGTGCACACGGTGCACAAAAATGCAAAACTTTTTTTTGGGAAAGGCTAGGTGTAGAGTTAAACAATATGGTTGTGTTCTTGCAGGAACATACGATCATATTGATTAAGCATTAACCATAATCTTTAACTTAGAGTTTTTCCATGTCATGAGGGTTCACAATAATTTATTGTGTACAAAAAGAAATTTTACCTTGATCATACATTTTAACGCAATTTTTTCATTATTATTTTCTCCGTCCATCTCATTTTGTCGAACATCATTTGTCTTTACCGTCATTATGATTATGTATTGTAGCAAAAAATTGATGAGGTATCATAGTGAACTTTAAAAAATTTTGCAATAAGTTTTTGTTCAAATTTTTTTGTTTGTTAGAAAATGTCTTTTTTTTGAAATGTCTTTTTTTCTGAATACTGTTTTGCTTAAATTTTTTTTGTTAAAAATGTTTCTTGTTAAAAAACGTTCGGTGAAACAATGATTGTTGAAAAAAAAATTTATTTTTTTTTAAATCCTTGTCCAAATAATGCATTTCCGGTCTATAAGCAATTTAAAACTCACTAAAATTCAGAAAATTGAATGATTAGGAACTTGAGGGATCTTATGATATTCTGCCTAAAAATAGTTCCCAAAATATGTTTGGTCTCTGTGATTTGAAACACAGCGGTGCAGATAAGGTTAACTAAATTGTTCATAAAAATTATTCAATAAAGTTCTAAAATTATCGAAAAAAAGTATATTTGATTTATTTCAGAGAATTCACATGAATTTCATTGCTTACAAAATTTGAAACTCTAGAAATATAATTGGTTGTTAAGTCTTGAGGTTAAATCTAGAGATATGATTGATGCATTTAAGCATAAAAACACAGGCCGCCAGAATGAGGGTATATCAGATTTACTCTGACCCCTCCTTAATAAACAAGTGTAAATCATGAGTTTAAACTTCACCAAGGTCAAAATGCATCATCATATCCCTGGATGTGACCTTAGTTAAGAATAATGTTCCTAGAAGTTCGACGACATTGAAAAGTCATAAAATTAACAATAATTGTCTCATAAAAACTTGAAATATTTTGATGCATAACACAAAAAACGATTTAGCTTGAAAAGCTGTTATCGACGTGAGAAGGTGCGGAAGATGTCCCTATGTTGGAAGCAAGTTCTTTCTTTGAGAGCCATTATTAATTGTTCGAATAAATCTCCTTCACTCACCACGTTTATAAAAAGATCTATTATCGAGGAATACAAAAACTTGATTTATTTTTAGGTTTCAGATGCAGATTTCAGATATTCAAAAACTTCGAATGTTGACCGTTTGATAGCCATCAATCCAGACAGGAAAATCTTTTGATTTTGGTCACAGAGAATTCGACCAAGTAAGCAAATAAGCGCAAAGATACGTGTTGAGTCATCTGTTTGATGATTTTGAGCGGATTATAAAACTAACGCAAATTCTTCCCTCTCTCTTTTTCGATTGGACCAAGAATAATCCAGTTAAAGCCATACGAAAGCAGATGACCCAACCAGTATAAACTAAGGGATTTGCCTAGGGCGATTTTAAAAAATGCCTCGAAATAATGTTCTGTTAGGTTATTATTTTAAAGTCTAACTAAATCAGCTAAAACTTTACAATTAAACTTAATAATATTTTTAAATTTCCGTTTGTGATAATCATTAAAATGGTTTGAAAATAATGAAAATTAATTAATTTATTGTCTAGAAATATATTATTTTATTATTAATAATTACTTATGAGTTAGTTACTTTTTCTTATTGGTTATCAAATCAAAAGCAAAACTGAAAAATACTCATATCGATCGATAGCTAACAAATCAGCAAAGACCGTGCAGGAAATCGGGTAAAACTTAATTACTCATATTATATGAGTCATATACTATATAATTATGCATGCCCGAGTGACTAAATATTTATTTGCCTGTTGAAAGAATAGGGAATGAAGTCATATAGTATTAAATTTTAACGGCAATCGAAATAATTTTCAGGTGAAGAAAACATTTAAATGATAAATTCATAAAAGATGCGATAACTTTTAATTTAACATAGGAGATTATAAAGGTATATAACGTATCAATAAAGAATCAAAAAGAAGAACAACAACTTTTGCTAACATTGATGTTTCATCAGTTAAATTAACTTTATGACGTAACGAGGTAAAAATGATTCTTGCGAGCTTGATACAGCAGGGCCCTCTGGTGAAGACACGCAATCACAGAGCCGTTAGACACAGTATTCCATTTATTCGCCTCATTAAGTTATACAGCTGTGTCTATTTTTAGCAAGAAAATTTGAGGAAGAAAGGGAAAACTCTCCCAAAATATAGACCGATTCTCCCGAATCTCTTAAATTTTCCTGCAAAAAATAGACGACACTGTGTATCAATTTTTAGCACAATTTGTTTGCGGGCACTACTTTTATACTCGATGAATTTACATTTTTTCTTTTAAGAAAAAAGAAATAAAGACTGAGTCAAAAAGATTTAGAAAACGCCTTACAAATGCGACGAACCTCAGTTGCACGCACGCAAAAGATTAAAATACAGAAAAGGGTTAATAATTTAAACAATAATATGTATTTTACAATGTTGCAGCACCTTTTCTATGCGAGTGACGTCGTGTTGTGTCGAGGTAAATATAATTATAAAAGCAGATTCTTACGAAAAAATTTTCTACAAAAAAAATTTCGACAACTATTTTTGGACCAAAGAAATGTTCTGTCGAAGAAATTTTATCAATTAGATGAAGATATGGAGTATGCGAAGCGATTATACTAATTTTTTAACGATTTTCAAAGATCAAATAAAAAACGGAGAGATTTCGATTTTTCACAGTCTCGTCAGAAAACCTTAAATGTAATGTTTTATATTTAAAATATCTTCTTAATAACGTTTACTTG
>SCLH01000005.1:327767-360889 GCA_004367855.1 Oikopleura vanhoeffeni
TGGTTGGACCATAAACTATTTAGCTTCATTCTGAATCAAAGTGAGGGGTGAGTTGGTTAGGTTTTGAAGATCTTCATTTCCAGTCTAATGCTAAACTTGCAACCCGAAACATGAAACGTGCTCTGTTGCCATCAATAAATTCACGAAATTCGTGAACTCTAGTTCATGCACCTTATTGTTTTCAATACTTAAATATTCTCTTTCGGTTGAATGAATTTCGACCGTGTTTTTGTTAACTCTTAGTCTCACGAGACCTAGGTTTTCGAAGCCCAATTACACGTTAAGGTGTCAGAGGAGAAAACAGATCCTATTTTTAATGTTAGGAAATAAACCAATAAAAAACCTAACTGTATTTTTACGCAGAATTGACTCAGGTTGCCTTGCAGGTAACAGTTTTACCGAAACGTTTTGAATCTTAAAAACTATAAAAAAAAAAAAAATTAAAAACGGAGGTTCAATTTTTGACAGGAATTGAAGATAGATTTCAATGGACACTTACCCCTATATACATATAAGGGCTTTCATTTTTTTGAAACAACTCTGAAAAACAGAAAATAATCTAAACAGGAGTTGTAGTTCAATCGCCATAAGAATTCATTAATTTTTGAACAATTAAAATAATTTTTTTTGCATTGAGCCGTTCGAAATAATTTCACTCCGGTAAACGCTGATAAAGAAATGTCAGAGAATCCAAAAATAATTAGGATGATACAGTATCATCCTTACATTTTTTGGTTTCTCTGAAATTTTCCTTATATCGCCTTATCTATAATTTATATGTAAAAACACAGGTTTTAAATACTCATTTAGGAATTGTCTGACCATCTTTAAAATAAATAATAATGTTTCTACTAAACTGGTAACTAACTTTTTATTTATTTTTGATTGAAAAACAGATAAATTGTCATGAATGATGAAGCCGAGCGGAAGTATAAGGCGAGACACCATTGTTTACCATTAATTTCACCTTGTCGAGGTGAAAATTATCGTTATGTATAGTGCCGATGGATACTCCGATTATGGTATTTTCTGGAGATCAGTCAAGAAAGCCAAGGTTTAACTCTATTTTATTTAATTTGTCCAATATTAAAAACTTATAGTTTTACCAGAACAGTGTGAGTTCAACTCCGTTATTTCCACGCCTTAATTAAGTACTCAGGTGCTTAATTATCAAATTTAGTATCCATAAGTTAAGTCTATCTTTTATACAATGCTGAGAATAATTTAAACGAAAGCACTTATATTTTTGGTGATAGAGCTTCACAAGTCGTAGCCATAAAGTGATCTTCATGCTCAGGGGATATCAATACCCAATGGTTAGGGGCGTTAAACACTTTTGTAACGTTTTGTGCCTGATTACCAACTGTGTGCTTCTACAGGAGGCCCAAAACGTAACCAAAGTGGTCATAGAGATTCTATTATCGTAATTTTTGGATGGACGTCACCTAGCCTGTTGACCTCCTAACATAATCAAAAGCCGAAATGAAAAATATCATCAAATATATCTATCATTTCAAATTTCTTGCTCGTGGAACGTTTACACAAATTGATAGTAAATTTTCTCACAATCATCGAACAGACATAAAAAGCTGCATGCATGTTGTCTATGTCCGATTTCAGTTTCAAAGCTTCTACAGCAATTAAACGTTATTAAAAATAATTTTAAATATAAACATGACATTTAAAAGTTTTCTGACGAGACTGTGAAAAATCGAAATCTCTCCGTTTTTATTTGATCTTTGAAATCGTTAAAAAATTAGTATAACGCTTCGCATACTCCATATCTTCATCTAATTGATAAAATTTTTCGACGAACATTTTTTGGTCTCGAAAAACATTTGTCGAAATTTTTTTGTAGAAAATTTTTTCGTAAGAATCGCTTTTATGAATTATATTTACCTCAGGAACAAGCGACTCACTCGCATAGAAAAGGTGCTTGCAACATTGTACAATACAATATGAGTTTAAATTAAGTTAACCCTTTTCTGTATTTTAATCTTTAATTCTGCGTCAAGTCTGAACGGTTCGTCGCATTTGTAAGGCGGTTTTCTAAATCTTTTTGACTCAGTCTTTATTTCTTTTTTCTTAAAAAAAAAATGTAATTCATCCGAGTATAAAAGTAGTGCCCGCAAACAAATGTGGCTAAAAATTGATACACAGTTTGTCTTATTTTTTGCAGGAAATTTAAGAAAGATTCGGGAGAATCGTCTATATTTTGCGGGAGAGTTTTCCCTGTTCTTCCTCAAATTTCTTGCTAAAAATAGCATACTGTATAACTTAATGAGGCGAATAATGGAATAGTGTGTCTACGGCTCTGTGATGTGCGTTCTTTCACCAGAGGCGCGCTGTATCGAAGCTCGCGGAAGAATCATTTTTACCTCGTTACTTCATAAGTTAATTTAACTGATGATAACCAATGTAAGCAAAAGTTGTTGTTCTTCTTTTTGATTCTTTATTTGATACGTTGATTACTTTATAATCCCTATTTAAATTAAAATATCGCATCTTTTTTATGATTTTTCATTTAAATTGTTTTCTTCACTCTGAAAATATTTTCGATTGCCGTTAAAATTTAATACTATATGACTTCATTCCCTTTCTTTCAACAGGCAAATAAGATATTTAATCACTCGCATCTAATTGATATAGTATATGACTCATATAATATGAGTAAATTAAGTTTTACCCGATTTCCGCACGGTTTGCTGATTTGTTAGCAGATCGATCATATTGAATTTTTTCAGTTTTGCGTTTTGATTTGATAACCAATAAGAAAAATAACTAACTCATAAAGTAATTATTAATAATAAAATAAATTATATTTCAGACAATAAATTAATTAATTTTCATTATTTTCAACCATTTAATGATATCAAAACGGAAATTTTAAAAATATTATAAGTTTAATTGTAAAGTTTTAGCTGATTTTAGTTAGACTTAAAATATAATACCATAACAACATTATTTCGAGGCATTTTAAAAATCGCCCTAGGCAAATCCCTTAGTTTATACTCGTTGGGTCATCTGTTTCGTATGGCTTTAACTGGACTTGTTCTCTGTCCAATCAGAAAAGAAGGAGGAAGAATTTGCGTTAGTTTTATAAGTCGCTCAAATCAACAAAACAGATGACTCAACACGTATCTTTGCGAGTTATTTGCTTACTTGTCGAATTCTCTGTGACCATCAAATCAAAATAATTTTCTGTCATGGATTGATGGGCTATCAAACGGTCAACATTCGAATTTGTTTGAATAATCTGAAATCTGGCATCTGAAAACCTAAAAAATAAATCAAGTTTTTTTCCTCGTCATAATGAGTCTTTTTTAAACGTGGTGATGAAGGAGATTTATTCGAACAATTAACTAATGGCTCTCAAAGAAAGAACTTGCTTCCAAATAGGGACATCTTTCCGACACTTCTCACGTGATAACAAGCTTTTCAAGCTTTAAATCGTTTTTGTGTATGCATTCAAAATATTTTAAGTTTTTATGAGACAATTATTGTTAATTTATGACTTTATCAATTTCGAACTTCCAGGAAACATTATTCTTAAGCTAAGGTCACATCCAGGGATATGATGATGTTTGGACCTTGGTAAGTTTAAACTCATAGATTTACACTTTTTATTAAGAGGGGTCAGAGTCAAATTCCTTATATACCCTCATTCTGGAGGCATTGTTTTTCATGCTTAAATGCATCAATCATATCTCTAGATTTAACCTCAAGCTTAACAACCAATTATATTTCTAGGATTCAAATTGTTTGTAAGCAATGAAATTCATTTGAATTCTCTGAAATAAACAAAAATATACTTTTTCGATAATTTTAGAACTTATTGAAAATTTTTGTGAACATTTAGTAACCTTATCTGCACCGCTGTGTTTCAAATCACAGAGACCAAACATATTTGGGAACTATTTTAGGCAGAATATCGGAATAGATCCCCTCAAGTTCCTTATCTTCAATTTTTGGAATTTTAGTGAGTTTTTAAAATTGCTTATTAACCGGAAATGCATTATTTGGACAAGGATTAAAAAAATTTTAAATAAATTTTTTTTTCACAATCATTGTTTCACCGAACTTTTTTAACAAGAAAATTTTTAAAAAAAAAAATTTAAGCAAAAACAGTATTTCAGTAAGAAAAGACATTTCAAAGAAAAAGACATTTCTAACAAACAAAAAAATTTAACAAAAACTTATTGCAAAATTTTTTAAAGTTCACTATGATACCTTCACAATTTTTTGCTACAATCACATATCAATGACGGTAAACGACAATGATGTTCGACAAAATGAGATGACGGAGAAAATATAATTAATGAAAAAATTGCGGTTAAAATGTTGATCAAGTAAATTTTTTGTTACACAAAAATTATTGTGAACCCTCATGACATGGAAAAACTCTAAGTCGTAAAGATTATGGTTAATGCAATCAAATATGATCGTATGTTCCTGCAGAACACAACCATATGTTTAACTCTAACCCTAGCCTTTCCCAAAAAAAAATTTTGCATCTTGTGTCACCGTGTGCACTGAACACGATTTTACTGATCCTAGAATCTAATCCTTGCAAATAGGAAACATTGTGGTTTCTGAAAAATATGGTGTATACCGGGTATACCTATACTTAGGGCATGACTTTTAGTCGTAAAAACTAGGTTAGGTGCAGAAAAATAGGGTTCTGTGAACATTAATATTCTACCCCTAAACTGTTTTATTCTTGCCGAACAGTTTTGCTAAGTTTTGAGCAGTGTACACTGGACACGTATTAGGCTATACGATTCGTGAAGTTTTTACACCAGACATCAGATTTTATAGAAAAATTTTCTTTAATCACGCATATCAAAATTATTCTAGAATATAAAAAGTTCAGCTAGAGTCTAAAATTTAGCTTGAATAGCAAATTTGATGACATATAAGCCCGACTGTATCGACATGGATATATTAGGTTTCCAACGGCTTTTTAGAGCGAAACGTAGTTATCGACTTGACATTTTGACGACCAGATGAAACGAAATATTTTCTAATGATTTTTTTTAACTCGTTAAATGCAAGAATATTTTAATCTTCGCGAAAAACCATGAAAACGAAAATTCAGATTTGGACAAGTTTGTTTGAGCTACTAAACATGAAAAATATTGTTAGTATGGACAATATTTCAAACACTTATGACCATATTTTATTCAGTCAGATCCGGAAAAAAACTCTTCAAACTCTGAAAAAAAAACATATTTTACAATTGTCACAGCTAGAAGTCGTTTAGATAATATCATAAGTTTACTTTTTCGTTTCATCAAGTCTTATTTACATTCACGCTGAATTTCAATAGAAGTCTCGATTTTTGATATCTTTACTTGTTTTATTTCTAGAAGAGTTCAAATTCAAATTGAGGAAAAATTGCAAGAATCGTGAAAATTAGTTTAGAAAGATGATCCTGTACTTAAACGTATAAATTGTTCTTTGTAACAAATATTATGTTAAAAATAATAAATATGTCATTAGATAGGCAATTTCAAAAGAAATTATGATTAAAAAAAATAAATATTATCGTGATAAAATTTAATTTTCTCATGGTTAAAAATGCCGTTGGAACCTCCTTAAGAGACTCCTTAAAGAGACTTTGTATCGTATAAGACAATTTTAATCATGTCTTATTATAAATCTTTTAAGACCTCATTTAAACTGCCAAATTTTATAAACAAGTAGAGTTTCCGCCAGGACTCTCATCAACGGATCAAGTATTTTGCCCTCGTTATATGAAACAATTTATCATTTATGAATAGTAAACTGAATGGTCTTTGTAAATGATAAAGTGTTAAAATACTATGAATACCAATCACTCAACCAAATAGATAACTGAGTGAGAGCCCTGAGGGTCAATTCCAACTACGCTATAGTATGATGAAAAGTAACCATGTCAAAAAACAATTGGGTTAAAAATTGTTCAGTTTGAAGAAATTATAGTAATGCTGCAAAAAGTATTGAAAGCTTAGACTTTGAGAAGATACAAAAGTCACGTGTCAATAGCCACTCAATGTCATCAAAATCGTTTGAGAATGAAAATCATAAGCTAAAAAAATTATTTTTCCCTGGAAACGAAGTTTAATATTCTGTCAAATATCGATCACGGAAACTTCTGGAACATATCAGCTAGTTTTTTCAGCCAAAATTTTTGCATTTTTCGCTTTTGAAAAGAACTTATCCGATTAAGTTCTCAAATAGCTGAAACTGAGCAAAAATATTGAATTCTACATGTTATAAAAAAAAGGTAGTCATAATTGGACCATTTTAATTATTATGTCGAGATAACTGAATATTGTTTAATCATATTTTTTTGATTGAAAAAATGGTCTGATTCGGATCATTTCTTTTATTTTATTTATCTTTAATAGTTGTTTCTAGTTTTAGCTTATCTAAGGACTTAATCGGATGAGTCTGTTTCAATAGCCGATTATTAACAAATATTGGCCTAAAAACTAAGCTACAGCGGGCGGGGGCTAATCTCCGGCCTATATAACGAATTTGCCAACATTGCCAAATTTTCGGGCAAAAAACTTTCGGTGATATTGATCCTCTGTAATATGTTAGTACGTTTCGTAAATTATTGACTATATTTATTTTTAGACTCATGATACTGCGTCTCGCAATAAAATAAGCAAAAAAAATGTTGAAAATACAGTGTAAAATTTTATTCAAATTATTCAAAAACACACACGGAATTTAAAAACCTCAACAAATCATTCTTAATCATTGAAGGACTCTCCCTTAATTTTGCTTTTTTTCAATTTTTGTCATGACTCAAGCTTCATACTAAACAAGTGCAAAAACTAACGTTTGATGTTACTCGTATATTTGCAACTTCTTTCTATGTAGAAAAAACTAAATAATTTCAGTTTTGATTTTCAGATTAACACTCAATTAATCAATTATTGGTTAAATGCGGAAAGCAAATTGCAACAAATTAAGTTAACACTATTATATGTTTTGTCAAAAATCACAACTCTTGAGCATAACCGCAGGATTACAGCCTAAGGTTTTCTCTTTCTACCAGTTTTTAGATCCTACACTGTCTACTAGACTCGTGTTATATTACTTTATTAAGTATTATGGCGAGCCGTGCTTTATGCAGTCACTTTTTCCTTCCGCAATTTGTTCATTTGATTTAATTTAGTCACTTTTCATCTCCTAAATTTTAACACATTAAAATATGTTTTGTAACTCATACAGTCACTTTCGGTCAAATACTTGCCATTCACTCCTTTGATCGAGCGTACGACTCTTAAATTAAGAGTCTTAATCATAAATGAACAACTATTGAAAGTATTTATAAATTGGAATTAAATGACGTTTGTGTTTTTTTCAAATTTTTACTGTATTAGTATTTTTTTCGCAAAAAAATGTTAATCACCACAAAAAACCTTTGAGCGTTATCCTTAAAAAAATTTGTATTTAAAAAAATCTAAACATTTTGATTATTATTAAGCGAACCAGTCAAATAAATACCATTTATGACAATACAAATAAATAATGATGTCTCAAAACGAAACAACAAATTTGGAAAAATATTCGAGATTATTCGTCCAAATTTTTTTCTGATTCTTCAGTCTGTGATACAAACAAAAGAAAAAGCCACTTTATCGTTATTTCATTCAATACGTAAATCTCAACATAATTTTTGAGCCCTCTGAAATTATATTCTTTTTCTGAGATGTTTTATAAACATTTTTAAGATTTTCCTCATTTCTTGTTCAAACTTTAGCTAATTTTTCGAATTAAAAGCTAGAATATTGCGAATGTCTTTTTTTTATTTTTAAAGATGTCCTCGTTTTGAAAATTGATAAGCCGTCAAATTTTCGAATTTCAATAAGTCGACAAATTCTCGAAATTTGTGATTCTTGAATTTGGTCACATTCAAGAATATTGTTCTCACAAATATTCAGTATTCAACTGTTTCGCTTATCGGTCAGTTCGGGAACGTGAGAAAAGTAACACCTCACAGTACCAAACTTGCAAAATCCAAAAAAACAGAATTGTCTATCAAGTTGTCAGCTCCACAAAAAAACTCAAATCATGAAGTACACATGATTTCATAGGAAAACATTTTAACAATTTCATTTGAGTTAGAATGTATTTTGAAAAAATTTGTGCTCGGATAAGAAAAACTTCGAAAGAACTTGGAGAGATTGTTGACCATTCTTAGAACACTTCTTTTTAAATTTAGATGTCGATTCTTGTCACACTTTATAAATTAGCTGAAAACTCTACTTTCAGGATTCTGCAAAGAGCATCGCCTCTCCGCTAAGGAATGTATTGTATTATGTTAAAAATAGGATAAAGAGCAGCTTAAGTACAACCTACGCTTAATTGAGCTTGCTCTTAGTGTATATATATCATTGAAGATATGCTCAGGATCAGACAACTTCAATAGAGTCATTTTTTATGGGTACATACCCGTAAGAAAAGAATGAAAAACTTTCTAATCAATAAATAAAATGCAAATCTAATCCCCAACAAAAAAGGACTGCAGAATAAGAGAAAGTGAAAGGAAAATCATGGATATCGTTTTAGCGTGAAAGTGATGGGCCTCTTCACTGATTCTTTTCCTTCAAATGATAGGAAAAGATTACGATTGCTTTGCGCAAAAATAGGCGCACCCTCTGAGGTCGATTTAGTTACATTAAATGATTTAGTTGTATTAAAATGACAGAAATCAGATCTTTGAGTAATTTAGGACAGTCCAATTACTGCTATATACAATACATATTTAATATTTCGCCATACTCCCTACTTCGCCCGTCTCTCAAAAAAATTTGCGTTCCTCAAAAGTCCACGGGCGGTGGGGTTGAAGAAAACGACGCGTCCATTTGAATAACTGAGTCACTCAATTTCAGTCTGCTAGATGTGCCCAAACTGAGCACGAAGTATCTTAAAACAGAAACAATTTTTAAATGTTTTAAAACAAATTTTTTTTTAAGATTTACGACAATTGTTTAATTACTTAGTTTGTGATTGAAAAAACAGAAACAAAGTCTGATTAAAAATAAACAACATGAGTTCTTGATCGGCACCTAATTTTTTATTTTGATTTATCACAAAATATTTCTGCACAGTTTGACGCATATCTAAAACCACAATCGGCTGATCCTGTTGTTGGAAACACCCCGTTTGTCTTTCTCACGGTGAAAATTCTCATCCCCCGTATTTTTGAGGGACGCAAATCTTTGGCGGAGAGGCCAAATAAAGGGATATTTATGTATTTGTTTCGTCTGTTTGATTCGAGTACATCACGCTTTATTGCTTTATAAGCCTGAATGGATATGATCCGACCGAATGTTTTATTGGTATTTTCCCAATCCTGTTCACCTTATACTGAGCGTTAACGTAGATTTCCAAGACAATCATAAAACCAAGAAAACGTTATGGAAATTTACCACAAACCCAGTTAATCCTCATCCATCAAGCGGTTTGATATAATGGATATTCAACAATCAGCTTGTTTGCAAATAAAAAGTCCTGATTGGGCCATGATGATCAAAGCATCTAAAATTGTAAAAATATAATAAATATAATAGTATTTAAAGTGGCCGAGGTCTTGAAGAATTTCTGGTGAAAATGGTTAGAGAAATTCAGAGATATTTGGATAAGATTCCATTTTGGAAAATTTTATGGAAATCGCAATAAGTATCTCTCCATCAGAACAATTACTTTTGAAACTTCAAACATGGCATTAGAGTATATAAATTGAAAGACTCGTCGTTTTGTGACAAAATTAAATTTTCGACCACTATAAACCAGTTATTCTTTATAACAGTGACGTTCAAATAAGCTACCTCGGTATAGGCAGTACTCGGTATTAAGACTTAAACAATGAATAACTTGTCACTTCAAAATGAACAATCCATTGAAATCGCAAAATATTGTCAGAAAATATTGTAGTTCAAATGTGTCTAAGCGTTCCCTTTTAATGAGAAAGCCATACATTCAAGAATGACTAACTGGCCGCCTTTTACACACGCGTCATACTGTTCTAAGTAAGCGGGATCTCTTGAATAAATCGACAATCGATATGTTTGATTGACACTTGCTCAGTTATGGACGCGTGGTGTAATAACGGCAGTGATCATTTTCGATGTACTGCTTTCTCATAAATGGATACGCTTTACACATTTTTGAACTACATATTTTCTAAATATTTTTGCGATTTCACTTGGTCATTTACGTTTGCAATGACAATTTTCATTTTTAAGTCTGTATACCGATTAATCTCGTATACCAGGGTAGCTTAATTGAACGTCACTTTATAAAAATACCTGTTTATTAGTGGTCCAAAAAAATCTTAATTGCACAAAACGACGATCTTTTCAATTTATTACTCTAAATGCCCATCCTTTGATTTCCAAAAGTAATTGTTCTGATGTAAGATAACTTTCTGATTTCCAAAAATTTTCCAACAAAATGGATACTCTTGATTTCTCCCTGAACTTCCAGATTTTCCCCAGAAATTCTTCATAACCTCGCCACTAAATACTTATCCTATTTTATATATTTTACAATTTTAGATTTGTGATCATATGGCCAATTCAGGACTTTTTATTGTCACTAAGCACTTGATTGGTTGAATTTCTATATATCAAACCCTTGAATGATGAGGATAAACTGCGTTGTCTTAATTTCCGATAACCTTTTTCTTTGTTTTATTTGTCTCTGGAATCTACAGTCTAACTGCTCAGTATAATGGACAGATTAAAAAACCAGATAAAACCATTCGGTATCGATTGCAGTCTCTCGCTTATTAAAAGCAATAAAGTCTGGTACTCGAAATCAAACAGACCAAAACAAATACCATAATATCCTATCCCTCTCCCAAAGATTTGGTCCTCAAAATACGGGGTGGTTGAGATTCCACCGTGAGAAAACATAACGGGGTTTTCAAAAACGACATACCGATTTGGTCTTAGATAGCTTCAAACTTCACAAATATCTTGGTGAATAATTGACAAAATAAAATTGGTTCCGAATCAGAACATCTGTTTTTATTTTTTATCAGACCTTTGTTTCATTTTTCAAACAAAAACAATAATTAAATCAATTTCGTAATCTTAAAAAAAAGTTGTTTTTTAAAAACAATTTTAAACTGTTTCTGCTTAATTAGATAATTTGCGCAGTTTGGGCCATCTAAAATGATGGTGGACTTGCGTTTTCCAAATGACGCGTCGTTTTTCACCCCCCCCCCCGGTTTTGAGCGACCAAATTTTTTGTGAGAAGCATACTAAACAGGGATATGGCATAATGATCTAAAAATATGATTGTATAAGTAATTGGGACTCTCACAATTATCCAAGATCTTATTTCTTCTTATTTTAATACAACTAATCATTTTCTAATTAACTAAAATCCACTTTCAGAGGTGGCCATTTGGCGCTTATTTTGCGCAAAAACAATTCGTAACTTCCCTATCTATTTCGAAGGAAAACGAATCAGAAGCACGGCCTCAATCACTTTTCATCGCTAATTAAACGAGCTAGCCATGATTTTCCCTTTCAGTCTCTTTTTCTGCAAGTCCTTTTTTTGTTGGGATTGATTGCATTTATTTTATTGCATTCAGAAAAGTTTTTTCATTCTTTTCTACGTATGTACCATTAAAAATGACTTCTATTTAATCTGTATCCCTGATTCCCTGGCAGTATCGTCAAGATCATATCCATTTCACTAAGAGCAACTCAATTAAGCGTAGGTTTACTTAAGCTGCCTTTATCACTATTTTTTAACATAATTAAACACATACATCCTTAGCGGAGAAGCGATTGCCTTCTGCAGTAATCTGAAAGTAGAGTTTTCAGCTAATTATAAAGCTGCACAAGAATGACATCTAAATTTAAACAAGAAAGTCACGCTTCTAAGAATCAACAATCTCTCAAAGTTCATTTCGAATTTTATCTTATCGAGCAACAATTTTGATTCAAAATACATCTCTAACTCAAATGTAAATTTCCGTTAAAAATGTTTCCTATCGGAATATGTGTTATCTTTCATGATTTTGATTTTTGTGAGTGGACAAACTTGATAACAGAACTTCTTTTTTGATTTTAGCAAGCTTTGTACTGGGTTACTTTTCTCACGGTCCCGAACTGACCGAATAGCAAACATTCAATACTGAAATATTGTGAGACAATTATTCTTGAATGTCACCAATTCAAGAATCACATAATTTCGAGAATTTGTCGACTTATTGAAATCTCAAACATTTGACGGCTACAATTTTCCAAAAACGAGATCTTTAAAAATAAAAAAAAACCATCGCAATATTCTAGCTGCTTAATTCGGAAAAATTAGCTTGAAATGTTTTGAACAAGAAATGAGGAAAATCTTGAAAATTTTTATAAAACATCTCAGAAAAAGAATATATAATTTTCCAAAGAGGGCTCAAAAATTTATGTTCAGATCTACGTAAATTTGAATGAATAACGATAAAGTGGCTTTTTCTCTTGTTTGTATCCACAGACTTCAATGAAAGAATCAGAAAAAAATTTGGACGAAATAATTCGAATATTTTTCAAAATTTGTTGTTTCGGTTTTGAGACATCATTATTTATTTGTATTTCCATAAAATGGTATTTATTTGACGGTTCGGCTTATAATCAGCATAATGTTTAGATTTTTTTAAATACAAATTTTTTAAGGATAACGCTCAAAGGTTTTTTGTGGTGATTACATTTTTTTTTGCGAAAAAATACTAATACAGTAAAAATTTGAAAAAAACGCACAAACGTCATTTAATTCCAATTTTATAAATAACTTTAAATAGTCTTTTTATTTATGATTAAGAGTCTTAATTTAAGAGTCGTAACGCTCGATCAAAGGAGTGTATGGCAAGTAGTTGGCCGAAAGTGACTGTATGAGTTAACAAAACATATTTTAATGTGTTAAAATTTAGAGGATGAAAAGTGGGACTAATTAAATCAAATGAACAAATTGCGGAAGGAAAAAGTGACTGCATAAAGTCACGGCTCGCCAATAATACTTAATAAAAGTGAAATATAACACGACTGTCTAGTAGACAGTGTAGGATCTAAAAACTGGTAGAACGAGAAACCTTAGGCTGTAAATCCTGCGGTTATGCTCAAGAGTTGTGATTTTTGACAAAACATATAATATGTTACTTAATTTAAGTTTTCACTTTTGCTTCCGCATTTAACCAATAGTGATTGATTAATTGAGTGGTTAAATCTAAAGAATCAAAACTGAAAATTATTAGTTTTTCTACATAGAAAGAAGTATGCAAAATATACGAGTACCATCCAAACGGTTAGTTTATGCACTTGTTTAGTAGGTATGAAAAGCTTGAGCCATGACCAAAAATTGAAAAAAAGCAAAATTAAGGGAGAGTCCTTCAATGATTTACGAATGATTTGTTAAGGTTTTTAAATTCCCTATGGTGGTTTTGATCAGATTTGAATAACATTTTACGACTGTATTTTCAACATTTTTTTGCTTATTTATTCGAGAGCAGTATCATGAGTCGAAAAATAAACTATATCAATAATTTACGAAACCTACTGGAACATATTACAGAGGGATCAATATCACCGAAAGTTTTTTGCCCGAAAATTTCGGCGATGTTGGCAATTGGCCGGAGATATTGCCCCCCGCCTGTCGCTAGTTTTAGCCAATATTTGTTAATAGGCTTTGAAAACGACTCATCCGATTAAGTCCTTAGATAAGCTAAAACTGAAACAACTATTCATAGAAAGATAAATAAAAAAATGATCCGAATCAGACCATTTTTTCAAATCAAAAAAAATTATGATTAAACACTTTCAGTTATCTCCGACATAATAATTAAAAATGGTCCAATTCTGACTACCTTTTTTTATATGAATTCAATATTTTTGCTCAGTTTCAGCTATTTAAGAACTTAATCGGATAAGTTATTTTCAAAAGCCGAAAAATGCAAAAATTTTGGCTGAAAAACTAGCTGATATGTTCCAGAAGGTTCCGTGATCGATATTTTACAGAATATTAAATTCGTTTCCCAGGAAAATAAATTTTTTTGCTTATGAAATTTTTCATTCTCAAACGATTTTCGATGACATTGGAGTGGCTTATTGACACGTGACTTTTGTATCTTCTCATAAGTCTAAGCTTTCAATACTTTTTGCAGCATTACTATAATTTCTTCAAACTGAACAATTTTTAACCCAATGTTTTAACATGGTACTTTTCATTCATATATCGTAAGCGTAGTGGGAACTTGACCCTCAGGGCCTCTCATCATTACTTATTTGGTTGATTGATTGTATTCAATTTAACACTTTTTAATCATTATACAAAGACCAATTCAGTTTTATATTCATAAATGATAAATTGTTTGCATATAAACGAGGGCAAATACATGATCCGTTGAGTGAGAGTCCTGGCGGAAACTCTACTTGTTTATAAAAATTTGGCAGTTTAAATGAGGTCTTAAAAGACTTGTACAATAAGACAGGATTAAAATTTGTCTTATCATACAAAGTCTCTTTAAGGAGTCTCTTAAGGAGGTTCCCAACGGCATTTTTAACCATGAGAAAAATTAAATTAATCAGCGATATTATTATTTCTTTTAATACAATAAATTTCTTTCGAAATTGCCTATCTAATGACATATTTTTTATTTGTTTACATAATTATTTGTTCACAAGAACAATTTATACGTTTAAGTACAGGATTCATCTATTCTAACCCTAATTTTCACGAATTTCTTGCAAATTTTTCCTCAATTTGAACTTTGAACTCTTCTAGAAATAAAACAAGTAAAGATATCAAAAATCGGACTTCATTGAAATTATGCCGTGAATGTAAATAAGACTTGATGAAAACGAAAAAGTAAACTTATGATTAGTTATCTCAAACGAACTTCTAGCGTGACAATTGTAAAAATATCGTTTTTGTAAAATTTCTAGAGTTTGAAGAGTTTTTTTTCGGATCTGACTAAATAAAAATATGGTCATAAGTGTTTGAAATATTGTCCATAACTAACAATATTTTTGCATGTTTAGTTAGCTCAAACAAACTTGTCGCAAATCTGAAATTTTCGTTTTTCAATGATGTTTTCGCGAAGATTAAAATATTCTTGGCACTTAAGATTAAAAAATCATTAGAAGATATTTCGTTTCATCGGTCGTCAAAATGTCAAGTCGATAACTGTAGCCGTTTTCCCTAAAACGCCGTTAGAAACCCTCTCAATATAGTACATGTCGATACAGTCGGCTTATATGTGCATCAAATTTGCTATTCAAGCTTAAATTTTAGAATCTAGCTGAAACTTTTTATCATTCTAGAATAATTTGATATGCGTGATTAAAGCAAAATGTCTTTATAAAATCTGATGTCTGGTGATAAGAAACTTCACGACTTCGTATAGCCTAATACGTGTCCAGTGTACACTGCTCAAAACTTAGCAAAACTGTTCGGCAAGAAATAAAACAGGTTTAGGGTGAGAATATTAATGTTCCACAGGAACCCTATTTTTCTTGCACCTAAATCAAGTTTTACGACTAAAAGTCATGCCCTAAGTATAGTATACCCGGTATACACCATAATTTTCAGAAACCACAAAAATGTTTCCTATGTTGCAAGGATTAGATCTAGGATCAGGTAAAATCGTGTTCAGTGCACACGGTGACCAAAGATGCAAAACTTTTTGTTGGGAAAGGCTTGGGTTAGAGTTAAACAATATGGTTGTGTCCTGCAGGAACATACGACCATATTGATTAAGCATTAACCATAATCTTTTACAACTTAGAGTTTTGCCATGTCATGAGGGTTCACAATAATTTGTTGTGTACACAAAATTAAATTTACTTGATCAACATTTAAACCGCAATTTCTTCATTATTTATTTTTCTCCGTCCATCTAATGTTTGTGCGAACATCATTGTCTTTACCGTCAATTGATTATGTGATTGTAGCAAAAAATTGTGAAGGTATCATAGTGAACCTTAAAAAAATTTTGCAATAAGTTTTTGTTAAAATTTTTTGTTTGTTAGAAAATGTCTTTTTTCTCTGAAAATGTCTTTTTTTGCTGAAAGTACTGTTTTTGCTTAAAATTTTTTTGTTTAAAAATGTTTCTTGTTAAAAAACGTTCGGTGAAACAATGATTTGTGAAAAAAAATTTATTTAAATTTTTTTTAAATCCTTGTCCAAATAATGCATTTCCGGTCTAATAAGCAATTTTAAAAACTCACTAAAATTCCAAAAATTGAAGATTAAGGGAACTTGAGGGGATTTATTCCGATATTCTGCCAAAAAATAGTTCCCCAAAATATGTTTGGTCTCTGTGATTTGAAACACAGCGGTGCAGATAAAGGTTAACTAAATGTTTCACAAAAATTTTCAATAAAGTTCTAAAATTATCGAAAAAAGGTATATTTTGATTTATTTCAGAGAATTCAAATGAATTTCATTGCTTACAAACAATTTGAACTTCTAGGAAATATAGTTGGTTGTTAAGCTTGAGGTTAAATCTACAGATATGATTGATGCATTTTAAGCATGAACAAACCATGCGCTCCAGAATGAGGGTATATCAGGAATTTTGACTCTGACCCTTCTTAATAAAAAGTGTAAATCTATGAGTTTAAACTTACCAAGGTCCAAAATGCATCAATCACATCCCTGGATGTGACCCTTAGCTTAGGGATAATGTTTCCTAGAAGTTCGAATTAATTGAAAGTCATAAAATTAACAATAATTGTCTCATAAAAACTTGAAAATATTTTGAATGCATAAACAAAAAACGATTTTAAAGCTTGAAAAGCTTGTTATCACGTGAGAAGTGGTCGGAAAGATGTCCCTATTTGGAAGCAAGTTCTTTCTTTGAGAGCCATTAGTTAATTGTTCGAATAAATCTCCTTCACTCACCACGTTTATAAAAAGACTCATTTGACGAGGAATAAAAAACTTGATTTTATTTTTTAGGTTTCAGATGCCAGATTTCAGATATTCAAAAACAAATTCGAATGTTGACCGTTGTGATAGCCCATCAATCCATGACAGGAAAAATTATTTTGATTTGATGGTCACAGAGAATTCGACCAAGTAAGCAAAATAACTCGCAAAGATACGTGTTGAGTCATCTGTTTTGTATGATTTTGAGCGGACTTATAAAACTAACGCAAATTCTTCCTCCTTCTCTTTTTCTGATTGGACCAGAGAACAAGTCCAGTTAAAGCCATACGAAACAGATGACTCAACCAGTATAAACGAAAGGATTTGCCTAGGGCGGTTTTTAAAATGCCTCGAAATAATGTTGTTATGGTTATCATATTTTAAAGTCTTAACTAAAATCAGCTAAAACTTTACAATTAAACTTAATAATATTTTTAAAATTTCCGTTTTGATATCATTAAAATGGTTTGAAAATAATGAAAATTAATTAATTTATTGTCTGAAATATAATTTATTTTATTATTTAATAATAACTTTATGAGTTAGTTACCCTTTTCTTATTGGTTATCAAATCAAAAACGCAAAACTGAAAAATACTCAATATCGATCGATAGCTAACAAATCAGCAAAACCGTGCGGAACTCCGGGTAAAACTTAATTTACTCATATTATATCAGTCATATACTATATCAATTATGATGCCCGAGTGACTTAAATATCTTATTTGCCTGTGAAAAGAATAGGGAATGAAGTCATATTAAAATTTTAACGGCAATCGAAATAATTTTCAGGTGAAGAAAAACAATTTTCAATGAATTAAATTCATAAAAAAGATGCGATAACTTTGAATTTAACATTGGAATTATAAAAGGTTATCAACGGTATCAAATAAAGAATCCAAAAAGAAGAACAACAACTTTTTGCTTAAATTTGGTTTCATCAGTTAAATTAACTTTATGAGTAACGAGGTAAAAATGATACTTCCGCGGAGCTTCGATACCAGGCGCCCTCTGGTGAGGAAACCGCACATCACAGAGCCGTTAGACCACCACTATTCGATTTATTCGTCTCATTAAGTTATACAGTATGTCTAATTTTTTCGCAAGAAAATTTGAGGAAGAACCGGGAGAACTCTCCGCAAAATATAGACGATTCTCCCGAATCTTTCTTAAATTTTCCTGCAAAAAAATAAGACAAACTGTGTATCAATTTTTAGCCACAATCTTTTTGCGGGCACTACCTTCTATACTCGATGAATTTACATTTTTCTTTTTTAAGAAAAAAAGAAATAAAGACTGAGTCAAAAAGATTTAGAAAACCGCCTTTACAAATGCGACGAACCTGTTCAGACTTGACGCCAGAATTAAGATTAAAATACAGAAAAGGGTTAACTTAATTTAAACTCAATAATATGTATTTACAATGTTGCAAGCACCTTTTTTATGCGAAGTGAGTCGGCTTGTTCTGAGGTAAATATAATTTCATAAAAGCAGAATCTTACCAAAAAAATTTTCTACAAAAAAAATTTCGACAAAATAGTTTTTCGAGACCAAAAAATTGTTCTGTCGAAGAAATTTTATCAATTAGATGAAGATATGGAGTATGCGAAGCGTTATACTAACTTTTTAACGATTTTCAAAGATCAAATAAAAACGGAGAGATTTTCGATTTTTCACAGTCTCATCAGAAAACATTTCAAATGTCATGTTTTATATTTAAAATTATTTTCTAATAACGTTAATTGCCTGTAGAAGCTTTTGAAAAATCTGAAAATCGGACATAAACAAACAATGCCTGCAGCATTTTTATGTCTGTTTCTGATTATTGTGAGAATAATCTTTATTCAATTTTGTAAACCTTTCCACGAGCAAGAAATTTGAAATGATAAGTATTTTGATGATATTTTTCATTTCCTGCTTTTGGATTTTGTTAGAGGTTCAACAGGCTAGTGACGTCATCCAAAAATTATTATCGATTTGAATATCCTTTTATGACACTTTTGTTACGTTTTGGGCGCTCCTGCTTAAAAGCACACTATGTTGGCTAATCAGGGTCCAAAACGTTACAAAAGTGTGTTAACCCCCTAACTCATTTGAGTATTGATATCCCCCTGAGGCATGAAAGCCAAATAATTTCTCAGTCAATGTGATAAAGGATAGACTTAACTTTATGGATTACTAAAATTTGATAAATTAAGCACTGAGTACTTAATAAGCGTGGAATAACGGAGTTGACTCACACGTCTGCCGTAAAACTATAAGATTTTTGTAATATATGCAAATTAAATAAAATAGAGTTGAACCTTGGCTTTCTTGATCTGATCTCCGATTCAAATACCATATCGGGTTCATCTATAAAACGATAATTTTCACCTCTGAAATGGTGAAATTAATGGTAAACAATGTGTCTCGCCTTATATTTCCGCTCTGCTTCATCATTCATGAGCAATTTATCTGTTTTCAATCAAAAATAAATAAAAAAGTTCTACATTTAGTAAAAACATTATTATTTATTTTAAAGATGGTCAAGATGAATTCCTTAAAACTGAGTATTTAAAACCTTGTTTTTACATATAAATTATAAGATAAAGCTGATAAAGAAAATTTTCAGAGAAATCAAAAAATAAGTAGGATGAAATATATTTCGAACGGCTCATCGAAAAAAAATTTTATTTTAATTTTTCAAAAATTAATCGCAAATTCTATGAGCGATTTGAACCTTCAACTTCTGTTCTAATTATTTTTGTCTTTTCAGGTCGTTTCAAAAAAATGAAAGCCACTTATATGGCTCTATGAGTAAGGGGGTTAAAGGGATATGTGACATATCATATGTCATTTGAAATCTATTCTTTCAATTCTGTCAAAAATTTGAAACCTCCGTTTTTATTATAGTTTTTAAGAGTTCAAACGTTTCTGGTAAAACTGTTACCTGCAAGGCAACCTTGAGTCAATCCTGCGTAGAAATACAGTTAGGTTTTTTTCATGGTTTATTTCTCTTAACATTAAAAATAGGATCTGTTTTCTCCTCTGCCATTTACGTTGTAATTGGCGCTTCGAAAACACTAGGTCTCGTGACGACCTAGAAGTTAACAAAACACGTCGAAAATTCATTATCAACTGAAACGAGAATTTTAAGTAATGAAAAAATAAAGTGCAGAATCTAGAGTTCACGAATTTCTGTGAATTTATTGATGGCAAACAGAAGCTACGTTTCATGTTTTCGGACGTTGCAAGTTTAGCATTAGCTTGGAAATGAATCTTCAAAACTTTGATTCAGAATGAATAAATATGTTTTATGGTCCAACCTAAATAAGTTCATTTGTAAAAAAATTTATGATGTTAAAGTTTCTTTGTTTAAAACTATTTTTGTGAGAAAAATTTTTTCGCTGGAAAAGTAAAAAATTCAAAATTTTTTAATAATGGCGAATAAAAATAGTTTTTATCAATGTAAGATTCATCATATTATTAACCCGCGATTTGAAAAGGAAGATCTGATTCGCCAGCAGGATCGTCACCCGTCATATCTTCAAAGCGGTCATTTTTTCAAGATTTAATTGCCGCAAAAGCAAAAGGCACAAAAGACAAAGACTTTTTCGGGAAGCTAGAATACGTGAGTTATTTCAAATAGTTTAAAAAAGTTTTCAAAATTTTTAATTATTTAAAATCAGTTTAACTTTCATCTACAATTTTTTCGTCAATAAAAAAGTACAGGGGAGGAAAAATATTGACGAAATTTTTTTGTCAAAAAACTCCGCCGATATATAAGGCATGATATATAAGGCATTTTTGGCAACAATGGCACACAGAGGATTTGAAGATACAAATAAAAAATTTTGTTCAAAAAATTAGAAGCGCGTAAGCGTTAGAAATGAGTCATATGTCAAACATTTTTTAGGGAGTTCCACAATAGGTTCGAATTAAGTAAATCATAAAAATGCGTATGTAAGGAGGTGAGTGTTTCTTGTAGCCCGAGGGCTACGCTAGAATCCTCACTGCCTAAGGGCCTTGAGTTATTTGTTGAGTTATTTGTTTTTGTCCTATTTCAGGATAAACTGGGACAAGAAGTCAAGTGTCATAGACGTTTAACACGTGAATCCTCCTAACTGAACTTTCTTCACTTAATAAGATGGAATAGCTATTTATTGTGTTTTTTTTAATTTATATACTAATAAATGTATTTTTCTCGATTGTATTTAAAGGGGTTTAAGCGCGCCCTGAGGCGCCGCCCTCTGTTCCAATTCAACCACCTGGTCCAACTCGACGTCTCCGGGCCACTTTCCTTAACCCACGCATCCAAAACCTTTAAGTACTCAACCATGAAGTGCTCAACCAATTAAGTGCTCAACCAAACGCAATCAAATAAAAGTTAAAAAGAGTAGATTTGGAAAATTTAATCTGGAAAGTAACGTCATCCATGAGTCATGGACCTCTACATAGTAATTTGTTATAGAGAATCTCTTTTAAAGACCTCAAAAAATTGTCGATATTGGCAGTGGCAGTATTTGTAGTTAAAAAACTTAAAATTGCGTTGTTTTTCGTCGATTCAGCAACTTTGGCGATATTGAGCCTGCGAAATCGCCCCATGTATTCGGTAATTTGTCGGCCTGATCACCCGAATTTTGTTATCACAATTTCCCGATTTAATTTTTTATAGAAAGAAAAATATACAAAAATTTCCTAACAATTATTTAAGATGTTAATTAAGGCTCTTGAGAACAAGCTAATTTTCACGAACGTTTGTTGCCGTCTTCCAATCCGAAAATATCTTGAAGAACGTGGATGGGTGGAAAAATGTGCCGCCTCCCTAAAAAGTACTGTGATTTCTGAATTTATGCCAGGAATGGCAATCCATGCAAACTTAACAGTAGACAAGAGAACCATTGAACTTGAACAACGGTTCAAAAATGCGCAACCAAATTTAAGTCTAGATTTAAAANAGTGTATGGCAAGTAGGTTGGGCGAAAGTGACTGTGATGAGTTAACAAAACATATTTTAATGTGTTAAAATTTAGAGGGATGAAAAGTGCATAATAAATCAATGAACAAAATTGCGGAAGAAAAAAGTGGACGCATAAAGTCACGGCTCGCAATAATACTTTAATAAAAGTGAAATTATAACCGACTGTCTAGTAGACAGTGTAGATTAAAACTGGTAGAACGAGAAACCTTAGGCTGTAAAATTCCTGCGGTTATGGCTCAAGAGTTGTGATTTTGTCAAACATATATATGTTACTTAATTTAATTTACAATTTTGCTTCCGGCATTTAACTCAATAGTGATTGATTATTGAGTGGTTAAATCTAAAGAATCGAAACTGAAATTATTAGTTTTCTACATAGAAAGGAAGTATGCAAAAATATACGTAGTACCATCCAAACGGTTAGTTTTGCCACTTGTTTAGGTAGTGAAGCTTAGTTATGACCCAAAAATTGAAAAAAAAGCAAAATTAAGGGGAGAGTCCTTCAATGTTTACGAATATTTTTGAGTTTTTAAATTCCCTGTGGTGGTTTTGATCAGATTTGGAATAAAAATTTACGACTGTATTTTCAACTTTTTTTTTGGCTTAATTTATTCAGAAACAGTATCATGAGTCTAAAAAAGAAACTATATCCCTTTATCCCTTTTGCATGATTGAGAGAAGGGGCTGAAAGAAGAGAAAGCGGCCTCCATGGAGTGGCTAGAGGGGTCTTAGGAGTGTTTAGGATTTGGCCCTCAAACCCACATCTCTTAGTCATGCAAAAGGTGAGAAAGGGATATCAATAAGTTACGAAACGTACTGGAACTAACAGAGGAATCAATATCCACCGAAAGTTTTTTGCCCGAAAAGTTTCGGCGATGTTGGCAAAATTCGGTATATTGGGCCGGAGATATTGCCCACCCGCCTGTCGCTAGTTTTAGGCCAATATTTGTTAATAATCGGCTTTTTGAAAACGACTCATGCCGATTAGTCCTGTAGATAGCTAAAACTAGAACAACTATTTAAAGATAAATTAAAATAAAAGAAATGATCCGAATCAAGACCATTTTTTCAAATCAAAAAAAATTATTGGATGAAACACTTTTTCAGTTATCTCCGACATAATAATTAAAAATGGCCAATTATGACTACCTTTTTTTTATATGGAATTCATATTTTTTGGCTCAGTTTCAGCTATTTAAGAACTTAATTCGGATAAGTTCTTTTTCCAAAAGCCGAAAAAATGCAAAAATTTTGGCTGAAAAAACTAGCTGATATGTTCCAGAAGGTTCCGTGATTCGATATTTACAGAATATTTAAATTCGTTTCCCAGGAAAAATGAAATTTTGGCTTATGAGTTTTTTCATTCTCAACCGATTTTCGATGACATTGGAGTGCTCATTGACACCGTGACTTTTGTATCTTCTCTCAAGTCTAAGTCTTTCAATGACTTTTTGCAGCATTCTATAATTTCTTCAAACTGAAACCATTTTTACCCAATTTGTTTTTGACATGGTTATCTTTGCATCATACTATGAGCGTAGTTGGAATTGACCCCCAGGGCTCTCAACTCATTTCTTATTTGGGTGATGATTGGTATTCATAGTATTTACACTTTGTAATCATTTTACAAAGGACCAATTCATTTATATTCATAATGATTTGAATGTTTTCATATAAACGGGGCAAAAACTTGATCCGTTGAGTGAGAGTCTGGCGGAAACCTCTACTTGTTTATAAAAATTTGCAGTTTAAATGAAGTCTTAAAGACTTGTATAATAAGACATGATTAAAATTTGTCTTATCATACAAAAGTCTCTTTAAGGGGTCTCTTAAGGAGGTTCCCAACGCATTTTTAACCATGAGAAAAAATTAATTTTATCAGCGATATTTATTATTTTTTTTAACAATACATTTTTTGAAATTGCCTATCTAATGACAGATTTATTATTTGTTTACATAATGATTTGTTCACAAGAACAATTTATACTTTAAGTACAGGATTCAATCTATTCTAACCCTAAATTTCACGAATTTCTTGCAAATTTTCCTTCAATTTGAAACTTGACTCTTCTGAAATAAAACAAGTAAAAGATATCAAAAATCGAACTTCATTGAAAATTATGCCTTGAATGTAAATAAGACGTGATTGAAAACGAAAAGTAAACTTATGATTAGTTATCTCAGAACGAACTTTCTAGCGTGACAATTGTAAAAAATATGGTTTTTTTTAAATTTCTAGAGTTTGAAGAGTTTTTTTTCGGATCTGACTAAATAAAACTATGGTCATAAGTGTTTGAAATATTGTCCATAACTAAACAATATTTTTGCATGTTTAGTTAGCTCAAAACAAACTTGTCGCCAATCTGAAATTTTCGTTTTTCAATGATGTTTTCGCGGAAGATTAAAATATTCTTGGCACGTACGATTTTTAAAAAAAATCTTAAAGATATTTCGTTTTCATCGGTCGTCAAAATGTCAAGTCGGAAGCTTTAGCCGTGTCCTTAAAACGCCGTTTGGAAACCCCCTTAATATAGTCCATGTCGATTACAGTCGCTTATATGTGCATCAAATTTGCATTCAAGCTTAATTTTAGAATCTAGCTGAAACTTTTTATCATTTCTAGATAATGTGATATGCGTGATAAAAGAAAAATTTTCTCTATAAAATCTGATGTCTGGTGATAAAAAACTTCACGACTTCGTATAGCCTATACGTTGTCCCAGTGTACACTGCTCAAAACTTAGCAAAACTGTTCGGCAAGAAATAAAACAGGTTTAGGGTGAGAATCATTAAATGTTCCACATGAACCCTATTTTCTTTCAACCTAAACCTAGTGTTTACGACTAAAAGTCATCCCTAAAGTATAGTATAACCCGGTATACACCATAATTTTCAGAAAACCACAAAAATGTTTCCTATGTTGCAAGGATTAGATCTAGATCAGGTAAAATCGTGTTCAGTGGCAACACCGGTGACCAAAAAATGCAAAAACTTTTTTTGGGAAAGGCTAGGGTTAGAGTTAAAACAATATGGTTGTGTTCTGCAGGAAAACATACGACCATATGGGTATTAAGCATTAACCATAATCTTTTACGACTAGAGTTTTTCCATGTCATGAGGGTTTCACAATAATTTATGTGTACACAAAATAAATTTACTTGATCAACCATTTTAACCGCAATTTTTCATTATTTATTGTTTCTCCGTCCATCTCCATGTTTGTGCGACATCATTGTCTTTACCGTCAATTGATTATGTGATTTTAGCAAAAAATTGTGAAGGTATCATAGGTGAACCTTTAAAAAAATTTTGCAATAAGTTTTGTTAAATTTTTTGTTTGTAGAAAATGTCTTTTTCTTTTGAAATGGTCTTTTTTTGCTGAAAGTACTTGTTTGTGCTTAGAATTTTTTTTTGGTTTAAAAAATGTTTCTTGTTTAAAAAACGTTCGGGTGTCTGAAACAATGATTTGTTGAAAAAAAATTTTAATTTTTTTTTTTAAATCCTTGTCCAAATAATGCATTTCCGGCTTAATAAGCATTTTAAAAAACTCACTAAAAATTCCAAAATTGAAGATTAGGGAAATTGAGGGATCTTTATTCCGATATTGCTGCCAAAAATAGTTCCCCAAATATTGTTTGTCTCTGTGATTTGAACACAGCGGCTCAGATAAAGGTTTAACTAAAATGTTTCATAAAATTTTTCAATAAAGTTCTAAAATATCGAAAAAAGGTATATTTTTGATTTATTTTCAGAGAATTCAAATGAATTTCATTGCTTACAAACAATTTGAAACTTCTAGGAAAATATAAGTGGTGTTAAGCTGGAGGTTAAATCTAGAGATATGATTGTGCATTTTAAGCATGAAAAAACCAGTGCGCTCCAGAATGAGGGTATATCAAGGATTTTGACCTCTGACCCCTCTTAATAAAAGTGTAAATCTAGGAGTTTAACGTACCAAGGGTCAAAATGCATCAATCATATTCCCTGGATTGACCCTTAGCTTAAGAATAATGTTTCCTAGAAGTTTCGAATTGATGAAAGTCAATAAAATTAACAATAATGTCTCATAAAACTTTTGAAAAGATTTTTTGAATGCATAAACAAAAAAACGATTTTAAAGCTTGAAAAGCTTTTATCACGTGAGAAGTGGTCGGAAAGATTCCCTATTTGGAAGCAAGTTCTTTCTTTGAGAGCCGATTAAGTTAAATTGTTCGAAATAAATCTCCTTCACTCACCACGTTTATAAAAAGACTCATTTGACGAGGAATAAAAAACTTGATTTTATTTTTTTAGGTTTCAGATTGCAGATTTCAGATATTCAAAACAATTCGAATGTTGACCGTTGTGCATAGCCCATCAATCCACGACAGGAAAAATTATTTGATTTGATGCGCTCACAGAGAATTCGACCAAAGTAAAGCAAAATAACTCGCAAAGATTACGTGTTGAGTCATCTGTTTTGTATGATTTGAGCGGACTTATGAAAGACAACGCAAATTCTTTCCTCCTTCTCTTTTTCTGATTGGACAACGAGAACAAAGTCCAGTTAAAGCCATTTACGAAACAGTATGACCCAACCAGTATAAACTAAGGGATTTGCCTAGGGCGATTTTTAAAAATGCCTCGAAATAATGTTCTTATGGTTATTATATTTTAAAGTCTTAACTAAAATCAGCTTAAACTTTACAATTAAACTTATAATATTTTTTAAAATTTCCGTTTTGATAGCATTAAAATGGTTTGAAAATAAGGAAATTTAATTAATTTATTGTCTGAAATATAATTTATTTATTATTAATTTAATATACTTTATGAGTTAGTTACCTTTTTCTTATGTGGTATCAATCAAAAACGCAAAACTGGAAAATACTAACAAATATCGATCGATAGCTAACAAATCAGCAAAACCGTGGTAAATCGGGAAAACTTAATTTACTCATATTATATGAGTCACTATACTATATCAATTCTGATGCCCGATGACTTAAATATCTTCATGGTGCCTGTTGAAGAATAGGGAATGAATTCATATAGTATTAAAATTTTAACCGGCAATCGAAATAATTTTCAGGTGAAGAGAAAAAACATTTTAAATGAATAAATCATTAAAAAGATGCGATAACTTTTAATTTAACATAGGGATTATAAAAGGTTATCAACCGGTATCAAATAAGAATCCAAAAAGAAGAACAAACAACTTTTTATGCTTAATTTGGTTTCATCAGTTAAATTAACTTTTATGAAGTAACGAGGTAAAATTGATTCTTCCGCGGAGCTTCGATACCAGGCGCCTCTGGTGAAGAACCGCACATCACAGAGCCGTTAGACCACCACTATTCCATTATTCGCCTCATTAAGTTATTACAGTATGTCTAATTTTTTAGCAAGAAATATGAGGAAGAACGGGAAAACTCTCGCAAAATATAGACCGATTCTCCGGAATGCTTTCTTAAATTTTCCTGCAAAAAAATAAGACAAACTGTTGTATCAATTTTTAGCCACAATGTTTGCGGGCACTACCTTTATACTCGATGGACATTTACATTGTTCTTTTTGAAGAAAAAAAGAAATAAAGATGAGTCAAAAAGATTTAGAAACCGCCTATTACAAATGCGGACGAACCTGGTCAACTTTGACGCCAGAATTAGATTAAAATACGAGAAAAGGGTTTAACTTAATTTAAACTCAACCTAATATGTATTTACAATGTTGCAAGCACCTTTTCTACTGCGAAAGTGAGTCGGCTTGTTCTGAGGCAAATATAATTTCATAAAAGAGATTCTTACGAAAAAAAATTTTCTACAAAAAAAAATTTCGACCAAAATAGTTTTTCGAGACCAAAAATTGTTCTGTCGAAGAAAATTTTATCAATTAGATGAAGATATTGGAGTATGCGAGGTTATACTAATTTTTTAACGATTTTCAAGATCCAAATAAAAACGGAGAGATTTTCGATTTTCCACGTCTCGTCAGAAAACATTTCAAATGGTCATGTTTTATATTTTAATTATTTTTAATACGTTTATTGGCCCTGTTTAGAAGCTTTTGAACAAATCTGAAAATCGGGGACATAGACAAAACAATGCATGCCAGCATTTTTATGTCTGTTTCTGAGTATTGTGTAATAATCTTTATTTCATGTAAACTTTCCACGAGCAAGAAATTTGAAAATGAATAAGTATTTTGATGATATTTTTCATTTCCTGCTTTTGGATTTTGTAAGTTCAACAGGCTAGTGACGTCATCCAAAAATTATTATCGATTTGAATAATCCTTTTAATGGGACACTTTTGTTACGTTTGGGCCCCTCCTGTTAAAAGCACACTTATGTTTGGCAATCAGGGCCCAAAACGTTACAAAAGTGTGTTAACCCCCTAACTCATTTGAGGGAATTGATATCCCCCTGAGGCATGAAAGTCACTTTTCATGGCTCGGACTTTGAAGCTCTATCACCAAAAAAATATAAGTGCGTTTCGTTTAAATTATTTCTCAGTATTTTATAAAGAATGACTTAACTTTATGGATTACTAAAAATTTGAAATTAACACTTTGGAGTACTTAATTAAGGCTGTGGAATAACGGAGTTGACTCACATGTTCTCTGTAATAACTAAAGAGGTTTTTTCTTTTTTTTTTTTTTTAGTTTTTTTTTTTTAATTTTTTGTTATTTTTTTTGTTTTTTTTTTTTTTTTTTTTTTTTAATTTTTTTTTTATTTTTTTTTGTAAATTTTTGTTTTTTATTTTTTTTTTAAATTTTTAAATATATAATTGGCCTTACATCACCCTACCTCCTGATTTAGATCTTTGCGTGCCAAATTTAAATAAAATAGAATGAAACCTTGGCTTTTCTGATTGATCTTCCGATTCAAAATTACCATAATCGGGGTTCATCTATAAAACGATATTTTTCAACCTCTGAAATGGTTGAAATTAATGGGCTAAACAATGTGTGTCTCCGCCTTATACTTCCGCTCTGTGCATCATTCATGAGCCAATTTATCTTTTCAATCAAAATTAAATAAAAAAGTTTTACATTTAGTTAGAAACATTATTATTTATTTTAAGATGGGTCAGACGAATTCCTTAAAACTGAGTATTTAAAAACCGTGTTTTTTTACATTAATTATAGGATAAGCTGATAAAGAAAATTTTCAGAGAATCCAAAAATAGTAGGATGATACTGTATCATTCCTAATTTTTTGGATTTCTCTGAAAATTTCTTTATCAGCTGTATCTGGCATGAAATATATTTCCGAACGCTCATCGAAAAAAATTGTATTTTTAACTTTTCAAAATTAATCGCAAATTTCTATGGGACGATTTAACTTCAACTTCTGCTTCTAATTATTTTTGGTCTTTTCAGGTCGTTTCAAAAAAAATTGAAAGCCACTTATATGGCTCTATTGAGTAAGGGGGCGTTAAAGGGATATGTCATTTGAAATCTATTCTTTCAATTCTGTCCAAAATTTTGAAACCTCCGTTTGTTTATAGTTTTTAGAGTTTTCAAACGTTTCTGGTAAAAACTTGTTACTGCAATGGGCAAACCTTGAGTCAATCTGCGTAAAAATACCAGTTAGGTTTTATTTTTGGTTTATTTCTCTTAAACATCCTTCCTTAACATTAAAAATAGGATCTGTTTCTCCTCTGCCATTTTACGTTGTAATTGGCGCTTCGAAAACACTAGGTCTCGTGAGACCCTAGAAGTTAACAAACACGTCGAAAAATTCATTATTTCACCGAAACGAGAATTTTAAGTATTGAAAAAAATAAAGTGCAGAATCGAGAGTTCACGAATTTCTGTGAATTTATTGATGGCCAAAACAGAAGCTACGTTTCATGTTTTCGGACGTTGCAAGTTTAGGCATTAGCTTGGAAATGAATCTTCAAAACGTTGATTCAGATGAATAAATATGTTTTATGGTCCAACCTAAATAAGTTCATTTGTAAAAAAATTTATGATGTTAAAGTTTCTTTGTTTAAAACTATTTTTGTGAGAAAAAATTTTTTCGCTGGAAAAGTAAAAATTCAAAAATTTTAATAAATGGCGATAAAAATTAGTTTTTTTTTATCAATTAAGATTAATCATATTTATTAACCCCGCGGTTTGAAAGAAATCTGATTCGCCAGGCAGGATCGTGACCCGTCATTCTTCGAAGCGGTCATTATTTCAAGATTTATTGCCGCAAAAGCCAAAAGGCACAAAAGACAAAGACTTGTTTCGGGAAGCTAGAATTACCGTGAGTTATTTTAACTAGTTTAAAAAGTGATTCAAAATTTTTAATTATTTAACTTCGTAGGATCGATTTTAGCAACTATTTGCCGCACAATTTAATCGCATTTTACGACGCTTAATCATTAATACAAGATCAGGTTATAAAGTTATCGATTAAACTTGAAACCAAAATGGGACGTTGTGCGTTTTTTTTTTGAAAAGTTTTACTGGTATTACAGTACTTATTTTTGCAAAAATTGTTAAATCATCAAAATTAAACCTTTCATCTGATCAGAAAAAAATTCTAGAAGACTTTTTTGCCCATTATCACTATTTAGCCCCAAAATGATCACGTGGACCGATATATTGAAGGAATAAGGTTGGTAAAAGTAGTACTGTTTTTTTCCAAAAATTGCTTAATCAATTTTGAAAGAAGTGAAGTGGTTCCTTAAAAGATTTTTAAGACTTTTTTCCCATTACACCAAAGTCCAAAAGCGATCACGTGACCTTCAAATTAGTAAATTAAGGTTTTGGTGAAAGTAAACCAAATAGTATCAAATTACGCCGAAAATTTTTTGGGCATAAACACCTAATTCAGAGTTTTGAACATAATATATTTTCCAAACACGTCATCGTGATCTTATTTTTCAAGAAAGAAAGAAGGATTTTTATATGAACATATTTCAAACCTTATTCTCTTAAATTAGTTCGTCACCTGTTTTATTCGGACATTAGTGTAATGCGAAGAAAGTCTTAAAAGCGTCTGACAGTTTCATCCCCCAATGTTTTTTTATGTATTTGAGAACTTTTCTAAATTACCTTTATCGGTACAATGGTTTTTGATTAATCAATGTAATTACCGATTAATTTTTTTTAATTTCAAGATTTCTGTTTGTATTAATTGTGAAAAATTGGCCTCCGGTTAGACTAGAGCATTCTAGAAATCAGAACTTCCGATAAATTAATTCACATTGGATCATGAAGGTTTGCCTTGACGTGCGTAGGCGTCAGGTATGTCTTCGCATTCTGTCCCCATTTAATATATTGAAGAATTAATTTTAGAAGTCTTTTCACTCGAGAATTTTGCAAGAAACATATAATTATTTATAAGGACACCCTGCTAGAAATCATTTGAAAGTTTTATAAAAGGGTAATTGCAAAATATAAATTAAGGTTTAATTTTCATTCTCATTATGTCCTTTTATAGTCGAGTCATAGTGCAATTTCGAACATTTTGTTTTCTTATCTTCATAAATCTTGAAGATTCGTTTTTAAACTTATTGTTATTTTACATTTATAGCAAATTGTCGTGAATATTATTTTAAGCTATTGACAAATGAATGGTTGAATAATGAAACGTTTGCTAATATGGCCGATTAAAGTGAGGCAACTAGATTGCGCTAAATCGAAGGCTGCGGTACAAGATTCATGTTAAGTCTACGAGTTAAAATCAGTTTAACTTTCATCTACAATTTTTTTCGTCTAGAAAAAAGTACAGGGGAGGAAAAATATTGACGAAAATTTTTTTGTCAAAAAACTTCGCGATATAAGGCATTTTTGGCGACAATGGCACACAGAGGTTTGAAGATAAAATAAAAAATTTTGTTCAAAAATTAGAAGCGCGTAAGCGTTCGAAATGACGTCATATGTCAAACATTTTTTTGGAGTTCCACAATAGGTTCGAATTTAAGTAAATCATAAAAATGCGTACAGGTTTGAGTTATTTGTTTGTCCTGATTTCAGGATAACTTGGACAAGAAGTCAAGTGTCATAGGACGTTTAACACGTTTGATCCTCCTAACTGAACTTAATAGATGGAAAGCTATTTATTGTGTTTTTTTAAATTTATATACTAATTAAATGTATTTTTTCTCATTGTATTTAAAGGGGTTTAGCGCGCCCTGAGGCGCCGCCTCTGTTCCAATTCAACTTACCGTGGTCCAACTCGACGTCTCCGGGCCACTTTACAAATCCCTGAACCCACGCATCAAAAACCTTAAGTGCTCAACCATGAGTGCTCACCCAATTAGTGCTCAACAAACGCAATCAAATAAAGTTAAAAAGAGTAGATTTGGAAATTTAATCTTGGGAAAGTAACGTCAACCATGATCAGGGACCTCTACATAGTAATTTGTTATAGAGAATCTCTTTTAAAGACCCTCAAAAAAATTGTCGATATTGGCAGTGGCAGTATTTGTAGATTTTAAAAACTTAAAAATTGCGTTGTTTTTCGTCGATTCAGCAACTTTGGCGATATTGAGCCTGCGAAATCGCCCATGTATTCGGTAATTTTGTCGGCCTATCACCCGATTTTGTTATCACAATTTCCCGATGGTTAAATTTTTTTTAGAAGAAAAAATATACAAAAAAAATTCCTCACAATTATTTAAGATGTTAATTAAGGCTCTTGAAGAACAAGCTTTGATCTTTTCACGAACGTTTGTTGCCGTCTTCCAATCCGAAAATATCTTGAAGAACGTGGATGGGTGGAAAAATGTGCCGCCTCCCTAAAAAGTACTGTGATTTCTGAATTCATGCCAGGAATGGCAATCCATGCAAACTTAACAGTAGACAAGAGAACCATTGAACTTGAACAACGGTTCAAAAATGCGCAACCAAATTTAAGTCTAGATTTAAAATCTGGCTTTGATTTTGAGACGATTTCTGATGACATTATTATCAATCATTACGAAACTGTTGGATTTACAAGTAAAGTAATGATTTACCACATTTTCCATACAATAAAATCAAAACATTAACAAATTCATCTTTGCAAATTGAAAGTACAGGTCTTGCCCCTAATTAAATTCATTATTTGATCATTGGGAAGAGTTCCCTTTTTTCTAAAACCCAGTTCCCGAAACAGATGAACTTGAAATAAATAAATCATGAACAGGGGACTTGACAGAAAACTTGCTGAAAATTTACGACCACAAACATATACCGTTTTATCCTGACAGCTATTTATACAACGATCCAACAGACTTTGAGCCATTCCAAAAACTTTACTTTCGGCAAGGTGA
>SCLH01000005.1:361313-402322 GCA_004367855.1 Oikopleura vanhoeffeni
TATTATTAATTATTATTAATTATTATTAATTATTATTAATTATTATTAATTATTATTAATTATTATTAATTATTATTAATTATTATTAATTATTATTAATTATTATTAATTATTATTAATTATTATTAAATTATCATTTTTTTTAATTTTACGTTATTGTTCACCTATCTTAGTCATTTATTATTGTGTTTTCTTCGATTGATTATAACAAGCCACATGGATGATTTTATGGAAACAATAAACCGAGAACGAACAAATCCAATCATAGAATTTGCCTTGGATCAATTCGAAGACGAAGAATTTGAATCAGTAGATGCTCAAAAATGGAAAGATCTTAAAAAATTATTCGATGAATTATCTATTTATGCTGAATCTAGGTAAATGAAGTCAAAATATATTCATGAGGGTACTGGGCAAGTAAAAATGACATAGCAACCCCAGCAAGTACTAAAGTATACTACTTGCTGGGGTTTCTTTGCCATTTTTAAGGGGCTGAGGAAAAATAAGCCGTTTTTAACCCTAAATTATCTTTTGTGAGAATTGAGTAATCGTTTATTTTTCTGATTGTATATTGTAGTCCGTAACCTTTAAAATAGGGATGGAAAACAGAAAACAATTTTCGGTACGTTCTATAAAACATATCGTAGATGAAAATTCAAACATTTTTAAGACCAATCAAAATATAAAAAAAATAATTTTTTGGGGGGGCCCGGATTTCTAGAGAGGTTCAAAAATTTTCCGTATTTAAAAAAAAAATAAGCATTTTTTTCATTTTCGGTGAAAAAAGTTGGAAAATAGCCACTGAATTAGCCCATTTTCGGTCAACCCGGCATTTTCGTGCAACAAACGCTAAAGTGAAAAAATAAAAATTAAATGAAAATTNAGAATTTTTTTAATAATCGAAATTTTCAAAATTCACTTTTTCAGAAGCACCCAATTTGAAAAATAGTGTGATATCGTTTATTTTTCTGATTTCATATCCCCTATTCACACTTTTATGAATATCCCAGCCCAACTACTTAAAAACACACTACGTTTCCTAATCAGGGCCGAGATATTCACTAAAGTGTGAATAAGGGATATAATGGATGACTGAAAATTTTTGAAATAACATTTTCAGATTTAAAGAAGACTTTAAAGTAAATGGAAACTTTTTTAATTTTTGAAAAACAAAACCAAACTTTTCAACAAGGAAGAAACTTTTAAAATTCTGATAAAAATTCAAATGTTTCGAAAAAAAATTTCTTTTCTTAGGAAAATATTATAATTCTTAGAAAATGTCAAGAAATTTGTTCAATTTTCAGAAAATCCCTTAATTAAGTGAAATTTGATTAATTTAAAAAAAAATTGTCGAAATTTTGATAGAAATTATCATATTTATAAGAAAGTTTCCAATTGTTGAAAAAAATTTAAATGTTGTTGAAAATTTGCAAGAGTTCATTATTTTCTGAAATATTTAGAAATTTTCTTCAAATTGTTCAAATTTTATCTAACTTTTGACTAATTTCTCAAAATTTTGATAATCATTAACATGTATAAAAATTTGATTATTATTTTCAAATTTTACTATTTTGAGAAAAATTTTCAAATAGTTCAAAAAACTGTTAGGTCTTGAAATTTAATATTCTGCCAAATGATCTTTCAATTTTGACAGATTTTCTTTAAACTTTTTCAATTCGCGTCAAAATTTAACAATTTTCAAAGCATTTTATAAAAAAGAGAAATTTTTGGAAACATTCAACTAAAATTTTTTTTACAAATTGAAAAGATTTACTAAGAAACTTTATGAAATTTAAACAAATTTGAACCAAAATTTAGAAAGTTTCATAAAATCTTTTCAAATTTAAACTTTGGTTTTTAATTTGGATTTTTTTGAAATTTCATTTTGATAAAATGTTACTATTTTTTCAAACATTTTAAAACTGTTTTTTAATCTACAATTGGAAACTTTTCATACAAATTTGACTATATTTTCCATTTTTTCAAATTATAAATAAGATTTGAAACCTTCCTTAAAACCCTTTTCAAATTATGTTCGAAAATAAAAATTTTGAGGCTGATTATGCAAAATCTATAAATTTAAATCTTTTATATCGGTCTCCAGCCGATTCGGACTATTTTTTGAAAAATTAATTTATATATTCACCTTTCCTAGGAATTTGTTCTGATCGGATCGATTTTGATCCTATCAGGTTTTAAAAATCTACAATTCTATCATTATCCCCGATTTAAACTGCAAAAAACCCTTCATTAATTTTGAAATGTAAAACATAACATTTTTCATTGACCTCAAAAGTTGATCAAATCACTGAGTTCAAATTGAATAGATATATCTTAAGGATAACTATAAAATGTGATCTGAAAAAGAACAATATCATAAGAAAAAAAATATCATTAGAGTTCGCAAAGTACTACAGAAGATGTCCAGCTCGGCCACTCTCAAACGCCAACTTTCATTCATGCCCGTACATGGGTTGGTAGGAAAGACCACCATGTCATGGCGCGCCATTTCAAATCAGTTTTTGGAGAAAAATACCCTTTAAATCATAGGCTATAATGACAATTTTCGCTGGCCTTGTCCAGTCAAAAAAAATTTTGTCATAAAAATTTGACACTTTGTCAGAAAACATCAAGACAAAATAAGAAAAATACACGGGATCAGACTTTTTTAATAAGATTCTACTGAAAAAATGAATTTCGATTATTGAAAAATAACGCTACTTAAGACTAACAAAAAACGCAGAAAAAAATTGTAAAAAACAATTTTGAATCGTAGATGTCAGTTTGGGCACTCCCTAAGTAAATATTCTTTATGCTCAAAATAAAGACATTTTTATGTAGTTTTTAATGGTATACAGCCTGAGTTTTTTCGTCCGCAAATTGTCACCTTTTTTTTCGTCCGCAATTGTCACTTTTTTTTTATCCGGATAAAAAAAAAGTGACAAAAAGCTTTTGTTTATTTGTCACTTTTTTTTCGTCCGCAAAATGCTGTCTACCCACCGGACGAAAAAAAAGTGACAATTAAAAAAAACTCAGGCTGTACGTATGTTATTCTGACCATAGCGACCAAAAACTAGTGAAAAGCCTCAAAACTTACTGAAAAAGCAGAAAAAATTGTGAAAAAATATTGAATCGTAGATGTCAGTTCGGGCACCCCCTTAAGTGGATATTTTTTATGCGCAGAAGATAGGCATTTTTATGTAGTTTCTAATGATATGTACTTCTGACCATACCGACCAAAAACTAGTGATAAAGCCATAAAAATTACTGAAAAAGCGGAAAAAATTGTGAAAAAAAATATCGAATCGTAGATGTCAGTTCGGGCACCCCCCTAAGTGGATATTTTTTTATGCTCAGAATATAGGCATTTGTATGCAGTTTTTAATGGTATATGTACTTCTGACCGTACCCACCCAAAAATTAGTGAAAAAGTCAAAAAACTAACTTTGACTCCATTTTTGTCCAAAAGTAACTTTTCAAAAAAAATTTCAATATATTTTCGAACTCCTGAGGTATCAATTAGTTGATATTTATGCATTTAACAAAAAAATGTACGGTCGCCAAAATCTGTTTTCCATCCCTACTTTAAAAGCCAAAAATTGATTCATTTTTAGAAAATATCATCACATTAACCTTTAAATGCATTAAACCTAATTGCTGGTATTTTTCTCCATTGAAGTATACCGTCATATCCACGTATCCGAAAATTACATAATGCCAATATTATTTGTCAGAGAAAAATTCTCTTCAATTGAGACTGATAAAATTTATTAATACATTTTAATTTGCCGGTATTTTTTGAAAATTAATTGCTATAGTTAAATATAGGCAAAATGTACATTATTTTACAAAAAAAAGTTTAACGCACGAACGGTACATGCGATTTCTTGTCTCGTTTTCATAAATCATTCTCGGTTATCTAAGTAAAATTGAAGACTGAAAAAATTTTAATAATTTTTGTTAGATTTCTCGCTATCACTATTTTATGCAGATTTGTAGCTTTTATTTAGTGTAATTTTTTGCAGTGATTATTATTTTTTGTAATTTGAGACTATCCGATGTCTGTTATTGTAAATTAATTAATTATTTTTGCAAGCAAATCCGATGTTCTAGAACTAGTTATTCGATAGTAAAAAACTTCTTTTTGCTTGCAATCAATTACTCATGTGATGGATGGTCGGATACAAGAAAAACAATACCAAATTTGAAACCGTGGTTGAAAATAACTACTGCACCCACAATCCCCTTAAAGCTTCCTTTTCTATATAATTCGGCTTTTGAAAACGACTTATCCGATTAAGTTCTTAAATGGCTCAAACTGAGCACAAATATATAAAGAATAAATAAAATTGAAAATGGTCGGAACCAAATCATTGTTTCAATTTTTTTCAACAAAAACTGATAATTAAACAATTTCAGTTATATGATATAACTTATATCAGAGAAAAAAGGACCGATTCAGATCAATCTTTTTTATTTGATTATTCACTAGATATTTGTGCTCAGTTTGAGGGGTAGCAAGTAAAACGCCAAAATTGTAAAACGCATGACTTTCGAATTAACCGAATATTTTTTTGAAAAACCAAGATTCTTTAACAAATTGGACCATTCTGGTCTTTCTGTATAAATAAAAATTATTGAGGCACTTAATAAAAATAACCTTAAATCAGTTTGTGAGGTTCACTAGTACTTTAATATGTATACTTTAGTTTTATTGTTTTGGGTGGCGACATTAAAGATAAATTGCGACTTATCGAAAACAAACTTGGCGGCGATTTGGGCGTGAAAAACCTCTGGATTATTAAGGAACGATTTCAGTTAATTAATGTCACTGTATATCAAGCGATCGTGACAGATTTTATTAGGCTTTTCATGCCATTTTTAATGGACTTGTTTTCCAATTTTATCAACGATAATGTCTAGTTTTTTGAAGAATGCGTGCTTTATTTTTGGATTATCAATGAAAGCCAAAATTTTTCATAGAAATATAAAAGTTGTCAGATCTGGAACTTTAACGCAGCCAGTTTTGCAAATCAAATTTAATTTATTAACTTCCTAACTCATAAAATGCATTTATCCTGAGTGAAACTAATTATTGATAAACTTTTGATTTATCACAATCATTTTGAAATATGTTTTTTCGATGAGAATACTTTTTTTTCGCACAAATTTGCAGCACTAATTTGAAGCCTGGGTTAATTTTCTTAAAACTGATATTCTCCAAATTTTTATTCCATTTTTCATATTTTTTCTATCATATTTTTGGAGAAATTTTGATGAAAGTCCAAAATGAAAAAAGGCAGAAACATAACGGCGTAACGGCTAGTCGAAAAATTTTCCGAACAAAATTTTTCAAAATTAAATGGCAAACTGTATGACGCATTTAAATTCGAAGTTCCTTTGTTATTGCATCTTGTTTTTTTAAGAAAAATTGTGTCCCAAAATGGCTCTTATGCGTGGAAAACTTAATAAAATGAATAATTTTAAGTGGATACCCGTCGTAAGAAATGCCGTTTTCTTAGTTTTTGAGGGCAAATATCTGGAAAAGTATACATTGTGATACCTAATTGTTTAGCCTGGTATATTAATTGAACCTAAATCGCACATCCCAAACTATAATCGAGGATCACTGATTGCTCGACGAATCAGGAACGAGCGTCAAAGTAGAGTCATATTTTTTATCCCTTTAATTAACAAATATTGAAATTGAATTGAAGCCATGCCACTCGTCCAGGGGGCGTGGAATTAAAGTTAAAGATAGTATTAGAAACGGGATGAACGCAAACTTCAAATAATTGAATAGAAAACTAAGCACTTATAAATATCAAATATAATTGACCCTCAGAAGCACAGATAATTTATTTTAGAGCTAAAACTCAACAAAAATAAACCGACCACTTTTAGATACCGATTTTTGATCATGAATTCCTGTTTTTCGAGACAATTTATTTTTGTATTCGATACTCGCATTTTTGATTAATATCCCTTTATCACCTTTTGCATGATCTGAGAGATGTGGGCTGAAAAGAAGAGAAAGCGGCCTCATAAGTGGCTAGAAGGGGTCTAAGGAGTGTTAGGATTGGCTCCCTCAACCCACATCTCTTAGATCATGCAAAAGGTGATAAAGGGATATAGGTGAATCAGTTTTGGTATTTATGTAGGAATGCCATTTGTGCAACTTACTGTTTATTCACAATCAGTGATAAAATATCAAAAAACGAATTAAAACTGAACGATTCTGATTGGTTCAAATTTGGACAATCCAGAATTAAGCTAAAACTGTTAACCTTTGCAAAATGATAATGAAATTATGAAAAAATTTTCAGCCGTTTTTTTGTTGGGTTTGATTCTTCGAAACCATAAAAAAAGAGAGGTCGATCGTAAATTCTAAACAAAGTAAAATGTATGGATGTCAGATATTGAATTTTGAACAGCCTGAAATAAAACTTCTGCAATTCAAAAGTAAGCGACCTTCAGACAGCAATGATTTCCCATAAATCGCCGAAAATATCGTTTCTTGTGCAGCATATTTATTTTTCAATGACTTTTTACCCTTAAAACCCTCAATTCGGAAAATTTTAAATTCGAGTGAGATATTGTATTTTAATACATTTTAACAATGAAATGAATTTCATATCATAATAAAGGTTTTAATGGTAATCAACTGATTTCGAAAAAATCTGTGAGTTTCATAATCAACTATCTTTATCGTCAATTATAATTCAAAATCGTACATGTATACATTTACTATCAACTCGAAGAAGAGATCAATTATTCCTGATTTTAAACTTTTTTCAAAACGTAACTTTGTGGTATCCTATGTTAAGTGATATAGAAACCTATTCAAAAGAACTGTATGAAAATTTGGAAGTTTCAGCCAAAAAGTCAAATGTGCTTATTCAGCGATATCTGGAACACCCCCTTATAATTTTGAATCGGAAGTTCGACATTCGACAATGGATTCTCGTCACTTCTTTTGATCCTCTTCAAGCCTGGATTTTCGATGGATGTTATTTCAGATTCTCTGGCGAAGATTTTACGCTCGATTGTTTAGACGATTTTGTTCATTTAACCAATCACTCGGTACAAGCCAAGGGTAAAATATAAATCTTAAGAATAATTGGAAATTTTTTATATACATTTTATGTACTCAAATATATTATGATTGTTTGTATACACCAGGGATAGACTCAATTAGATGGGATAAGATTTTTTGGCCAAAATGGTTAAACTATCTTCTTCCAGGTTTTAAGTCGGAATAAGTTGTAATTATGACATACCATTTGAAAATTGTCGGCAAACTTTCTTGAGCAGATTTTCAAATTTTGCTATATTTGCTCTAGAATATAAAAAAATAACGTTTTTTGGCAATTTTGAGTTTGAAAAACTATCTCCTCCTGGGAAACATTATAAAATTGATTCAATTTTTTTCAAAACGAGCTGACACAAAAACAAAACTTAAACTAGAGCGTTTTTTGAGATTTCAATCTGAAGCTCAAAATAAGTTTGTTTTTAAGGACCCATGAGAAAAATTTTGCACAAAAAGGTTTTAAAAGTAGGCTCAAAAGAAAGACTGAAACACTGGTAAAAAAGTTGCATCATGAACTTTAGAAGTTGAATTAGTTAAATTAAAGCTAACGTTATTTTTGAATTTCATTTTGTAAAAAAAACTGAAAAAGAGGAAATTTTTTATATTTTTGTTGATATTTTGGTCGATAGTTCTTGTTCATCTCCCAAATCAATTTGGAGCATTTTCAACCTCCAAAGGCCTCATAAAACCGGCGACCAGCACCCCTTGAGGTACAATTTTTGGTCACAACTTTAAAAGTACTTTAATCACCGTTGTGTCAAAAATCACCCCTCGTACTATTAAACTTTTAATCCCTTTTAAAGCAACAAAGTTAGATCGTAAAAAGAATGATTTTGAAGAAATGTGTGACGATCAAAATGCTTGTGCTGTTTTAAACTTACTGACACAATTAGCAAAAGACAGCGGAGAAAAAAGGCATGGTATTGAAATTTTTTAATTGACAAATATATTTGACGAAAAAAATGAAATTTCGCCAGAAAATCAAATTTTTTACAAATACAAAATATTTTCAAACACAAACATTTCACAAAACACAGCGTGAGTCGTTTCGAATGCGCTGCTTTTCCACCCATACGGCTAGACAAGGGTTTTAACTTTTTAAACACGTGACTTTTGTTTACATCTTCTACTTTTTAACTACTTTTTAACATTTGTAGGCTGTCTACCGACTTCGTAATCGGCGCATACGAAAAGACTCGCGCTGTAGAGACGAAAAATAAAAACTCACGACCTAAACAATTTGATTATAAACTGTTTACGAAAAACAAAGATTTTCCGGAAAAAAGAAATTAAATGATAAAATTTAAGAAAAAATTTGAGACAAAGAAATATAATGACGAACTTTTTTGACAAAAAAATGTTTTCCAAAAATTGCATACACCTTCAAAAGACCACAAACGATTGGAAGAAGGAAAATCGTTAATTTGCGTCCCCATGAATTTGTTCCAAGCAATAACATTTGGTCTCTCAGTGATTTTCGTGGCTGGTATGCAAATCAAGATTGTGGAGATATTTGGTACGAGGACATTTTTCCGGCAATGAAGAAAATTTTGGCAGAAACTTTAAAAGCGTCTGTTGATGGATGCAGTGAAAGGAAAAATACTTTTGAATTTTTTGGAGTAGATTTTATGCTCGATAAAAATAATAAAGTTTATTTGATAGAAATAAATAGATCTCCTGACCCAAGTTTTAATACAAAGGAAAGTTTTGATATAATTAATAATGATAAAATCAATTGCATGTAAATCATCATGTTTTTATATATCCCTTTATCACTTTTTGATTAGAATGCTTAGCCACTACTTCTTTTAACGTGTGATTTAAACGTAGTGGCTACGCATTCTAACCAAAAAGTGATAAAGGGATATATGAATATTATATTATTATATATACTAGTATATGAATTAAATAACAGATTAATTTGAATATTCATGGCGGTGACCAATCTATTTTGGTCAAAATCAACCACTATAATGCTAGAAAAAGTGTTTTGAATACAATCGGCCAAAAAGCGATTGGTGGGTTCGTCTTTCTGCGATGACTTGTTTGCTTAACTCCCGTAGTGTCTTTTGCACCATCCGTGGTGCAATGGCCTTTAATCGCAATTTAGGACCCTTCATCATGTGAAAATAAAAATTTTCAAAGAGATAGATCAACTATTTTGATAATTGACGTTTGTGCNTTATTCACATTTGATGACTTTTTATAAACTTTTTTAAAAAATTGTTTTTATAGGACGGTAGAAAATTCTTTGTATAATATTCTTATCATAGAAAAAATATATGTTGATAATAAATCGTCGGTTATATGCTTGATTCAAATGCAACACCACGGATGGTGCAAAGACACTACAGGTCCAGAGATTGTCGGCCACTACGGGAGTTAATAGAGGACGCCGTACACAAATTTTAAATTTGTTAACCCATAAGGACCGGAAAAATAAAATCTTACAAGAACCCCACAAGACAATTTAGATTTAAATTCTTCAGCCTGAGTTTTCTCGTTTACGGCGTTTTTTTGTATAGAAAACTACTTAAAACGTGAATTTATTGTTTTGTTTCTGGTCGTCAATTACCTGATACCAATAAATTTAACATTTGATCATTGGAAGATCGTGAACACGTTCAAATTGCTATTTTCAAATTAACTGCAGAAACAGCGTTTTATGTTCCGCGCCCCGCGTTTTTTTCGCGGAATAAAAAAATTCCCTCAACAAGAATACTCAGGATATATTTTTCATAGATATCGGCAAAAACAATGAAAAAATTAAACAAGTAACCTAGACAAATCATTGAAAAATTTTATTTTCCGATATGTTATTATCCGAAAAATAAAATCATAATTACCATTCAGGACATAATATTCCAAATTCAAGCTGGTGTTTTCACTTCGGTGCCCCTTTGAGCCAACCAGTTATCGCAAATTTGTCGAATTGATTATATTCAGAATGTTTTTTTAGCGGAGAGTACCCCCATAAGTTTGACTGATTCCATAAAAGTAACATGACAAATTTTGTTAAACAAAGAATACCAAACAATTGCTGGTAACTGAAGCCTGATAAGGCGGTTAATTTCATGACCAAATGATATTTTCGGACAAGTTGGGCATTTATCCTTTTTATTTTTATTCTTGATAAAATCGAGCTTTTCAAACTAGAAAATAAAAAATAATCAGAAAAAAAGTTTTCTATTAAAATTGTGTTCATTCAATTTTAAAACCATCGGTGAATTTTAATTACTTGACAATCAAATTTTTAGCCTATATAATATAGGCTATATAAGCCCTCAAACAGTTTCATGATAATTCGATTTTTTAAATTAAAATAAGAAAGAAATTTATCATATTTTAATTTAACATGAAATTATTCAAATGATATCCAAATTTTCTGTTATTTTCTTTATATTTAGTTCTTGGCACATGAGTTTTAACCGTGAAAATTAAAACTTAATTTAAAATACATTTTTTACTGTATCCTTTTTGTGTATTTTTCTCGACGTCAAAACTTTATGAAAGCACCAGCGTGAAATGTTTGACGAATTGGCAAAAGATTCTCTGAAAGTTTTATTGGATTACTCCACTGACAATACTTCTGACACTGGAAAATTTTCAAAAATTGTGTAAAATTTATTCTGACAAGACCTAAAAAGTGAAAATCAATTCATTTTCGTTTACTATATTTTATTTTGTCACTTTGCTGCTAATAAAAATAGAACCAATTCGTTTACTAAGGTGTTCATTAGGTGACTCATATATGTTACATTTAATTTTTTTACCCAAAACACAATTTTCAAACAAAATTAAAAAAAAATGATAAATACATTATTCATGAGGTAAAAATTTTATTCCGAATATAACATGTTGTATAAATGCTTACAGAATACGCCACTATACAGAAATATTTACAGGTTTTCTGAAGTTAATTTTTATTTAAAATTATTTTCAAAATGACATTCTAATAGTTTCAGAAGGTTCTTCTTGCGTTCAATACTTTGGGATTGAAGGATTACGTAATAATTAGTTTAAAGTCTGCTCCCAGCCGAGCTGGTCCATGAAATCTAGATTGAAATTGCAGTTATTTGAGTAGCAACATTGTCTACAAACAGAGGGCCCAGATGGGTAATCCGGTCGACACTGATTGGTCGAAATTGGCTCGTCCCACCCACCAACGAAATTGTTGTTCTTGTCCTGTTCACATGCGATGCTAGCTTTACATCCAGTAGAAACAGAAGCATATAAACCATCTCGTTTTCGAGTTTCAACTTAAATTATTTTAATAAAAAATATAGGAAAATTCGAAAACTTTCAGCTTTTTATTCATATCAAATGAATTTTAAATTAAGCGCGTTCTCTGACTTTTCTTTGAGTTTTCTTCAGAAAAAATGAAAAAAGTTTTTTCAGACAATTTTTTGACGTGACTTCAAAACATTTATATCTTGAATTTTGGGTCAAAATTTTGGAAAATTAGCTTAAAATTTTTGTCTATTTTGAGCTTGAATTTAAATTTTTTTTTGTTTCTTCAAAATTTAAAGAATAAACCATTCGATAAAAAAGTTCCGAATGAGCCACCTTTTTTGTTAAGATACGTTTCTCAGAGTAATTCATTCGAACAATTTGAAATATTTTTAAGCAAGGTAAAATATTTTTGAGAAATTGAAATTTGAAAGTCTCATTGTGAAACATTTTTCTCTTACATCTTACCGTTTATTTAATAAAAATTATATACTGTTTGCAATTTTTTAAGGAATTTGACCAAGAGAGTTCTTAAAAACGCAAAAACGGTTTGAAATACCTATCTTTGGCTGGATATTTCGAAATTAATTCAAGAATGATTCAAGCCAATAATACGCAAAATTTTTCTGAAAATGCCGATGTTTGGAAATTGGGACTATTTGTCGGCCAAAATTTTTTTACAGTCTATATATACTCCTGAAATCTGAAAGTGCTCCGAAAATCACTTGAATCTGAATCGCTCAAATTTTATGGCCTACCCATATAAAGCATCAGTCAAAATATTCAGTCAATATTTTCAGCATAATTTATAGGGAAAGCTCAAAGTATTATTATTATTTAATTTTGGGGGTTAAAATCTGACCAGATATGTGCCAGGGAATTAAGAAATACCTTGACATGAAGTAATATTTGGCTCACAAAATGCCAATTTTCCTGACTCCATACAATCTAGCCAGTTTTCAGACTGACATGTCCAGCACTGAAGTTGGCTCGGATTGGCTGGATTCTGATTGGTTAGCAAGCTGGTTGCTGATTGGCTATTTGCTACATAGTTATATTCTTCGCCATATCCAACATTAAAGGCTTGATTGGCATTATCAGTATTTGTGGCTGTTCCGCTGGGAGCGCCATATCCGGTCAAGTAATTTTCATTTCCAGCAGTTGATTCCTGGAAATAATTTCGCTCCTTGTTTAGCGCAGAATCTATCTTTTCCGGCGCAGAATTTCCGCTATCTGGCAATAGAGAGTTCAAATTTAATCCAGATTTTGCACCATTGTCATTAGATTCTTGAAATCGGAACGTTCCGATCTCATCTGACGATTCAACAATCTCATTTGATGCCGAACTTCTTTCAGCGGCTTTATCTCTTGTCAGAGTACAAAATTGAAACAAAAACTTACCTACAGTAGTTGGTTGCAATAAAACTGGCAATTTCGAAATTAAATAAAGGAGATGACTCGTTAAAGTTCTTTCTGCAGCATTTCACATTTTAGCTTCCGTTTTTTATTCTTGCATAATTTTCTATCCGCGAATTAAAACGTTCAAATTTAGCAAGCACCTACGTGTTTGCTAGATTAAAACGATCTGATTGGCTGATAGTAAATTCTGCAAACATAAAAAACTGAAGCAAAAATGTGACATGTTGTAGTTAAAGCACCCTTCATGGTAAAATTGGAACGGCAAAAATCGATCAGCTCAAATTTTATTCATATTTGAAGCAGTCTTAGTTTCTTTGGTGAAATTTACCAAGTAAAAATTTATATCCCGTTTTCTTTCTGCTCGATTTTTATTTGTTATTTGGATTCCACAATAATAGAATATTTTTTACCACTGATTCACTCTGGGAGTCTTTTTTCATATAACTATCGGTTCTACTTTGACCCTGGACCCGGTTCCGAACCCTAGCTCTAACTGTAATTTTGCAGAACCCCTCCAGGGAAAATAGTAATTCGCAGAAAATGTAATTCGTCGAAAAATCGGAAATTTTCGATTTTTCAAATATAAAGACAATTTTAACAGCTTTTCCAGCGGTGAATTTCATCGTAAAACCCAATATTTTATGTTTTTACGTCGAAGATTATTAAAGTTGAGGCTAAAAACCTCACTTTATTTGATAATAGTGCCTTTTTGGCAAAAACTTCAAGAATAAACCATTGAGAAATTATGTTTTGTATCTTTCAAGATTAAAATTTGGCACTGGAAATGATGATACGAAAAACTTTTTACAAAAAATTGTTTTTATATTTGAAAGTTGAAATTTTCGATTTTTCGACTAATTACATTCTCTGCGAATTCCTATCTATCCGTTGTCTGGCTCTTTTATATTTCCACTTACTCTAGTAGAGAAAAGTTGTTCTATTTTATTTCTGGTCAGCCCTCTAAACCCGAATTTTCAAAGCCTACTCAATTTTATGCCTTCCAATATTTTTTTTTTAATTTTTATAAATCGACCGATCAGTGTTCTTTGTATGAAAAATAAAAAAAAATTCTAAAAAAACTTTTCGATATAATTGAATTCTGTTCCTTTAAAATTGACCGATTTTTTAATCTCTTCTTCCGATATAACAATTTGATCTTCATGAAAAATTTTTTCTTTGAGCCCATTTAGCTTTTTGGAAAATTCAGAAAAGATAGATTTTTCACTCGTCAGCGAAGCGTCATCATTTCCTGTATCAGATTGCTCGGAGTTTTCAGATTTTCGGTTAAATTTTGGATTTTTGGACTCGAAATCACTTTCCCGACCTTCTTGGAAATCGGCTTTAGCACCTGGTTGAGAAAATCGGGAATAAGAAATCCCTGCACCCACAAATATGCATCCTAAGATAAGACCAAGAAAAATTGCGCATTGTTTCTTAGCTGATGATTGTTCTCGTCGGTTTTGCATCTAAACAAAATTTAAACACTTTTTTAGGCATTTTTAAGGAGGTTGTGTTGGCTTGAAACCTTATTTGAATAGTAGTTTGTTATCTTGAGTAGAAAAATTGGTATTACTAACTGGTAACTAGACTTCAGGAACACGGCGAATATTAAAGTCTCTTAATTCAAAAAATGCCAATTAGAAATTTTGGACTCGATTTGCACAAAATGTTCAAAATATTTTTCAAAAAATCGACAAAAATTATAAATAAAAATGAAATGCTTTCTCAGGGAGCGATAAAAAATGGTGAACACCTACATGGTATTGTAAAAGTTCAAGTGGCTATTCCTGATGTTTTAACCCAGAGAGTTACATTTTAAAAAACATAAAAAAAATAGACGATTTTTGCACAATCTCGGAAAACATCGGCGTAATATGGTGAAAAATACAAATGTTAGCATTCGAAAGTTTTAACAAGCGAAAGTTAAGCATACTTGCGAAGTTTTTGTATATTGTTCTCTAGAATTGAAAATTGGAAGAAAATATTTTGAGTACTTCTCAAAATTTTAAGGTAGATATGCATTTTAACCGGAATCCAAGCCTACAATATCAAGAATGTCATATCAATTTATAGTGATGTTCTCCCGACAAAACAGTTTTTTGCCTAGGGTGAGTGATTTTTTGGTAAATTTTACAATATCATGCTTAAAATTATCCATGCGAATTTTTTTCGAAAATTTCGTTAGGAAAGTGTTAAAAACGCAAAACCATTTTTGAAATTGCCTTTCTTTTGGCATGGAATTTTCGATATAAATTCAAGAATGAATCGTTCTGAATGATATATCAAGCCAAATGATACGCAAAAAATTTCGAAAAATGCTGATTTTCGGAAAACAGGTCATATTTCACGGCCAAAATTTTTTTAAAGTCATATTTACTACAAAACCATAAAGAGATCTGAAAATTAATTTTATCTCAGTCGGTCGAATTTTGTTGGGCCTACCTTAATTTATAAAAAGTTACATGTTAAATTTCAAACCTACAACTTTTTAAATATAGTCCTTTGTTTGAAATGCTTAAACTTATCTCTAGAATATGAAAAGGTATCTTGTTATCGGTAAAAATGTCAAAAAAAACTTACATTTGTGTTTCTGGAACGTGGATCCAGGTGAAAAAGTAAACTTGTATTTTTCATGACTTTTCATTCTCTTAAATACCTCTCAAAAATTTGACGACGAAATAATGAGGTCATAATCCTCCACCGTAAAAAGCATTGTGGTTTGAAACGGCTTACAATTAATTGTAAAAAAATGCTCGCTTTATGAACTAAGAAAAAATGACTTAAAGATAATTTGCTTCACGGTTGCTTCAGATTTTACGGATGTAAATCGAACCAAAATACAGGTTATACCATTTTCATAATAATTTGTTACAGAGTATAAAAAATTTTCATTGATAATTAAATTTTTTCCAATTTCGACAAGGGGCGCGCGCCGCGCGCCTGACCTTTATTTGAAAAACATCGAAATTTTTATTTTGCTTTTCTTGAAATTATTTTTTTTGTGATATCATTTTGTAAATCTCCACGGTTGTTTAAGTCAAAAACACCTTGAAAATCAGTTAGTTTGTATATTCTGTTGCAATTCTTTCTGTTAAAAACAAAGCACTACACTCGTGTGTATCATGCAGCCTATCACAGCCCATAGCCTCTCTATCACCATCCCAAAATATATATGTATTCAACACTGAATTATACACACGAGTGTAGTGCTTTGACTTCGAACAGAAAGAATTAAAACAGGATATTGTTTAGAAAAATCACATTATCTAATTTGAAATAACCTTAAAAATGTACTTCGGAAATTTTCTTGTTCAAATTTTTAAGAAGACGATTGACTAAGGTGAACTCAGTGAACCATTTATTATGATTTCATTTGTTCGAATCAGGAAATAAGATGGAGACGCTAGAACCTTCTTAAATTAGTCAATCCACAAAATGATTCAGAAATTACTTATGAAAAAATTATCGACGAGAATTAATTGTTGTCGGAAATTACTATTTTTCCTTGAAAATGAAGAACTTCCAAATGTTCATCAGATCTCAAACAAACAAGACAATTTTCACATTTTTTTTAAACACAAAGAACTGCCCATACTCCGTCTCATTATCAGTTACTTTTTCCTGAATATAAAGTATTCACTGTGAATGAAATGGCTGAAAAAAGTTCAGTAATTTTAAAAAAGGAGATTTATTAATAATATTTGAGGCACTTTATGCAAAAAAAACGTGATGTCAAACTTTAAATCTGAAATGAGTAAGAAATGCCTTAGACCACATATTATAAGTTATAATTTATAACGCAAAACCGTAATGTGGTCAATACGGGTTGAAGCGATGACATTTTTTGATTATGTCTAGAAGATCACAAAACCTTACTTCACACAAATAATTATCCAGAAGCTCTGACAAAATAAATATTTTTATTACCAGTTATAACCAAAAATAATTTTTATTCATATTTTTTGCTAATTTTTGTTTTTTCTAGATCCTCAAAATTCAAATTTTCGGTATTTTAACTGTCATTGTTAACATGAAGATGTTTTCAATTCAAAGCGCGTAGTAACTTTTTTTAATTTAATCTGTTTATTTATTTTTATGAATTAACGTCACGGAAAGGGCAAAATGAAAAATTTTTAAAGATTGAATTGAAATATTTTATCCAAAATCCATTCATGGTGATAAATCACTTTTGTATAAATTCCAGGTACTCCAGGAGACCCACAAGATAATTCAATCGTAATTGAATCTCCATTTTCATCCGTTTCAGTTCTTTGAGTTCGAATTCCCCTCGATACGATCCCAGCGACAAAAACTCGATTCGTATCATCGTCGAATTTACAAATCTTAAAATTTAATTTACTTTTTTTCAAAAGATTACTGACATCACTAAAATAGCTGAAACTGTACCAAAAAGGGCTTTAAATCGAACTCTGAGACAAAATGGCGATTGATTTAATTTTAACTTTTTATTCAAGGTTTCAAGAGCTGAACTGGATGTACGAACCAGGGATCGGCAAAACTGGATTAGATCGTATTGGAATCATTGGATCGGATGAAAAAATCGTATTGGATCGGATCGGTACCGATACGATCCGATCAAATACATTTAAATTGTACCCCTTTCGATACGATCCGATCCAATACGATTTTTTTTTATTCATGCCGATCCCTGGTACGAACAAGAAGACAAATGGTGAAACAACCATTCACAAGCTAGAGGTTCGTGAACTCTCTGGTAAAAGCCATTATTAATTTATTATATTTGATCATAAATTATCTATTTTCTCTTGCCAAGGACAACAGTTCTCTAGAATGCCACGAATTTGGTTGAGTACAAAAGTATACTTCAAAAGCGAGTAGGTTTTGACCTCGTGAGTACGAAAGTGAGTACCCCCTAAGGCTAAAAGTGGTTTAAAATTGACTCTAAGAAGTCTCTCGATTGATTTACGTTACTGTATTTATTCCACAAAATTTAAGAAATAAGATTTTTCAATACAAAAAGATTTTCTATCTTTGGCTTTTACAAAACCTAACGGGGTTTGTAAAGGCTGGAAAGGCTTTTTCACAGGCTCATTTTTTTAATTCATACATAATAATCTTATGAAAATTTCAAGAATGGTAGCTCGTAATTTCTTCAACAAATTTCCAATCAAATTGTAATCGTGGAATGTTCAACCAACCGGTTAATTGAGTTACCCGGAGGCTTAATCTGGAAAGTGATAATTTTTGAAATTTAAATTTGTATTTCGTTTTTTCTTGATTTTGTACCCAATGTGTTTTAGCTTTTGGGGTGTTCCCCGAGCAGATTCACGCTTAACCAATCAGAGCGCGACTTGGTTAGTTAATTTAAGGGGCGTTTCAATCTCCCCGGGGAACACCCAAAAAGCTAAAACACATTCGGTACTTAAAAAGACTTGAAAAATAACGAAAAGTGCCGTTTTTTGCCACTAAAAATTTAACTTTTTTCATTGTAGTAAAGAATCCATTCCTATACAAACTGAACATTTTCGAGGCAAGTTAGAAAAAACATAATGTCTTAATTTTTAATTTCAGGTCAAAAGATCTATTTTCGGAGCTCAAGGTCATCGGCACCGACCCGACCCGACCTGCGTTCCGGGTCGAAATTTCCGACCCGGAAAAATCCGATCCCTGGTCAGCACATTCAAAAAATTTTTTGGATCGGATCGAATCGGTTGACCCGCCGATAAAATTGGATCGGATCGGTGAACCCTCCAAAAAATGGATCGAATCGGTGGACTCTCCAAAAAAATCGGATCGGTAATGTCCCGAAAAAAATAGGATCGGATCGGTTTTTCGTAAAAACTCGTTTTAACCCCCTCACACCCTTTGACTGTCTGAAGGTAAAAAAATTTTGGGGGCCAAAACGGCGCAGAAATAACATCGTCACAGACCTTCAATTTAAATGCATCATAAAGTTTGCAATTTCATTTCCAAAAATATTGTTGAAAATTTTATGCGATTAGCTGTTCGAAAGATACTTTTACCTACTTTTTTTTGAGGTTTTTGCCAAAATTTCTTTAAAAATTAATTGTGTAAAAACGATACATAATAACACAATTCTGAGCAGACTGGTTTTGAGGAAAGTATTTGAGGATTCTTTTGATATAAGTTTATTTTTTCTGCAGTCTCTATACGAAAAATAATTTATTCACAATTAATTTTAATGAAACTCAAAATAATGAAAAAAACAAATATTTCAAAAAATTACTTTCCGAAAGGATTGAACGGCAATTTAACTCAAACAAGGCCGACAAAGACAAATCGACTAAGTGTAAAACATAAGGTGATACTGATTTTGAGTGATCAGCTGATTAGCAATATTTTCACATTTTGCTGCATATATTTTGACGCGCGCCGATAGATCGAGATATAATATTCTAAATTGGAGTCAACTTTATATAGCTAGAGTTTCATTTGTTAATTTGTAACTTATATGTTATTGTAACAAAGGTATGGTTGTCCGAGAAATACAAAGTGAGTGAACCTTTCTTTTCTCTCGCAGTTATCGAGTTCACAGACTTGGCAATTTCAATTGTTAGCGTTACACTTAATTCGTACTTTGATCTCAATCAGTGAAAAATAAGTAAATTGAATATCTTCTCCAGTTGCTCAAAGTAGTGCCTTCAGATAGGCTTTTGAGTGTAAGGCGAAGTTTTCGGTTCTGGGTGTGAGGAGGTTAAGTAAATTTTTATGCAAAATAAAAGCTATTTTACGTCCAATTTAATGATGAAAATACTTTTACGGAACCAAAAAAATAAAATTGGACCCTATCTGATGTATAATAGGGTCATATTACGTTTTTACAAAAAAAACGTTAATCAAATTTGACAGTCAATTTATTCGAAAAACATATAAATATTTTTCAAAATTATCATAGGTAAAGCTAGAGAGATGAACTTTTAATTTGAATCACATTTAAAAATTGAACAATTCGGACAGAAATGTTTGGGCGAATATAAAATCAGTTTTAATAGGCATCAAAAAAATCTTACGTATAATTCGAGTGTACACAACAGACCTCGGCAAGCCAGAGTTATTTGTCTGGCTTCACTTGGCTAAGCTAAGCTTCAATTTGAAGGGACTTTCGACTTAATCCGACGAGTTTTATTTTCTAGTTTTCACATCCGGTTTACTAAAATGCGATTTTATCGGTACATTTTCGACCGCTACGCCGTTTATTTATGGATCAAATTCAAGATTTTGCACATTTTTTCTGATTTAAAGTTCCATTTAATTTTGACACGAATTTGTCTGGTTTTAAAGTAGCCACTTTGAGTAACAGATAATATCTTATAAATCTCAATTTTTGAAATTTGGCTCTCCAACGCCACTTTTGCCTGATTTGAATCAATGAACAAAAAATTTGAAGCCAAATAAACTTGACTTGATTATTAAGCCAGGTCAAGCCAAGGGTTCTCTGGCTTGGCTTGACTCGAGTCAAAATCTCTCTGGCTTGGCTTTGCTCGGCTTAACAAGCCACGCTGAAATGAAAAAATCGTTAAATTAGAACCAGTTTGGAATTTGAATCAATTTGCAGCTAACTTGTTTTGTACTTCTTAAAACTACTGTAGTATTAAGTTTATACTAACCAAAGGGCCACCGGAATCGCCTTCACAAGTATCACTTTGTTTCCATCCGAAACAAAATTCATTGCGTGGGTTGAAAAGATTATAATTTCGGATGTTGAGTTCTTTTTCACATTCACGATCCGGCCATTTTGTTAACAAACTCTCTTGAACTAAAATTGGCTCAAATTTAATTCAATCTTGATTAAGGGGGTGGTCGTCGCATTTTAAGGGTTTTTCAATGGCCAATTGTCGCAAAAGTACAAATCGGGAGGGGGGGTTTTATCGGCTTGAAAGACTTTTTAAGGGCGCCATGACGCTTCACTTCAACTTCGGATAAGTATGAAAATTTCCTAATTGTTAGTTCGTTATCTCAAGAACAGCATTTTTGGATAATTTTAAGAATTGCATGTTGAACCAACTGGTAAATAAGGTAACCGGAAGCAAAAACATTTTGAAAATTGTATTTTTTAACACCCATCGTCATATATTTTTTATTTTTGATATAAGCTGGTGAATTAAAATTTGAAAAATATGACAGGCGTGTTTTTTTAAATTTTCACACTGGAAGTGCCTCGAAATCGACGAAAACTGTCGTTTTTCAAAGTTTTGGCAACGGAAAATCGTTTTGTTAATACATGTTACATACAATACTATTTTAACATGTATAATAGGTCCTCCTAACAATCACGCAAAAAATAGCCGAGTTTTGATATTAATTTTTTCATTCGGTGGAGCACAGTTTCGAAATTATTTTTTGACTTCAATGGCATCGTAAGAAGTTGTAAGTAGCACCAACAAATTATTATTATTAGTTTTCTGGGAATATAATTATGAACTATGGTCTAATTATGAGCCGTTCGACCGCCAGAGAGCAAAACATTTTCGAATGATCAACATTTTTTTTTGCAATTTTTTTCAAATTCTTTCTTTCAAATTTTGTATCTTATATAACTTAATAAGCCTACTTGACTTCAAAAATCGAAAAGTGAGCTCTCTTTCATTTCCATATTGCCGAATATAGCCAGGCGATAAAATCCTCTTTAAATTCAAATGAATTATGTCAAAACTGCTGTAACGGTTAAGGGGGTCGGTGCATTTTGACAGATACGGATATGGGCTCTTGATATAAAACTTTTTACTGGATTTATATATTCTTCTCAATATACCACCATAGTAATATTATATACTCAAGGCAACTTTTGTAACTACAGAGTTTCGAATTACTGCTTTATAATACAATTTTGAGTTCGAATTAAGCTTTTCGAATTCGACAAATTATGAGAAATTTTTTAAAGCACTTCCGAACAATTATAAAACAAGGCCTTATTTTTTGTTCAAATTTTTTTTACAGTCTTTAATTTGAATCAACGAAAAAATCTTGAAAATGGCCACTTTAACTTTTTGCGTAGGTGACCAAATATTTTTGTATGATGTTTTAAAAACTTTCTGACATCCTTAGCTGAAAATATTTGGAATGGCCACTTTAACTATATTTAAATATGTCTTCGTTTTGTTTCTTCGCTCTTGTTTATACACTGAATCATGCTTTTTTGAATAAAAATACGCTTTGGGAGAAATCCATCGAAGCCCTCTTTAATCAAGAATTAAAACAAAATTATTCACCGAGACTTGCCCAATTGGTTAGTCAACCTGTGGACCGTTTCAAACTTATTTTGATGTGCTAAAATTTCCGTTTTTTTCGACTATTTTCAAAAATTAAAATTTTGTTTTTTGACTTTAAAATTGTATGGATTTTAACTGAATAAATTTTCAACGGTGAACAGGGCCGTATTTTAGGGTGCCTAATTAATATAAAAAAAGAAATGAAATTTTACTGTAATTTAGACACCTTCGATAGCATTCGCGCGTTTTTTGAGTGTTTTTTTCAAATGACGGTTTATAAAGTAAAAATAATGAATCTGAAGAATTTCAGATTACACAAAGTAACCTGAAAAGAGCCAACTTGTGTTCGAAAATTTTTTTTCCGAAAATTTCGAAGTGGCAAAAAGTTTCCCATCAAGACAAAAAAAATTTAAAAAGTGCAAATCTGTCAAAATGCACCGACCCCCTTAAGAATAACCTTTTTTTATAGAATCTGTTTAATTTTTCTGGTAGAAAAACATTTCAATACAGTAATTGCCAGATGATTACGTTATTGTTAATTATGTCGAATGCAGCAAAATACACTCGCTAGCACTTACGCACTTAATCGAGCCAATAAAAGTATACATGAAGTATAGTATATTATGATCTACATTTTTCACACAGAATTTTTTTTTCCTTAAACAATGATCATAACGTAAGCATGACGCCTTTTTGTCCCGTAATAATTCTTCACAAGAATAGAAGAAAAAATTTTTATATGAACTCAGGCATCGTTATCGATATGGCTCAAAGAACCGCAATCTCAAATTGTGGCCGTGACTGAGTTATGTCTTTGTCGGATGATTTCTCTTTTTCTTTCGACGTTGGTTCCGTTTTGAAGACCCCATCCGGCGATCATACAAACTTGTCCATCTTTGACCGGCGAGTTAAGAGGGGGGAGGGGAATCACATCGACGTAATTTGTCAAAATAGCCGTCTGGTTAAGTCGAATCAGAGCAATGTCGTAAGAATCGTCATCTTGGTTTAGATATTCACGATGTACAAAAATATCACTGGCTTCGAAATTTTGGCGACCTTCGTGACTTTCTTCTAGCTTGAATATGTTATCAATTATATTAATTCGTTATGAAGATTAAGCCAAAGGGTTGCAGTCTTCGCAATCAAGTAGTTTTAAAAAATCTAAAACTGTAACATGCGTGAAATTCTATAAAAATTTCGAATTTTTGTTGATTTTTCGAAATTTTGAAGTCTTAGTTTCGAGAGACTTATGTCGAGTTAATTTGCTGAGGTCTGGAAACATCATGAACATAAATTTGCTCAATTTCGTAAAAAAAAAACCTTCAAGCTCGAATATAAAAAAACATTTCCCGATTTTATTGTTGACCATTTGGCCTTAAAAATATGGAAATTCTGCAATGTTTAATTTTAACATAATAACGATTATATGAATGACACACTCTTGCGCTAAAGAGCAAAAACTGAGTGAATTATATTTTTGGCCACCTTGTAGTCATGATAAAAAACTTCAAGCCAAAATTTTTTCTTCTATACAATTTTATTATAATTTCTGGTGGTTTTGTTTCATCCTAGTTTCAATTTTCAAACAGTTCCTGGATCAAACCCAAAGAAATTATCAAGTTTTCTGGTCTTCGTTTTAATTCCCAGGATATACAATGAGCTGCGGTTAAAATCCAGTCGGGATGAATAAGACTTCCTCCACAAATATGTTTACCCGTTTGAAGGATAAAGTTTACGGATTTGATAAATATTTAACAAGTCAATTGAATCCGTCTCAATTAAAAAAACAATTTCTAAGATACAAATTGTTCAAGTAAAGCTACATTGTCGATACACAGCATGTCACATTTTTGCTCCCATTCTTAGTTTTTGCAGAAGCTAACCTCCGCCAATCAAAACGTTTTAATTTGGAAAACACCTACGTTTTTGCAAATTAAAACGTTTTGATTGGCGGAGGTAAGTTTTCCCAAAATCTATGAATGAAAACAAAAATGTGACATGCTGTAAGCTTTCGCTTTAATTCAGATTATCGTCAGAATTTTTGAGTGCGAATTGTTGGTATACGATTTTCTCAGGTTATCATCGTTATAATTTGGCAATCAATTTATAGTGGGCCTCGAATTGATTGGCAAATTCGATGCCCACTATTTTGGTTATCATAAAATATAATCAGAGATTTTTATAAAACAAGTACAGGAGGTGGCTTCATATCGCCGAAAATAATCTACGCCATATATCATGATTTTTGGCTTTATTTCTGTCAGTGCTCATATAACCGAACGAGCCGATATCGCGGTAATTGCGTGGACGTATAACGTTTTAATTAAAACTTCTTTGAGTGCGTCACGAATGACGTAATATTATATAATTAAATTTCCCAAATGTTCTTTTTGAATTTTCATTTCATTGCGTTTGGTGAGTACGTAATTCAACACATTTTGGTAATTTACTTTATTTGAACCTATTGAAAAACTTTTGAAATTATGACGTCATTTTGAACACCCACGGGTTTTTTTCATTTTTGACCAAAACAGTATTTTTTTCATTCCAGTTCTTTGTTGCGTGATTGCAAAATAATAACGGTGCTGACTTGTGAAAAACTTGTCACATAAATACGAACTCAAAAAACTTATTTGGCGATGATTTGAACTAAATCGAAAAGTGTAGTTTAACTTCCAAAATGAATATCATACAGCCTGAGTTTTCTCGTTTACTGCGTTTTTTTTGTTCCTATTCAATACTCGATGGTGATTGGTCAATATCGGAAATACCTGTATCTTATTGGTTCATATTTGCGGAATAAAAAACGCATTAAACGAAAAAACTCAAGCTGTACAGTATGTAAGATTTTTGCTCCTATTTTTCAAATTTTGATAACTTGCTATCCGTCAATGAGAATGATCAATTTTGGCATATACCTACGTCTTTTCAAGATTGAACCAATCAAAACGGCGAAATTCAGATTTGTCCAAAGTGGAAAAACAGGAGCAAAAATCTTACATACTGTACATCTCACAAACAACGAAAAAATTGTAAAAGCTAATTAAAATTGCTTGGAGTGTACATTTCATATCGACTTATACTAAAAGGTCATCTTTTGCTCTAAAGCTAACGTAAATGGAAATAAGCAACAGGACAAAAATAAAATTTACAAATATTTCATTTAAGATTTTTTTTCAATTTTTGGATTGAGACCGATTAATTTGGTTAATGAAAATTTGTTCGAACTGGTAAACTTTTTGCGCCTACGCATTTTTTAAAGCAGAAGCTAGTAGAGTAAAAGTCGACAAACATGTATACTGTATTCAAATTTGGATAGACAAAATTGATAACCTTTATCTGACTTTTTGAGTGATAATGAAGCTAACCAAGGTAAGACTAAATCAAGATCAACCCCAACAACTCTGTCGAGTACTGTCAGGCTAGTTTCCTCTTTATTTAATTCTTGATTAGGGATCAAATTTTCTCTCAACTTAAATACATGTCGAATCGGGCTTGGCCGAAATCCGATCCCTTTTCTATATCAAGTATCAACTGAAGCTCGTCTGTACTTCCATTCATCATCTTCCATTCATTTTTTGTAAAAGGCAGTGAAATGGAATCTTTTTAGGGGGTCAAATTACACTCAGCCAGTCGCAAAAATTCAAATTTTGTTAACTATGAGAGATAATACGTACATAAAATAATACAAGGTGTCACATTTTTCCATAAAATATAACAATACAAATTTGAGAATTTCTTTAATAGGGGTTGGCAGTTAAAGGCCAAAATTTTAAGACATCAAACAATCGATATTTCATGTTTTTCATGCAGTAAAAAAAATTAAGAAACAATGTGAATTGATTAACTCGTAACTTAGACATGAATCTGTACCCAGACTCGATTTCCCGGCAACTAGTGACCATTTCTTTAGATCGAGCCATATAAGCAAAGTTTCATTATCAACATACATTTTTCAATAGCTTAAAAATAATATTTCCAGCCAATTTGCTTTACAAATAAATAACAAAATAAAATTTTAAACGAATTTAAAGGCATTTAATAAGAAAGAAAACAAAATGTTGCGAATTCACTATGACTCGACTATAAAAGTGCAATAATGAGATGAAATTAAATCTTAATTTATATTTGCATTACCTCATGTAAAACTTCAAATGATTTCTATCAGTCTGTCTAAACATAATTATATGTTTTTCTTAAATTCTTAAATTATTTTTGGAATCTAATTTCTTGCATTGAAAAATAAAAAGAGAAGGTCACGTAGGCGAGATCACGTAGGCGTCTCATTTTTGTTATCTATTGTTATTAAAGTTTTGACTACTGAAAATGCTCTATTTAAACCGGAGGCCAATACTTTAAATGCAACGGAAGTCTTAGAAATTCGTTACGATCCTGTTAAGGGGTCTTTCGCATGATTTGAGTACTTTGAAAAAAAAATTTTAGTATAATTTACAGTTAATTTGAAAAAGTACTCAAATTACGTTCAAAAAAAATTCCAGGTCAACTTCAAACGTTTTTAAGACTTTTCTCATTACACTTAAGTCCGAATAAAATCACATGACGAAATAATCCAAAATAAGGTTTAAAATATGTCATAAATAAATCCTTATTTTCTTGAAAAATAAGATCACGTGACGTGTTGGAAAATATTAATTATGTTCAAAATCTTAAATTGGGTGTTTATTGCCCCAAAAAAAATTTCGGCTTAATTTGATCACTATTTGTTTACTTCACCAAAACTTATTCCTAATTTGAAGGTCACGTGATCGCTTTTGGACTTTGGTGTAATGGGAAAAAAGTCTTAAAAACTTCTAAGGAACAACTTCACTTCTTTCAAAAATTGATTTAAGCAATTTTTGGAAAAAAAGTACTACTTTTACCAACTTATTCCTTAAGTATACGGTCACGTGATCATTTGGGGCTATGGTGTAATGGAAAAAAGTCTTAGAATTTTTTTCTGATTTCGATGAAAGTATAATGTTGTGATTTAAAAAATTTTTGCAAAAAAAAAGTACTGTAATACAGTAAAAATTTTCAAAAAAAAAACGCACAAACGTCATTTTGTCTTCAAGTTAATCGATAACTTTATAACTGATCTTGTCATAATGTTTAAGCATCGTAAAATGCGATTATAATGGTGAATGGTCACTACTTGCCCGGAAATCGAGTCTACGAGTGTAACATTTAAGGGGGTTAATTGTCGTTTTTTTTAGGCTTTTAATAGAATTAATTTATAATAAATTAAAATCGGTAATGACTAAAGTTGACCCAACGAACCTCATGGTGGCAATTATTTTTTCAAAACAACCTAGAAAAAATCTAGAATTTTCAAAATTCGAATATTTCAAGCTTTAAAAACCCGCATAAAAACCGGTATGCTACCATGAATCATGGTCCATGATATGAACATTTTTATTGGTGAATATGATCCGCCTTAAACAATGCATGACATTAAAATTATCAAAAATGTCTTAATAGAATCCTAAAAATTTCAATTATTTTTAAGCAAAAATTTTAAACCTTATTATCGAATTTTACGCTGATTGGTTCAAAATTTCGATTAGCTGTATGCAGATTTTTCGATCAATGAACTCTCAACGTCAATTTGGTGGTACTTTTGTTCCGATGAGACGATCTTTTTTTTGAACTAAAAAAAGAAAGAACAGAAATTAAGTTTGATAATTTTATTAATAAAATCGAGAAAATCGACGAAACGAAAAATTATTTTAAAAGGAAAACAAATTTCGTGATAAGTTTTTCTGAAGTTTTTATCATTTTAAAAAATATGCTCAGAGACACAAAACTTAATTGCGAAATTTTCAATTTAAAAAAAAATTTTAATCTTTAGAAAAAATATTTTTTAAATTTTATGGCGTTTTACTATGGTGGTTTCTTAAACTGCCAACTCATTTTTAGTAACTAATGTTCATCGAAATTCTGGCGCCAGAGAGTGCTAAACGTTGTATATCTCCGTGTTATTTATTCAAGTGGTGGCACTGCTTTAGTTGCCTTCGATTAATATTATTTTTGTCAGAATTAAACTGCGTTTAAAATCTCAAAAAAATTTTCTTTAGTCTTATTTACACAGTATATCCTAAGATACTTTCATTTCAATACAAGAAACTTGTATTCCTTCTGAGAAAAAAAATAATGTTTTCAAACGGGAAAATAGTATTTTTTTCAATCATGGTTCTCGAAAAATAGCACGTGACCTAATAAATAAAAAATGATTATAGAGTCATAAAATGGCTGAACTCGATCCATTCAAACTTGCGTAGGTTTGAGGAAAAATTTTTTTGGCAGATTATTTTTCGGTTAAATTTTCGTTTTTCGTCAATTTTTTTCTGTTGTTGAATAAATTTACTTGAGCACCAAAACAAATTGATGGAAAACAAAAATTTGACCAAAAAATAATCTGCCGAAAAAATGTTTCCTCAAACAATTACCAATCATCTATGGTAATGCCGTATACATTTACGCTCTGTACAAAGTTATCAACAAGTTTTAGGTTTGTTATTTTTGACGAAAAATTAATATTTCTGACGTGTTACTTGAGTTAAAAATGATAAATTTAGAAACCCCAATCTATGGAATAGATATACTGGTTTGGTTTCTCATCTGCAATGTTTTGTATTTGCCAAGTTGTTCTATTTTGTTTCAAAATCAAATTTGAGTCTGATTCTAGAGTATAATAATTGTGCTCAAGAAATAATTTCCAATTTCCATTCACTTCAGGATAATTTAGAGCACCCTTTCAGTATGACATTAAAACAAACTTTTTTAAATACTTGAAAAGTAAAATGCTAAAATTTTGAAATTAAGTTCGGAACCAGGGGTCGGCAAATTTTCTGAAATCGTTTGCTCTGCTCTGCTCTAAAACAGTTTTTAAGCTATTTTGCTCTAATCTGATGCCAAATTCGGACTTATCTTCACTCCCATAATAGTTGCCTAGGGGTTTGAGTTGAAAAATATCACTTAATGTGCTCTGAAATTGACCAGAAAGACTGAAATAGAGCAGACTAGAGCAGACTCTGCCGATCCCTGTTCGGAACTGCTCTGACTAATAAATTGTTTATTTAGTATCAATTCCTTAATTCGTATAACTTCATTCGGAGCAATTGATCTGAACACAAATTCACCGCACAGTGCTTCAAAGTGCTCAACTTCAAGGTTAATATAAGACCATCGATTTTTTTTGGGTTGGTACTAAAGTGTCGAAATAGTGAAGGGCCAAAAATCGGAAATTTTAATTTCGAAAATTTCATATAAAAATTTAAAATTTTTTATCAGTGTTGAAAGAAATATAATGTTTATGCTTTATATGTGTAAAACGATCACATGAATGTCAACACTTAATTTGTAAATCGGGATTCTTGGAGTCGAAAAATGAAATCGTAAATTCGGAAGCTTTGTATGTCATTGTGACATTGTCACATGTAAAAAAATACGATTTCCCATGGCCGAAAAAGCAAGGTTTTTTGGTCTCTTTAACATATTTCTGGAATCAAAATAAAAAAACGAGTGTTTTCTTGCAAGTATGAAATTCTTCTGTATTAGGACGAAGAAAAATTGCAAATTTTAATGAGAAATTCTTGCTATTGAATAACTTCGTGTACCGGTTGATTCAACAAGCGATTGGCAAAATTTGAAAAAAAAGTTGTTTTGCGATTACGAACTAGAATTTATTTAATATTGTTATCTCGGTGATAAAAGAAATGAGCTTCTTTAAAGGTCTGTCTGACCTATAGAACCCCCTTTATAGGTGTCACGACGCGCCACTTACTCAAAAGAGACACTGTGATCGTCGAATACACCACGTGTAGACTCCCACTCGAAGTTGCAAAACAAACTCTTACTAACAATACTAATTCGGCAAGCCGTTTTGAGCAGTGCATTTTCTATTATTTTTTGTATTTAATAACTTAACTATCAGAGTAACTGTATGGCGTGACCATGCGCACTTTTTTCTTTATTATTTAACTAAGAGTCTAGAACATTTTCATTGCAGGTCTACGAGTAAAACCTACGCACCATTTATGACAGCTTCGACGATGACTTTAGTATAAAGAATATTGAAAAATATTTTTCACCAAAAATGTCAAAAATTATGCAAATTTGAAGTTTGAACATTTCGAAGCACTGTGCACTGTAATCATCGGAACTTCCTGATAAAGAACCACTGTAAGAACCATCTGAGTTACTGTAATCGTTGTAATAAGATGAAAAGGATGTTAAACAATCATCATTTCCCTGGTAATTCAAACATTTCAGACATTCTTCACAACTGGTATTATTGTTCCAATATGGCTGCAAATCTGATGAAGTTTATATAAATAAATGATGAAAAAAAAATATTAATAAATCACAGGGAGGGCGCAATATCGCCGAAAGTTTTTTGCGTAAAAAATTTCGGCTATATTGGCAAATTCGGCGATATTCCTTTATCACTTTTTGGTAAGAATGCGTAGCCACAACGTTAAAATCACACGTTAAAAGGAGAAGTGGCTACGCATTCTAACCAAAAAGTGATAAAGGGATATGGAAATAAAAATAGAACGATTTTGAGCTGAAATACTTCTGGTGCCCAAATCCCCGAATTAAGTGGGAGTTTGAGGTTTTTATAAGAAATTTTTTTCGATGCGTCATGCATTACTTCATTTTTCAAAATTGAATTTCTCAAATCTACTTTTTTGTTTGTTTGCGTTCGGTGGAGTATTTGATTTTACGCATTTTGGTAATAAGTTTATAGCAAAACACTTTTTTTTTGTCCATATATCGCCGAGAATGTCAGTATCGCCGAAAGTGTTCAATATTACCCTCGCTGTATTTCAGACGAATGGTGTTCATTTTTTTCAGAATTTTGATGTCTGACTCGATTTTGATTGATGTGAATTCAACCAGATCAGAATCGTTTATTCAAACTTATTTTTAAATAATCAGAATTTAATTCTGTTTTTTCTCTTTCTTGCCCTCTAGTGTCCTTTATAATGGTTTTTCGGTTACAACTTTATGTATTTGAAATACTTATTTCAGAAAACAAAAAAAACAATTTTTTTAAGTGTTATTAATTTTTAAAGTATGTCCGATAACTTCAAAATTCCCGTTATTTTGAGGTTTTATCAAGAATCTGCTTAAAATTAAAAAAGAAGAAAGTTCGAAAAAATTCTCCACTTCTGGTTTCCGGTTCATCCGGTTTCGTAATTGCTTAACTTTTCAAAAACTAATTTTGAAAATATTGCTCTAAACGTTATTCGAAAAAACTTGTCGTGAACCTAAAGAAGTGAATTCAAAAATCAAAATATTATTTTTATAAAATTAAAATTTGTAAAAGTGGGTTTTTCTGATAGAAACTAACCTTGTTGTGATGTACGAGTACCTATTGCTTCAATTTGATTTGCGTTTAGTTGTCCAGGTTTACATTCTGGTATACTACAGTCACCAAACTATCATGGAATCAAATTTTTAATAAAGGGGATTTGAACTCGACTAATACGCGGCGTACTGTACGCCTCAAGTCAACTATCTAATATTGTGTGCAAAAAACAACGGATGCTTCAAGGGGGTTGTCTAGGCAGTCCATGTATTATGTAAAATAAATAGATGATATTGGCCTGAGTTTATAATTTTCAACTCCACGCGGCTTGTTTAGTTTTATAAAACACAAAGTTCGATTAAATTTTGTGATATTTATGAGTGTCGAAGAAATGTTTTATGCCCTAGGGCGCTCAAACGATCACTAATTTGGCCAAAGTTTATAATACAATTTTCAGAAATATGAAACTTGACCAATAATTATTTTAATTTGGGCCTCATGTTTTTATACAACTCACAGTCTTTTCTAAAATATGGTTTTTCCGTGATGAGCGCTCAAAGTCGGACAATTTTAAAAGTTGAGGAGCCTCTAAGGAATAAATAATTTTGACTTTTCCAAAGATTAAAAAAAACTTTTTTTTCCTTAATTTTTTTCACTATGGAAAATTGTCAGAACAATTACGTCACTGTTTTATTTTTGGATTTTCTCAGGACGTTCGAAGTTCAATATCAACCTACAAAAAAACTCAGGCTATAAATTATAACATCTTGACTATATAAACATAAACAAATGTTTTTGGGTGTCAAAAAACTTCGTTTTTATGTTTTCTAGCAGTTGTCAATCACAAGCTCCTTAAATTTAACTAAATATTTCTCCCATTTTCCGAAACTGAATTTTCGTTTTTGTAATAGCACCAAGGTGTATCAGATAATTTCGGAGTTGGATTTCTACAATAATTTTCTTCTTCATTTCTTAAAAATAAGGGTGTTTCAGGATCATTCCAGTTTAAACATTTTTCATTATTTTTCGTAAATGTCAGATTTCCACGATAAGAATGTCCGGAATTATAACGACATTTTCTACTATCACAACCAGCCTTTTCAAGGGTTCATATTGGGACCAGGGTTGTAAAAAAGATCATCTCCGGCCGGATGTTCAATCCCCATCCCCATTTTTTGCCTATCTTTTGCTTAAACCTATTTAAAAAGGGGGAGAAAAACTCAAGCAAAAGTCATCTATTTTAAAACCCTGATTTGGAAAAAATAAGAAGCATGTCCACTTATCAATTTTCTGCCGAATCGACCACTTAGAATTGATTTTTCTCATATACTGGCTTGTGTGAAATTTTGTGGCGCGTATGTTGGTATGAAAATTATTTCTGAAAATTGATATTTTGGTTTTTAAAAATGGACTTTTTCTCGAAAAATCGACGTTTGAGAGGCAAATATCATAAATTTTGCATTTTTTTTTCCCAAAAAATCTTAATTTCACTGGTTAGTAGGATTGAATCAAAAACATCTAGTTCGGCCTTTTTTTCAATAATTGAGTACTGAAAATTCAAAAAATCAAAATCTGCAGGCAAAACTTTTGTTTGGATTTACCTAAAACTAACACAGATAAGAAAAACTGAATTTTTATTAAGATTCAGCTATTTAATAAAGCAAAAATATAATTTTACAATTTTTGATATTTTTCTACGTGATATTTTTCCAAAATAATGAAAATTGGATATGAAAATTTCGAAAATTTAGATCACACAGTGTGATTCACACTTCAATGATGACAAATATTTCATTTGTAAAAAATCTTCAAACAAGTTTCCGATCAATTACTGATTCTCGAATTTAAGGGGGTTGTGCGTGTAGAATGTTGGAATTGCTGGGGAAAATAGCCCTCTCCTCCAGCTGGACTGGAAGGGTTGATAACGGGCAGATAAGAATAAATGAGAAAAAAAATACGGGAGACTAAAACCTTCTCTATCACCTGCAAGTAACTTTTTATGATTCTGGTGAAGGATGGCTCACCAGTGCGGTACTGAAAAACTGGTAAAAATATGTTCTCAATTCACACAAAAATCGGAATAAGTCGGTCAATTTTGTTTCAAATTGAATAAAACATAAACTTTATGAAACCTACGACATATTATTATATTTTTGTCCGTTATTTCGTTGAAAAAATTATTCTNCAAGGATTTTACAGAACATTTATGTTTGCGTTTGATTCGTTGAAACGGGCTCGTCGATTAAAATTCATCTTGTATATATTATATTCGATAAAAAGCGGTGATAAATTATTCAAATAATATGACTCATATTCGAGAGTAAAATCTACTTTTGATACATTGATAAATGAATGAAAGTAAGTGACTGGCACAAAATTTTCAAGATTTTTTTCAAAATTGAATTAAAAAAATTCGAGGGAACTTTCCGGGATGAAAGCTTAACCGTTAACCCTTGGAAGCTCCAAATTGTTTTATTCGGCAGAGGCTATGCCACCACTAAAGTGGGGCGATTGAAGCCTCATAAACGGAATTAACATACATTTTGATAAAACCGAATGATCTTAAATTTTGTAAGGATAGTCCAACTTAGCGAGGTAATGCAATTTTAGATTTAAAAATTTTTAATCGTTAATCGCCGGAAACTAAGTTGCAAAGATTGACTTTGATCACTTAGCTTCTCATTGAAAAACAGGAATATTTTCAAAAACTTTCTTTTCAATATTCGCACTCATTAAGACTTGGATTTTCAACAATTTTTTTTTCGGGATTTTGCAATCTATTTTTCCCGTTTTTCTCAATAAATAGACGATTAGCAGCGCGAGTGATCAAAAATAAAGTTATAAAACAACCTTCGAAATAATATCCTCGAGGTAAAGGCCAACTTTTCTGATCAGTGTTGCCGTAGCTTTCAATTTAAACCTACTTTCGAAAAATCGAAGCATATTTTTTTCCCAGAATTTTCTTCAAAAATTGAAGAAATCACTCACGAAGAAATAAAAAGGTGTTCCGATGTTGGAAATTTTTTTTTGAAGATACTTAAAGACTTCCAAAAAACTCAGTTCCTCAGATTTTATCTAATCGTTTAAAACTGTTTGATGAGCACGCATTTTAGAGTTTTTTGACAAGAAATTCTCTGAAAAAGTAAGATAAAATATTTTTGAAACGAGAAGTCCTAGAACATTCTAACTGCCATTTTTGAATTCCTCGTGGCAAACTCTATGTTGCGTTTGATCAAAAAATTTTCAGGACTTTTTTTTCATCCGATTTCAGCGGATTCATAATTTTCAGCATCACTTAAGTGGTGCTGAGCTTCCAAGGGTTAAGATTATTTTGTTTAACGCGATCTTTTTAATCACAGAGAAAAATAAATAATAAATATATCATTGAGCCGCGTTAGAAAGCCCAGAAGGCTGTATTCTGACATTTAAGTTACTACCACTAGGTGGCTCAAAAAATAATTTTTTCATCGTCAAAATCCTTCTTCGAGACGGTTCATCCCATACGCCTACATAACTACATTCGCCTTTATGACTGCAGTATTGCTGGCATTGTGAGTTTTGCAGAAAGTCTTCCTGTGTATGAGCCTACGTATCAGTGATTAAAGCCTTTCAATCACCTGATCGTGATACGAACCCTGACTTTTGCATACCGAATAAACAATTATTTGGGATTATTTCTGGTCGAAAATTGCCAATTCGAGCTCGTTTGATAGGTGGTGCTTTCCCACGATTACTGAATCCAAATATTTAATTCTTATAACCGTGATGACTGTAATCCTCCTGTTATTTATAGTCTGTCAGACACTTAATGGTCTAGGACAGAGTATAAAATGATAATATTGGGTTTTTTTGTCGTTCCGTTACATTGCGCAACCATGCGTTCCGTTTCGCGAACATGCGTTCCTAGTTCCGTACCGTGTTTCAAAATTTTCCGGTGTGGTGAAATTCTCAATATATAGTATAATATTTAGTATATTATATTTTAAATATATATGGTATAATATATTTTTGGTGGTACCTAACATGGGCCAAGAAAAAAAGTAAGTGTCGCAAGAGAACAAAATGTCAAAATTTGAATATTTATAAATATTTATAAATTTTCCACAAAATTTTGTTTTCCAGATAAATCGGTGAACAGAAAAAACATAGACAAAAAAATAACCTAAAAATTAAATTAAACAGCCACATGTTCCGCTAGAGAGCCAAATTCATACATTTTCTAATAATAATGAATTTTTACAAAATTTTATTCTTAAGATAAATTGATAAGCAGAAAACAAAGTCGGCTTAATATTTTCAGGAGATTGCAACATAAAAATTTTTGACGGGGGTTAATGTGGGCGAGCCCACATGGAAGAAGGACTCCCCGATTCCTCCCTCAAATTATTATAAAAATATAATAGGTGGTTTGTTTGGGGTTAACTACTACAAACCAGTCACAATAATCCCATTGTCTTCTATTTTCGTCAATATAACACCAGGGCTTTCTTCTGTGCACGACATCTGGGAACTGGTCAGATTCAACATTTCTTTTCCCATTTACACAATAAGTATTATCCAAAATATTATTATTTATTTCTTCACGTAATCGAACACATTTTGTGCCTAAACAGGATTGTTATCAAAAAGTACAGATTTTAGTTATGTCCATCAAATTAATAAGCTTACATTTTATTAATACTGAACTCGGTCCAGAGAACCGTTAACCATTACACACTCATTGTACAATATTGTACAGATCTTTCGTTTTTGACCCACAAAATCGGTATAGAATTTTAACCACTGCATATTTATTTTAAAATTCAATATTATCATACAAAATTGTCAAAACTTTCAATTTGAACTCTAAAACTAGATTGCAGCAATCCCCTTCGACTGACAGGGGTTAAAAGACAAAAGGGTTTAAAAAACTAAATTTAATTTTCCTTTTATAGTTGAGCCACGCTTTATACAAACGGCTGTCACAGTCAAGAATGCAAATATTTAGTACGGAAAACATCAGAATTCATGGGGATTACTTTCTTCACACCCAAAAACGAGAACTTCGCCTCACACCCAAAAGCTTATCTAAAGGCAATACTTTGAGCGCTTATCACGGGAAAACTAGAAGAGATATCAATTAACTTATTTCCCACTGCTTGAGATCAAGGATAGAATTAAGTAAATAACACATAACATTTTCAAATTTCGAAGTCTGTGAACTCGATAACTGCGAGAGAAAAGAGAGGTTCACTTATTTTGTATTTCTTGGACAACCATACATTTTTTACAATGACATATAATAAACAAATTTACAAGTGAAACTCAAGGTATTTATAGCTTGTCTCAGTTTTGAAATACGATATCTCGATCGCTTACAAAACAATTATTTATATCGCCGCGCGTCAAAATATATGCAGCATAATGAGTAAAATATTGCTAATCATCTAATAACTCAAAATCAATACCACCTTATGTTATACACTTGATCGATGTGTCTTTGTCCGCTTAATTTGGGTTTAATTGCCGTTCAATTTTTTTGGAAAATAATTTTCTGAAAAATATTTTTTTCTCTTTATTTTGAGTTTCATAAAAATCATTTGTGAATAAATTATTCTTCGTATAGAGACTGCAGAACAAATAAACTTATATCAAAAGAATCCTGAAATACTTTCCTAAAAATAAGTTATTTCAGAATTTAGATTTCATGTATCGTTTTCACACAATTATTTTTTTAAGAAATTCTGGCGAAAATCCTAATAAAAAATAGGAAAAATATCTTTCGAACGGCTAATCGTATGAAATTTTCAACGATATTTTTGGAAATAAAATTGCAAACTTTATGATGCACTTGAATTATAAGTCTGTAACGATGTTATTTCTGCGCCGTTTTTGCCACCGAATTTTTTTTTGCCTTCAGATAGTCAAAGGGTGTGAGGGGGTTAATAATAATTCAATTAAAATGTCATAAAATATTATCCTGCAAAATTAGAGCGTTGGAAAAATTGAATATAATTTTTGCTGAACACTCTTGTCTCACAAAACTGACGATTAACATTTATCGACTCATAGTTTGGCTCTGTTTGAAGCCTAAAAATATGACCAGTACTCCCTCCAAACATTTAACTAAAATAAATTTATTTCCTATCAAAAATAACCCTGAAATGATGTGTTTCAATTCAATTCGGCGAATTTTTATCGACAGTAAGTTCAATACAGTAATTATTTTCATTGTATATCAATTACGGGGCTCCTGGTCATTTTAACTAGTTTTTTAGTCAAATTTTTTATTTAATTCGATTTTTCAAACCAACTTATCCGATAACATTCATAGCTCAAACTGAGCACAAATATATTGTGAAAAATAAAATAAATGGTTCATTGGTTCAATTTATTTTCTCTTTTCTCTGAGATTACTGAAATTGTTAAATTACTAGTTTTCTTTTAAAAATTGGTAACAATCGTCGGATTCGGAACAATTTTTTATGTTCAATTATTTATCAGATATCTGTGCTCTGTTTTAGCTATCTAAGAATTCAATCGGATAAGTCATTTGCAAAATCTGAATCAAATAAAATTTTTGGCTAAAAATCCAGTAAACAATGACCAAGAGCCCCTGTAATCGATATTCCTTTAACAAATTATTGTTAAATCTTGGATGTGCGGGCTGAAAAGCGGCCTCATGAGTGGCTAGGAGGGGTCTTAGGAGTGTCAGGATTGGCTACCTCAGCCCGCACATCCTAAATTAACAAAAATTCGCTAAAGGAATATCTGGATTCTGCAGAAATTCAGATTTATGAAGTTAACGTATCTATTTTTCACAATATCAGTTTGAGCTATGAATGTTATCGGATAAGTTGGTTTGAAAAGCGGATTTAAATAAAAAATTTGGCTAAAAATGTTTACGTTTATAAGGACAACTGAGATTTTTCCATATTGTCCTCAGTTTTTGGTGCCATTTTGTCCTAATTTTTAAATTGCTCTAAAAATTGCAAAAATTACGGTGAAGATCTGAAAACATAAGCCAAAGTTCCGGAGGTCATATTGTAGTTATTGAGGGACGGACCAAAATAAAGAACCGTAGGTTTTTGCCGTATTGTTTTTATAGTCGGTGTCCTCATAGACGCACGCCACAGTATTTAACAGCAAAATTTTTTTTTGTGGATATGCAGTATAAATTAAAAATCCATTTGTAACCGTTATGGAAGGCGCTGAAAGGTGGTCATAATTTTTCTCTCACAAATGACCGCGAAAGCATTACCTATCATTTTTATAGTCGATTTAGTTCAATGTTAACCTGACTATATTTATAGGCACAACCATTTTTGAAGACTTTGATGCTACGGCAAAAAAAATTATATGCCTGCTTCAACTATGCCTGCTTTAACAGTTAATTCACTTCAAAATATTTCAAAATTTTATGTTCCAATCCAATCCTGTTACTCTATGTTCTCGGTGGAGGTAAATTTGAATATTATAATTCTCTTGTAAATATCCACACTTTCTCTGAGCATCTGTTTCAAGCCAACATAATGCAATAATAAAACAATTCATAATTTTAGTATTTCAAAATGTTAAGTACTGTTTGTGAACAAGATAATTTTTTTATTTGTTTGTCAATATGAGCAAATTTGCAAGAAAAATAAATAAAACATTCTTAATGAAAAATCTCCGCACACAGATAGTGTGATAACATAACTTTATAAAACATTTTTTTGATTTTTTATTAATTTTTATACAGGGCTTGTAGGCAGGAATCGGATTTTTCCGGGTCGCCGGGTCGGAAATTTCGACCCGAAACGCAGGTCGGGTCGGGTCAGGTCGAGTCGGTGCCGACCCGACCCGACCTGGTAAAGTCGCCGATTTTCCGACTCGCAAAATTTTTTCTGAAAAAACATAATTTTTTATGTAGTTGAGACTTTCAATCGATCGTTTTATTATTATTAATTTGTAAATATTTCTGAAATATATAGATATCATCAGAGAGCAGATTTTCAAGGTCGCCAAGCCGGAATTCTCGGCACCGACCCGACCTGGAATAGAAGTCGAATTTCTAAATCGCAAAATTTTACATTAAAAAGTGAAAATTTCAAAAACCTTACATAAAAAGTAAAAATTTTTATAAAAAAATTTAAATAATGTTCAATTATGAACATTTTGTATAAAAATTCAAAATTTTCTTGAAAAATTAAGTATGATATTTCAAAATTTAAACTTCTGTTTCAAACTTGAAAATTCTGTTTAAAAATTGGAATTTGGTTTTAAAATTTAAATTTAGTTTAAAAATAAAACTTTTAATTTAATTTTGTTGGAAAATGAGCAACAAATTGGCCGAAGGCCGAAAAAGGGGGATATAATATTTTTAATTTATTAAAGTTGGAAAATGAGCACTAAATCGGCCGATGTGGGGAAATATTATATTTTCAATTTAATTTTGTTAAAAAAATGAGCCCTAAATCGGCCGAAGAAGGGGGATATTATATTTGAAATTTAATTTTCTTGAAAAATGAGGCCAAAATCGGCCGAAGAAGGAGGGTATTATATTTTCAATTGAATTTTGATGAAAAATAACCCCAAATCGGCCGAAGGCCTAAGAAGGGGGATATTACATTTTTCATTTAATTTAGATGTAAAATAAAGTCCAAATCAACCGAATGCCGATAAAGAGGGATATCACATTTTTAATTCAATTTTTATGAAAAATAAACCCCAAATCGCAGTGAACATATAGAAAAATTTACATCAAAAGTGAAAATTTTTATAGAAAAAATTTAAATTATGTTCAAAAATGAACACTTTGTCTAAAAATTTTAAATTTTTTATAAAAAATTTAGAATGATATTTCAAAGTTGAAAATTCTGTTAAAAACTTAAAAATTCCGTTTAAAGGGGTTACCGACGGAGGCTGTATCTCGAGACTCAGAACTGATAGGAAGCTAATTTTAGTTGCATTGTCATTTTCGTGGCTCGTTTGCTTCCAGAAATATAAAAAAAATTTCGATGTCAAAAAATTTTCAAAATTTTCTATATTCTCAAAGTTTATTTTCCTTAACCGCACTGTATCTTTTGAAGTAATAACTTTTTTGCTCTAATTTTTGTTGCATTAGATCACTGTGATTTAGATCTTGAACATGGCAATAAAAAATGTTTCCGAATTTTGCATAATAATGGAATTTTTTATAAGTATTTTTTTCAGGTGATTAACTTTTTCTCGTGATCTAGAAAGTGGATCTGACTTTTTTCACAACCAATTTTTATTGTGCAATTTAATGACAAGAATGTATTAAAAATTATGATTTTTACTCGAAAAAAGTTTTGGAATTTATCTTCAAACTCCTATTTTTGCCGAATTTGAGGGTGAATAAACTTTGAGTGCCTCTAAAAAGCTAATGAGAAGAAAAAATTAAAGAACTCTTTGTACCTCCTCGCTTTGCACACTTTTAAAGAAGTAATTTTCTTCAAAAAAAATCTGATATTGTTCGACTAAATGAAATGGGGTCAGCGAACATGTGCAAAAACACCCATTTATTTTGGAAATTCTTCTTAATAACAAGAAATTTGAAAATCAGGCTTTGTACGGCTGTTAAGCTCATAAATTAAAGTTTATACTGAAAAAAAGAGAAAATTTTAATATCCAGGAGCTAGATGTAGTTGTACCAAAAAATGGAAAAAATCAATTTTTGGACCGGTATACCGGCCGGTCCGGTCATACAAAAAACTTTTGACACCATTTTTGGAAAATTACAAACAAATATCTCCTAGAATCC